>VZTJ01001625.1:100954-143401 GCA_013397795.1 Orthonyx spaldingii | reverse complement strand
CCCCGGCACCGCCCCGCCCTCCCGCCAGCATGGCCGCTGCCGCCGCCGCCGCCTCGCTGCCCGTGAAGGTAAGCACGCCTCCGCCCCGCCGCGCCTCGGGAGGGAGGAGGCGGTGTCCGCCGCCGCCCGCAGACCCTCCCCGCCTGTCGCCTCCGGCCCCTGTCTAGGGGTGGCTGCGGGAGCGAGGTGGCGCGGGCCGCGCCGCTGCCCTGCCGGCGCTGCCGAGCGCGTGCCGGGAGGCACTGGCTTCCCTCCTTTCCTTCTTCCCTTCCTTCCTTCCTTCCTTCCGTCCTCCCTCCCTCCCGCCTTCCCGCCGCGTCCTTGCCAGCTTCCTGCCGCCTACTCGCCTTCTCCCTGCGCCGCCTGCCGGGAGCAGGCCCGGGAGCGCGGCGGGGCCTCTGTGGGGTGCGGCTGTGGGGCTCCCTTGGCCAGGCCAGTGCGGAGGCTCCCGCCGGCCCGGAAGAAACTGCTTTCAATTTTTTTGTTGTTGTTTTTGGTTTTGTTTTGGTTTTTTTTTTAAATCTGGAGGCCTCTCCTGTTCCGGGTGTCCGACCCGAATGCGGTGTGTCAGATTTGTCAGTGAGAGGGACCATGGCGGTGGGCTGTGTTTGTAAACGTGCACGGAACTCTTAAGCTTTGGCAGAAGTGAGCAGAGCAAAACTTCCCCTCTAAGACTTGTCTCCTGTGTGTTTGAAAAGCTGCTGAAGCGGTGATGGCATCAGGGGCGAGCCGTCAGGGGCGAGGGTCGTCAGGCTGAAACTTGCGTTTTCACAAACTGTGCATTATTTTTCTGTGGTGAAGTAACTCCGAGTTGTTTTGGTGTGTAGAAAACAGTTACGACCTGTCTTCAATGTGCAGGTTTATTCTCTTCAATGTAAATTATACACAGCTTGATGTTTATCTCATTTTAAGCAAAATTATTTTTAATGCCATCCTTGCCCCTTTCTCAGTATCCACAAAACAGAAGAGAGGAATGCAGAAAGGTTTATTAGTGGTTAGTTGTCAAAAAGATCCGTAGGTGATCATGTTACCTCCTAGTGTTTAAGACCTTCAGATGGACAAATGTGGGCTGTTACTGCACTGATACCTCTGTGCCTTTGGTTTAGACCCACTTGAGGAAGCTCATCAAATACCAGGTGAAGAAAGGCATACACTTTAGTGGGATTGTTGCTCGGACTCCCACAGAGAAATGAGTTTGATTTTTGTAGTTACTGGTGTGATAACTTCTTCTTAGGTTTCACTTCTGTTGCTCTTCATCCCAATGTTCTGTTGCTCTTCATCCCAATGTTTGATATCGTAGTAAAATAATTTGTGTTTCACTCTACTGCAGTGCCATTTTACTTGAAATTTAATTCCAGATAACCTTTAATACAGCCTCCATTAACTTTTACAAGTTATATCCTTTGTATCCCTTTGTAGGATGCAGAGTCTGGAATGGAGAATACAGTCTTACATCTTTTCATTCTTGAGGTCATTCCTAAATGTGAGGTCACTCCTTTGGCTTTTGAGGAAAGGTGAAACTTCTTCCTTGGTCACATCCTCTCTGTCTTCCCATACATTCAGTGCCTGAGCTGGTAGGTGGGAATAGAACTCAGCTCCCCTGACAGGGTGTTGTGGTTTAGCAATGATGCTTTCCAATTTAGTGTTCCCACTGAAACCGCTCCAAACCACGTGTCTCCCCACACCCTGCAGCAGAATGGAGAGGAGAGTTGCAGGCACAAAAGGTGAAGATCATGGGTTGAGATAGGAACAATTTACTGGAAGCAACAATGAGATAAGAAAACAAACAGTAACAGCAACGATATAATAAAAGTATACAAGAGAGGTGAGCAGCTCATATACCACTGCTCACCACTATGCAGAGCCTAAAAATACCCAACTGTCATGCTACCCTGACCCAGGACCCCTTCTCCTGTTCCTGGAAAATGATATGAAGTGGTATAGAATAACCTCCGGGTACTAGATATGGCCCTTCCAGGCTACTTGAAAAATTATCTTGTCCTGGCCAGAACCAGGATGTATGGTGTCTCCCCCACTGAGCTTAGAGCATCTGCATTCCTTTTGATAATTCTCTAGAAGGTTTGGAAAGCAGAATTTAGTATAGAGTCAGATTTTTGTGTCTGGCTCCCAGATGCAGATACTATTTTTGGAGATCATGTAAACTGGAGGAACAATAATTGTCTGTCAGGTAAAATTAATTTTAGGATTAGAGCTACCAGCTTCAAGTTGACCTTACAGGTTTGGAGAAGCAGCTGCTTCAAAAATCTCTGCTGGCCTAACTTCCCTTTCACTGGAGTAGCTCTCCAGTGAATTGTAAGTGAGCCCAGCATTCCTCCAGCCAGTGTTGTCTGAGGTGGCCTGAGGGTTGTCCAGACTGCCACTGAGGTAAGTTTGCAGCAGGTAGGAAGGCAGAAGCAAACTCAACATAGTCTAGGTCTTCTGTGCTTTGGGTTCTGCATCCTGAGAGCTGTGAATGTTTTGCGAGCTCATTGCAGTGCTGCCGTTTCTGACAGCATGTAAGAAAGTGGAAAAGCCTACTCAGGAACTGAACAGCACAGCCAAAGCACGTATAGGTGCCGCTGCAGCAGCAGGATTGTGGAGCCTGAGAAAAAATTTGAGAGCAACCACAGCAGGCCTGTGCTGCCACAGGCCAGGCGTGGTGCTTTCTGTACAGGAGTAGTCTGTTACTCTGATAGATCTGTGTGTTCATAATGACCTTAAAGCATGGCAGTTCTGAAATAACTTTTATGTCGTGTATCTGTAGCTGCTCTCTCCAGCATTGCACTCTTTTCCTTGGTTCCAACAACTTTCACTTTGCTAGATGTAAATGTTCAGTTCCTTTTTGAATATTAAGTCATAGGGCACTAGTGAAACAGTGTTATACCAAGGTAAAACTAGTAAAATTGCTGAAGGAACCTTCTTTTTACCCTAGATTGAAAAAAAAATTTTAAAGGCACCGTTTTGGTGTTGTCTTCTGTTAATGCAGCAATCATCAGTGTTTCCTGAATGTATACATAAATAGTGTTAAAGATGTGTTAAAGAAACGTAATTTGTTGGTTTTGAGTTTTGTGATTGTTCCTGTTGCATACCTTCCACAATTCTTAAGGCAGTCTGTTATTCCTCCCGAAGTGTATGTAGTTTTCAGGATTTTCTTGAGCAATCCAAGTGGGAACCTTTGTGATAGCAAAGCAACACGAGTGACATGGGAACAGACCCATCAGTACAACTGCAAACAATGATCTAGGTCTTCCCTAAAGCTTGTGTGTATTCAGGGTTGGAGTATGCGGATTTTTACATCATCTTTGCACTTCTCCTCGTGCTCCACAGGGGGGTAGCAGAAGGAAGTATGAGATAGGTTAAAACTACCTCATTGTATCAGCGTTTGCACCATCGGGTGTGGAAAGCTTTGTTAGAGAGGTGTTTGATATGTAACCAAGACCACAGAGTCTCTGCTTGTTGAAAAGAAGTGCTTGATGAGTCAGCTCATACAGTGGTTGAACAAATGGGGTCTCTACGAATGTGAAAGTAAGAAAAAGCTAGAGTAAGGCAGCTGTATGCATGTTGGGGAAGGAGGGTGGTGTATGTTGAAGTCTGGAGGTTTTACTTGGGAAGTTTTCAGTCTTTGTGGTAATAAGTTATGTCAGAATGGTTCAGATTTTGTTCTTCCCTGATAAGCAAATCAGTCATGATATGTATTCAACTTGGAAGTGATACAAACTTTGCTACAACTGGTCCCATTGAAGAAAAAAAGCACTATGGTTTTCTCTATGTGTGATAAATGGTGATATCACTGTTAAATACCATTACTAAGCTTTCAGTTGTGAAAAGCTTGACAGTAATGATTCCATCCAATGAGTTATAAGTGTTCTGAACTCAAAAGAAAACTTGACTTGATTGAAAATCTAATTATCCCTAGAGAGACGAAAGCCAAGTTACTTTCTAATGATGATCTAGAAACAAATCAGATGCATTTTTCTTAGCGGAATATGCAATCACAGCAAATCAAAACACAACAGGGAATATAGTTGGGAAGCCTCTTAGATTTTGTCGAGTCAATACAAAAACCTAATTTTGTTCCTAAGGGTTTTATTTTGGAGGTATAATACCATATAGAAATGCCTGTGTCCTGGTTACAGCTATAGTAAAGTTAATTTCCTCTTGGTAGCTGCTGCAGTGTAGTGTTTTGGATTCGGAATGAGAGTGTTGTTGATAACACACTGATGTTTTGAGTTTTGCTGAGTCAAGTTTATCCTAAGTCAAGGACTTCTCTTTTCCCTGTCTCATGCTGTTTCAGGGATGGAGTAGAGGGGGTCTGCAAACAAAACCAGGAGGGAGCATAACTGGGACAGGTGACCTAAACTGACCAAAGGGATATTCCACTCTATAGGGTGTCATGTCCACTATGAAAACTGAGGGTGGCCATTCTGGGTTTGGGAATGGGGGTCTGGCATTAGTCAATGGGCGCAGAGCAACTGTGTTGTGCATCACTAGTTTTTGCCTTTTTGTTATAATTATTATTATTATCATTTACTCTTATTGCCATATTTTGCTTTATTTTCAGTTATTAAATTGTTCTTATATCAACATACAAGTTTTTACTTTGATTCTCCTCCCCATTCCACCAGAGTGCAGGAGGAAAGAAGGGGGGTTTGAGCGAGTGGCTGTGTGGTGCTTAACTTCCAGCTGGGCTTGGGCAACCTGGTAATCAGTATGGTGGTTATGTGTAAGGCTTTCTGTCCATATAAACAGGAAGCCTTTGGTTTAATGGGCTTTCTACATGTATTTCTCACTCATTACAGGCGTTACCAAATAGCAGTCTTCGTTTTCATACTGGAAATAAATGTTTAATGGCACATCTTCGTGCATTTTTTCATGGCTTTTTTTAATTTGGTATCTTAAAGAGGAGAATCATGGGGTAAGAAATTGAGAAGCTAAATACCAGTTGTTTAAAATCAGGTGTTTGAAATATACATTCTGGAAAAGTATGATGGGCGTATTATGTTCTGTTAATCTGTAGTTCACCCTCATCTCCAGAAGAAGATACGTTTTGTAGCTGCCTGGTTAGTTTCCCAGGCACGCAGTTAAATGTAAATTGCAAAAAGACTAATATGTATTTTCTGTGTAAGATTGGAATTATCGGCGGAACTGGCCTGGATGATCCAGATATCTTAGAAGGAAGAACAGAAAAATATGTTGACACTCCTTATGGCAAGGTCTGTATAACCTTTTTATTTATTACTGAAACTTTTTGTCTATTTTCAAGATGTTTATATGCTTTAAGAATTTTCACATTATTAAGTGAATGTATAAAGGACATGCTGGCACAACTGTTTTTAGTTGCTATATTTTGTGGGATTCTTAGTTTATAGAAGCAAAGTATCGCAAAGATGATGTGCAAAGAAGACTATACCTCTTCTCATTTGTAGATTGGATGAATTTAGAAACTCGGTCCTGAATTTACAATCAAGGGATGAACCCTCTCTTTCAATTTTGTGCTGGTGTGTGACCTGTATTATCTCTCAGATTGGTCCAGGAACCATTTTGAATTGCAGAAGACTGTCCTCTGAGATACATGAGACACCATTTTCCCTGTAACTACTGAATTATGTTTTATATGCCAGTGTAAGATCTTATTATGCTTATAGCCACGTAATTTGAAAATTATTTGAAAATGAGTCTCTGAAACTGTTCTTGTGTCAGTGATCCACTTGAACAATTCTCCTTCATGTTTCTTCTGTTCTTTTCCTCAGCAGAAAGGAGTGGAGTCTGGGGCTGTTGCTCTATACACAGCACTGAGTGTGTTTTGACAGATAATTCTTGTCACAAAGCATTTATAGTACAAACAGGCAATACAAAGGATGAGGGAGTTTTATAGGCAGGAAATCAAGGGAGAGAGATGTTCTAGTTGTCACATGAAGCTCATAGAAGAATTGGATCTTAGGTATTCTGTAATGTTGTAAGACGTGGGGAGTCTCAGTGCTTTATAGTTACCATTAGAATTATATCTTATCCAATCTACCACCGTAAGCTGATGTATGTAGAAAAAAAATCTGGTGCCTGGGAGTAAGTGCTATTTTGTGAGGGGAAGCTTGCCAGAAAACTCAGTGGTATGGTGTGAGATTGAAAATAGAATCCTCCACTCGAAAATGGTTTAAAGTGGAGTGTAAAGAGCAAGAAGAGTTTGTATCTACACTATTCAGGAAGGGGAAGGAGGTAAACTGGAAGGGAGGTGAAAACATAATTGGAAGAATGCATTTGACTTTTTTATCATCTTTCAAAATTAGTTAACAAATTGTAATAGAATTAAGGGATCTTACCTCTTCTGTTTTCTATACTCTGCTTTCTAAAAGTAGCCAGCTTTGGTCTGAAAGAGAATCCACTGGCTAAGCCAAACCAGTTGCCATTGCATTCCCTGTTTCATGAGAGTCATGGATGTTCACAGCATGCATATATTTGGAGACTGCTGACAAAGCAAGAGTAATACTATACTTGTAGCAGATGTTAACTGAGGCTTTCCTATCTAGGACAGATGGAACACTTCTCCCTCACAGGGTTCTGTTCAGATCAGAATTAAGGGCATAGTGGCAGCACAGCATTTGAAGGTCTATTCTGTCAAAGCACTGAGATGCAACAGGATTTGGGGAACGCAAATTCTGCAGTGCAATAGGTGGCCTACAGCAGGGTTTAATATTCCCAAGAAGAGTAGGAGTACTTTGTACAGGATGGCACCTGCACAAAGGAGTGAAAAAGTCTTCATCGGCCATGCACCTTTGGTCAATATGGAAGGCTTTTTTAAAAATTAGTTAATTTTTAAAAATTAATAAGCATCTTATCTAGCGTCTTTTTTTCTGTGTTCTTCAGAGAATGCAACATAAATAGCAGAGAATTAATCTTGATTCCTGTTGTGGTTTGTAAGAGACTGGGATCAATGGACTGCCTGTGTCTGAGCCTGCATATTAAGCATTTAGCATAGGTTCAGCTTAAAGAAAGAGCTCATGAATATTTTTTTCTTTTCGTAAGGGCCATGAGAGTAAAACTGAGATATCATGGTATGAATCCAAGCATGAATTTGAGATAATGTCCTGAGTTGAACTGAGACTGTCAGGTCACAGCCAAAGAAGAGAGCACAGCCAAACAGCAAGCTTTTATCCTTTTACCTGTAATGGCCCGTCTTCCTTATCTCTCTCTATAGATCTGAACTTCTGATAATCAGGCCATTGACCTGATGGTTCTTTCGTGTAGATTTCCTCCTGTTTAGAATCACATTAACTTCAGTGAATGAATGCAGTTTTCATCCTCATGGAGCAACTGATGGATCAGCCTTAGTGTAAGATGTGTACAGCTTAGTCCACAAGTTCCAGTTGCACAAAGTACAATAGATTTTGACTGAAGCACAAACAAGTCTCACAAATTCAATTGGTTTTATTAGGTGGATCAATATTCACTTACTTTGCTGCTGAGAGTATTTAGTATTCAGGAAGGAAGTGTTGCACAACCTGCTTCTCGTTTTAGAAGTACATAGTTGAGAGGAGCAGCTATTGCTGAATGCAAAAGGGCAATTTTATTTTTATTTAAGTGTGCCTGGAAAAGTTTAAAAGTTTATGGTTTGTTAATATTTTTTCCTAAAGGTATGTTTTGTTCTTAATTGTTACTGGAATAAAACTAAATTGGGACTTTTCTGCCATAAATACACTTTTTCATAGAGCTGTGAAATCAGTGGAGGGAGAATCCACCTGAAATTTTAAGACGTAAAGGGTTTAATCTAAATAAACTTCAGAACTTCATGGTCTTTTATTTCCGAAGAGAAGCTGAGATGAAACATCAACCTATTTAGTTCAGGCAAAACTAGGAAGAATGAAAATGAATGAATGTCAAAAGGAAATTGCAAGGCATAGTTAAGAGTGTATGTCCGTTTCCTTCTGTCATATAAAAATGCAAAGCGTACAATTCCACTTTACTTAAATCTTGGGGTTTGATTCTTAAGTTTCTTGGCAAGGTCTTATCCAAAAGGTTTTTGACTGAAAACCTTTCTGGGATAGATGTTCCTTGGCACCTTTGACATTTGACAGCAGCAAAATAGATATTTCTTTAATGAAAAATTCTTGTTTCTTTTCTTTCAAAAGATGTAAAATAGCTTACAGTTTCTTCGTCCAGAGTCGTCTGGTTTGGCCTTCTTGAATAATAAGATCATTTAACAACAAAATTTAGCATTAGAAAATGTGGGAAATATGAAAAAGTTTAAAGGAGACTATTATGAAGTTTTTTGCTGTTCTCGTTGTTGACATTGGTCCTCCTATGATCTTTCAAGTTACATTAGTAATAGGGAAAATGCAGTACAATAGATTTTAAAAAAACTAAGTAAGCTTACAGCTCTTAATATTCCAGCTGTCTTTTCTCCTTTGTTTGCTTCCACCATTTTCAGTGCATCAAAAATTTGGTGTTCTGTGGAAAATACTCTGGAACCTTTCGGGATTCTGTCTCCAGATATGGAAAGTATTATTCTCCTACAGGATAATGGGTGCTCTTCCAAGCAAATTTATCCTCATCATTGTGTTTTGAAGCTACTAAAAAAGCTTTGTTCAGAATATATTTTTGGTTAGAATTTTGTGAAAAGAGAGAAGTAGTTAAATACATTTATGAATTTTTAATGTTAAAGAACTTTTTATTTGACCTTTTCTTAAATACTAGTTTAAAAATATTATTATTATTAGAGCTTTGAATTCAAATTGTTCCACTGAAAGTTTTTATTATTTTATCATCACTCCTGGCTATGACTGAGATGATGGTAGAGAGGTACAGCTCTTGGAAAAAACTTACAGGAGAAGGAGAGTAGAATGAGAGTATACACTAGCAATGTTACATGGTTAACACATACTTTGAAATTTCTGTTTCTATAACTTTGTGCACATATCAGTAGCTGGTCCAATCTTATTCAATCTCTTTACCAGCAACCTGGATGAAGGGATAGAATAGACCCTAAGCCAATTTGCAGATAACACAAAACTGGGAGGAGTGACTGACACATCTGAAGGCTGTACTGCCACTCAGTGGGACCTCATGCTGGACAACTGGGCGTGAATAAACCTAATAGAGTTCAACAAGGGCAAACTTAGGGTCCTGCACCTGGGGAGGACCAGCACAGGCTGGGGACTGACCTTCTGGAAAGCAGCTCTGCGGAGAAGAACCTGGGGTGGTGGATGACAAGTTCACCCTTGCAGTCGGGAGGGCCAATGCTGTCCTGGGGTTCAGCAGAAGAAGTGTGGCCAGCAGGTCAAGGGCTCTGATCCCCCCTCTACTTGGCCCTGGTGAGGCCTTATCTGGAGTGCTGTGTTGAGTTCTGGGCTCCTCAGTACAAGAAGGATAAGGAGCTAATGGAAAGAGTTCAACAGAACCAAAGAAGTCATTTAGGGTCTGGAGCATCTCTCTTATGAGGAAAGACTGTGGGAGCTGGGCCTTCTTAGTCCAGAAAAGAGAGGACTGGGAGGGAATCTCATCAATACATATAAATATCTCAAAGGTGGGTGCCCAGAGGATGGTGCCAGATTCTTTTCAGTGGTGCTCAGTGACAGAACAAGCAGTAATGGCCGTAAACTAAAACACAGTACAAAGAGGAATTTCTTTACATTTGAGGGTGGTAGAGCACTGGAACAGCTGCCCACGGAGGTCATGGAGTCTCCCTCTCTGGAAACACTCAAACCCCACCTGGACACTCCCCTGTGTCACCTGCTCTTGGTGAGCCTGCCTTGCCAGGAAGGCTGGACAAGCAGATCTCCGCAGGTCTTTTCCAACCCTAACAATTCTGTGATTGTGTGATCTTTATTTAATGTCTTTCAATGAACCATGATACGGTACTCACAATTCTTTTCTTAAACTGTCCGTTCATCATTTAGCAGTGCTTTCTTTGTTCCAAGTATTTCTTTTTCTCTTCTGTTTTTCTAGAAATCATGTGCCAAAAAGGTATTCAGTATGTCACCTGGAAAATGTGCAGAATGCATTTTGTGGAAATCTGTGCAAAGGTGTCGGCCGGCCGGTACGGTTACACAGCCATCCTGAAGCAGTGCTAGGATGTGAGCAGATAGGGAAGGAAACTCTGGCCACAGAAACTAGATTTTGAAGCCTGTGGATTTCAAAGCTGTTATGTTCTTTCTGCATCGTCAATGTGTGCCAGCATTCAGTGGAGTTCTGTGGTGGGCTTGAATATCAAACAGCACCTTTCTACCCTAAATCTTTTGAAAATTGATATAAACTTAAATCTACATCTTGTGATCAACTTGAATCTGTTATTTGTGAAGCGAAGAGCCCAGTTTCAACTTATTTATCTTTTTGATGGGAGGCAAAATCTTTTGCTGGAAATCTTCCTTAGTTTTTAAGAGTAGTTTTGTACCCTTCTGGGGACTAAGTGCTTATTACTTCACACAGCAAATGTGTGTAAACAAAACAAAATCCCAAATGCTAATTTTGGTGAACCTTCCTTGTTATGGAATGTTGCAGTGGCAAGTTTCCTTGGCCCCTAGACAGTAAAGCTTTTGCCCTGTGTGAAACTTCACTCTTAAAGCCATGTTTGCTTTAGAAGAGTATATGTAAGGTAAATATCAGTAGTTTAATATTAAATGGAGACTTGGAAAAAACCAAAAAATGTCAGAATAACTACAGTTCTAACCATAAATTTTGTGGAATGTTCCCTTTAAAAAAAAATTAGTGTCAGCCAGAATTTAAACATTGGTGACTGAGTAAATTATGGTGCTTTGGGGAGCTTTCACATGAATAATTACCGAAAAGAACTGTGCAATAGGAAGTGGGAGGTGATGTTTTTATTAGAAATGGGTATCTTTACATGGGACTGCCATTTCACTTTATTGCTGATCTGCAGATTTTCAAGTGTGTAATAAAATCAACAGCTATAAAACTAAATGCTATCTGAAAGCTTGCATCTAGCATTATAATTTTATTTGTATTCTGTCAGGTAGCTGGCAACAGAACACTTCGAAATGCAAATGTGTGAGTCTTTCAAGACACTTGCAAACTTGTGATCAGTAAATAAACCATGATTTTTTTCATAGCTGACGGGAAGCTAGGACATAGTGTATTTCAGATTCCTGATAGCCAGGAGCAGAACATAGCCCACAGAGGAGTTAATTTATTGTAATGGTGGTTGATAACTTGGAGGCTGCCTCTCCTGGACTGGATGACCCATTTACATGGCAGGGCACATGTTCCAGCTGGACAGCTAAAATCAAAAAGTTCTGCTGGCCTGGCTGGTTGATAGTCAGGAAGATTGTGTTTTCTTGTTGTGTAGCTGTGAGAGAAATCCCTGGGCTGAGCAAATACAACACTGCTTCTGCCACTTATGTCCCAGAATTTCTCTGTTATGTCACATTTCATTTCCCAAAAGCAGGACTCCAGCAACCGGGAAGAGTGAGTTTTTCAGGAAGCTGGTGGTGAGTGAAGGGTGGGTTGGAGGAATCCAGAACTCTTCACACCCCTGCTGTGAGCCCAAGTTAGGAAGGGCACAGAGAAAAGAACGGCAAGTGTTATGGAAAAGCACAGATTAAATGTGATTTGTGTTGGAAGGGGGCTTTAGTAGAGAATGGCACTTATTTAGCAAAAAGAAACTGAAGTTAACAGGAAAGAGTGAGTCATGCTAACCAATTTAATGTAACATGTGCATGCTACTATTTTTATTTTTTAAATACTCTTGATATATTAGAAAGTATTACAGTTTCAAACCCCAAAGTAAAAAGTTGCCATGTTAATGTTAGTATGAACACAGAAAACTTGTGATAATCCTTCTGGTCTCAAGTTTGGTCTTCCTATTCCAGACTGTTTTACTAATCTGCCATATCAAATTACAGAGCTGAGTTCAAGAAAACATGAGAATACAATGATAACCAGTATTTTCTTCCATAACTGTTGCACTTATTTTTAGGTAGTAGTAAATGTTTGTAATGTGGTTGTCAGGCTGTAAGTCATTCTTACGTGCTTGTTTTGCAGCCATCGGATGCTTTGATTTTGGGAAAGATCAAAAATGTGGACTGCGTGCTCTTAGCAAGGTAAATGAGCAGTTTAAGGGGATTTGTATTATGCATCTTAAAGTTTTCTCAAAATTTTTTCTCTTCATTGGGTGAACTGAATTTCTACTCTGACATCATTTTGCTCTGTGTGGTTGCTAGCAAACTTCAGCACAAGTCTGGATTTTTTCCTGAGCAAATTTGGTGCTGCAAGGATTGAGAATATTAAAAATGCAGTCTAGCTTAGATAAAAAATCCAGTGCAAGGTATTGCCCTAATAAGAATGGCAGCCTGCAAGGCCACCTGCTCTGATGGTAGGTAGGTGGTGCTGATAACCTTACAATGAATTCATCTGCTCGCTGTGTTTGCAGATTTCCTTTGTGAAATAGAGAAAATGTCTGCTTCCAGGTGAACTGTGTCTCTGGTACAACTGTAAACTCCTCCAAATCCTTCCCTTAGATTATTGAGTCCTCTTGCTGTTACAGTTATTGCTTAGAGGTCTGTATCCCCTGCAGTTCTCCCTCCCTATGTCATTTTTGTTCACACATCTTTTACTATACTTGAAGAGACTCTGGAAGCAGGATCTGCAGATGAATTACTGGTGTAACCATGGATGTCTAGGACCAACGTGCTAATAGATTAAATGTAAGAATACTAACAAGTTCTCAGCATCTGGGCAGAAAGGACAGAGCAGGTGCTGATGACAGGGTCCATCAGCAGGCCCAGTCAAGTCAAAGTGATTAGTCAAGCACAGGATCCATCTAGGGAATCCAAACAGGAGCAGTAGGAGGTGAGAGACGAGGCTGTAGTGTGTGTCTGAAGCCCATCCCTCTCTGGAGACAGATTACAACATAGATCTGAAGGCCATGGGGAAGACAGGGCTGGGAACAGGCACACTGACAGGCACACTGACATAGCTTGGGACAGAAGTGAAGGCTGGGGCCTCAGCATGCAGGCAGGAGCATGCAGGCTCACAGGCATCAGGAGTTTGTGTGGAGGTCCAGGGTGAGACTGGCCAGGGCACTCAGGACGCAGTGTTGCACTCAGGGCCCCATTCTTTTCATGCCAGTGTTTTTCCGTTGAAGCTGCTGACTGCAAACCATCTCTGCAACTATGCTTCTCTCTCTGGTTTTACTTTTCTTATCTTCCGTGGACTTTGCTCTTGTATTTTATTACACCTGGACAATATTTTTCTCATTTTCTCAAATGGAATGCTAAGTCAAGTTCTCATAGCTGTGCTGTTTGAAACTAGACTTTGGACCACAGATGTCTGAACAACTCGGCTGTGGTTTACCTCCTCACTGGGATTTATGACCGTTCATATAGAAACCTTGTGAGTTTACTTTTAGGGCTAAGGTACCTGCGAATTTTACTTTGTGTTTTGGCTTCTGAATCAGATTGGGAAAAAAAAAAGCATGTATATTCCATAGGAAGATTATGACAACAACAATAGTAAAGCAATAAATCTTTGTGCCTAGTAACTTATCAGAAATGCCAATAACAACATGGGAATCCTACGTGACAGTGCTTGGTCATGTTCAAATTCTGAATGATCAAATTCTTGGGAGTTTTTGGCCTCTGCAAAAATCAGTCGAGAAATTAAGTTGCATCTTTTCTCTTACATGGTTAAAAATAATTTTCCAATGTGTTTAATCATAGAAGTGATGTACTTCTGTAGCAAAGACAGAGATGGCACAAAAGCTTGTGCTTATAAACTCAAGTATTTCCTGTCTTGGTGAAAAAGAATATTGCAGCAGTATGAAATCATTCTTTTAATTGATGAAAGCTGTCAGATCACTTTAAGATCAAAGAGAAAAATGTGATGATTCTACTGTTTTCTTTGGAAAGATGACAGATTAGAGCACAATGTCCTGGGATGTGCTGCTTTTTGTGTGGGAGAGTACAAGCAACACTTCTGGGCAACAAATTCGTGGAGGTGTATATAAACCTTAAAAATTTCCTGTAGTGTATGGAAAAGAGGTTTCAGAATCTATGGAATTAGAAAATTCAGAGAAAAATGCTAATTTTTCTCTTGAAGCTGCTGAAGTGTATTTGAGTTGTATTTTTAAAATTGTCTTCATTACAATCTTGAACTTAAAATTTTTCATTTAAAAAGAAAATTATGCTACTGCTTCTGAAATTGAATTCCAAGAGATACATTTAGGAAAACAAAATATACCAAAAGCAGCTGAAATGGCCAGCTCCATTTCCAATATTGTTAGGGAAAATATATTTCCTGAAATTCTCCTCATTTGGGAGAAAGAATGCAATTTCAGTCTGATTTTCTTTTTTTACTCTCTTGCAACATGTATCTTTGCAGACATGGACGGCATCATACAATTATGCCATCAAACGTCAATTACCGTGCCAATATCTGGGCATTAAAAGAAGAAAATTGTTCCCATGTATTAGTGACTACTGCCTGTGGTTCATTACGAGAGGAAATACAACCTGGTGATCTTGTCATAATTGACCAGTTCATTGACAGGTGAGTAAGAGGGAGGAAAAAGAGGATAAATGGGGTTTAACCGTAAAATAACATGTTCATGTTAAATTAAGTTTTTTTAAAATGAGATGATAGCCTCAGTTCTTGTGTCTAAAAGTGAGATTCATACAAGAAAATGTGATAGAAAATAGGAATGCGATTTTAAGAAGTTTCATTCTAATAGAGATAGAAGTACCAGGCTTTGAAGAATGGCCATGAATGAACTAAATTAAAGCTCCATGGGAAGACTGTTCAGAAGAAGACAAAATCTCCTATTCTCAACTGTGGGAGAGAAACATGAATAAGAGCACAGGCCATTCCAAGCTTTATGAAGAATCTGAAATGAGATGAAGAGGTGAAAAAAAGCATAGTAGGAGTCAGCTAGGAAAATAATATGCCATAATAATGAGATCCTGCACAAGAGAGATAAATGCAACACAGTAGCAAAAGAGAGGAGGTTGTTTTAAAGCAAGGATTGATGCTTGCATATCTTATTTGTTAAGAACCATAAGGAAGTAAATTTTTTTTAAAGTCTGTGTACACCAGCCGGTCCTATCCTCCTTGATTATCTGATTTGAAGAATTCAGGCAAAGCTGGGGGCAAAGTAAAGCTACATTTAAAGATCAGCAGCAACACCAATAATTCAAAGATTTGATTGCACATTTTAAAGGTAAATTTATTTTTAATACTTGAAGGTGTGTAATATTCTGAAGTCCTATTTGGGTATTCCACCTAATTTAAAGTATTTTAGATGGTTTATGCAGCTTCTTTGGGCTGCTGGTGCTGCTGGTAATAGTGCACTGCCAACTGAACATGTAAACGCAGATTTGTTCCCCGCAGTGCAGTGCTGTTCAAATTTTGACTTACTGACTTCTTTTGCATGTGTAACTGAAATGCGTTTTCTCTTGTAAGAGTAGGTTTTAAATACAGTGTATCTAAATTACTACCTACCCTTCAGGGGCAAGCCCCATATAAACTGCTTCCTGTTAGACTAGAGTTGATTTATGGGTGGATATCAGCTATATTGTTGACAATGCTCTTTTTTTTATTATTGATATAGGAAAGATATTAAACAGACTTGGGGATATGGTTTTTATGATTGTGAGTCAAGCACAAGTTATTTTGACGGCATTATCACCTGGCAGACTCCTGAGTAAGTAAGGGGAGCCGCTGCTTGGAATTGGTGAACCACACCTTGAATGCTGTATGCAGTTCTGGGCTCCCAAGTGCAGTTTAGACAGGGACATACCAGAGGGAGCCGAACGGAGGACCATGAAGATACTAAAGGACTGGAGCATCTCTCCTAAGAGGAGGGGCTGAGAGAGTGGGACTGTTCAGCCAGGAGAAGACTAGACTCAAGGGGAATCTCATTGGTGTGTAGAAATGCCTGAAGGGAGGGTGCCAAGGAGAAGAAGGCAGGCTATGTCCAGCAGTGCCCAGGATCAGAGGCAGTAGGAACAGACTGAAACACAGAAGGTTCCCTCTTAATATCAGGGAACACTTTTTACTGAAGGTGACTGACCACTGGCACAGGTGGCCCAGAGAGGTGGCAGAGTCTCCATCCTTGGATATACTCCAAAGCCATCTGGATATGGACCTGGACAGTCTATTCTAGGTGGACCTCCAGGTGACCTCCAGAGGCCACTTCTACCCTGAATTGTTCTGTGATCTGTGTCTTCATTTAGAGTTTATTCAGTTGGTCACCAGTAGTAATGGTATAGCCTATTTATGAGCAATGTTTCATTTGGGCAAGTAAGTTTTCGTTTTGATGTAGGCGAGTGGAAACTTGTTGTGACTTGTTCAGTGGCTTCAGGAAACCAAAAAGCTTCTCAGAAAAGCATGTGAGAATGTTTCAGTGTGGAAAATGATATGTAATATGAATTCAAAAATCATCTCCAACTTGCAGTTTAATTCAGAAAACTGATATGTCATAATAGTCTGTCTCTTTTGACAGCTGAATTTCTGTGTCAAGTCTTTTTTTCATAATGCTCTATGCCAGGGAGCGTTAGACTGCCAGGTCTTTGGAGATAGGGTCTGCATGTAGTCCTTCACAGCAGTCTAACAGTGATTGCATTATGTAAGTCATTATGAAAACAGTGCTGCTGATGGGAAGATATTTTCATGGGACAGAATATTTTAGTTGTCCACCAAAGTCTGAAACGATAGAATTTTTCTGAAATACCTTCTAATGAAAGATCAGGCTTCTGCAAACACTCTTAATAGTCTTGGAAAGAAAGTACTGGTTAAATTTGCAAAAACAGTCAGTTATTTTTCTTGAAAGGTACTCTGACTTCTGTGTAGTGGTTAACCCATGCCAGTTGCTACATGGGAAAGAAGTCGTGGTTTAGGTGGCAAAGATTTACTCAAGCCACCATTAAAATCAATGCCTTCTAGTGTCCAGGTACCTTTGAGTATCTGGACTCTCTCTATATATATTCTTAATAGGGAGAATTCCTATTCTCAATTCCATTACAGGTGTTAAGCAAAAGAAGGAATAGTGAATAGGAATGCAAGAAGAGCTAGAATTGAGCAGAAAACTGTAGGCAGCTATTGCAGTTTGCTCTCCTTGGGCACGCACACTATGAAATTAATGACAGGGTTGCAGGGTAATAAAGGGTTGTGTAGGACTTCTGCCTAGCATGGGTTTGACTTGCAGCGCAAAACACTGAATAGGTGTCATTAGAACTATACAAGATTTCCAGACTTTTGAGAGCCTAATTCTGCTGCTCATCACCACTCCTAGCACTTGATTCTATATATAGTCTCTGCTTTCTTTGTGCTTATTATTTTGTGTATTTAAACAATAAAAGATACATTT
This sequence comes from Orthonyx spaldingii, assembly GCA_013397795.1. NCBI lineage: Eukaryota > Metazoa > Chordata > Aves > Passeriformes > Orthonychidae > Orthonyx > Orthonyx spaldingii. The sequence continues at coordinate 126,090 of VZTJ01001625.1, read as the reverse complement.
TGTTAAATAAATACAGAAATACATATAGTGTGTTCTCTTTGCTTCCAAATCTGAAAATAACCACTTGTTAACTGTAGGCTGCAACAGTTGTTCTCTTTTTTAAAAAGATACTTTAAAAATCTGGGATAATTTTTGTCTGCTTTTGACTTTTAATTGCATCACTGTTAGTAAATTGACTACATAAGACTAACTGGGGGTTTTTGAATACTATCTGTTTGGTTTACTGCTGATATTTGCTGGGAAGAGAAGAGCAAGACAGCAACTACTTACTTGAATGACTGAGCTGAGTTGGGTAGATGTAGAAAATAGCTTCCTGTAACAGCTTCCAGTTTTATTGTTTCCGTTTTCTGTGTCACATACACAACTGCAATTACTACATTATTGTTACACTCCATAAATATTTTTGTAGAATTTTCTTTCAGTGTCCCTGAAGATGCAGAGCGTGCTGAGACTGCTTTTTATACAGCCGATGCCAGTGTGAATTTACATTTTGTTCTTTCATTACAAATAGTTTGGTAATTCAACACTACTGGAAGAAAGAGAAAGGTGATTATGAAAGTGATAGACGGCTGTTTGTCACAGATGGAAATTACTTGTTTGTTCATTTATTTGAGTTGGATTTTGCTTCCTAGAATCAGTCATAGTCAGAATTGCCAGAAAATCCTGTGTTACTGTGATGAAACAAAAATGAAGGAGCAAAAGCCACCTTATTGTCTGATTAAAAGTATGACTTCTGCTGCAGGTACAGCGGCTTAGTGGGGTTTAATTTCCAGGTGAGTTTTAAACTGCAGTAGATGCAGAAGAGAAATTGTCTAAGTGTGAACACGTGTGGTCCATTGCTCAAAGCAGTTATAGGTCTTACTGTTGTTACTTACTCCCATGCAGTTTGCAAGAGTGGTGCTAAACATAGCGGGATTTCTTTATGAGGCCATGTAGTGATGTGGCCATTCTCTTCAAAGAACACAGGGTATTTGAAAGTCAGATATTAATTTTTATGCATGTGAGATCTTTTCTTGGGCTATTCTGATTGAACGTGCCTGACTAACATCTAAAATACTATAATGCAGGAAATGGGTTATGGATTTTCCCATTTCCTCCAACTCTAAATAACTCATTAGCAGACAAAATAGAAAAGTATTAAAAATCACATACATTCTATTTGCAGCTTTTCATTATCCCATAATGGAAAAATTAATATTAGTGTTTCAACTGATTTTAACAGCTGTATCTCATTTTCCAGATTTTTTAATTTGTTCATCTCTTTCCTATTTTATAATCTCATTCTTAAGGCTACCCTATTGACTCTTCTTTTTTTTTTCCCAAACCTAGTCTAACATATAACTTGTATTTAAAACTTTCTTTTAATTATTTCCTAGTGACTTTATTGGGGAGCTGTTATAAAAAGTGTTACCAGCAGATACTTTGTATTTCAACTGTGAATTCAATTTGGCTATTGTCTTTACATTTTCTCCTGTAAAGCACAATGTGTGACAGACTGTAGGGAAGAAGTGAGTGTCTGAGAATATTGTTCCAGAGGGTTTGCACCATCCAGTTGGGTGGATTAGTTTGAGGCAGTGCATTTTATGGTAAGGTGGTAGTGGATAGCAGTTTCATGTGTTCCAAAATGGCATGCGGGATGGTAATTTCAACAACATGCTTGACCATTTCCATCCAAGGAAACAATTTCATAGTTGAAAGGAGAAAAAGGATTCTTCTGCTTGGAAGCTGGCAGTGCATGCGTGTGTGATCTTTCTGAGAACATGAAGACATGCTCTTCCAAGGTTTTTGTGATTAAATTCATACTTCCTTCATGCAGGAAGCTGTTCCTGTAAATTCCTGTCCTTTCAATGTAGGAATGCAGTGATATGAACAAGTTCTATTTCGACTAGCCTTGTGGTAATTGAGATTTTATTCCATCCCTTTCTTAAAGTTTACTTACACTTTTTTCCAAAGGTTACATGCCAGACTATTAAATTAGCTGGTTGTTTTGTAGTAGAATCGCAGCACAGTGTGGCTTTTTGTGTCATTTAGGAACAAATCAGCATTTCAGTGTCTTGGTTAACAAAAGATTTTCATAATTAATTGACAATGCACTACTAGAGTAACAGTTTTACACTCTTCAGGTGAGTTCTAAAAAGTGTGTACAGAAGCAGAACAGGCTTACAGGTGGTCACTAATATCATACTGATTTTTTTCTCTCGTTCCCAGGGATGCTGTGTTTTTTGATTTGTATCAGTTTGCTGCTTTCTCTTTATGTTGTTCTCTCTAAGCATGTTTTCTGCTCTTCTAGGACGACTAAAAGACACTGTACTTTATATGATGGACATCATTCCAGTCTCTCAGGAGTATGTCATATTCCAATGGCTGAGCCATTCTGCACCAAAACCAGAGAGGTTAGTGAATTTTTTAACAGTATTAAGAAATGGTGTTTTTATGACACTTGTGATATATTAGTCTATTTATGTATTCTTAGAATACAGAGGGAATACCTACCTCTTTATCCAGTTTCTCAGATAGGTCATGGTATTAAGGACAAATGTAGCATTTGGAAGGCATGGAAAGTAAAAGATCTTGTGTCTGTCTTCCTAAGGGAGACATGCCGAAGAAGTCAGTTGGCAACATAGTTTCTCCAGAGTCTTAATAACAGGACAAAAGATCTTTCTTTATCAAGTAACCAGCCGAGAAAGCAACAAAGTGAACAAAGGAGTTAGGATTAGAAATTAGTTTCATTTTGGTCTAAATAAAGTTGCGCTTATGGTAGAGACGCTCTACATACTTAACACAAATATTTAAATAAGTAGTATTTTAACATTCACAGAAATTGCAGTATTTCTTTTTTGCATTGTAGATGTGGGTGGTGGTAGAGAGTCAAGTGTTAGGATGTTACACGTTGAAATAAGCCAAATTATGTTTGCCTTCTGTTCTTAGTTGTTTCTCTCAGTTGTGTGGCTTCAAGATTTTCATGCTTCTCAGACTAGAGAGTGTAAAACACTTCTCTATTTTTCGGCACTTTTATAAGCTTCTGGGAAGAGTGTGTCTGATTAAATATGTCATCTCAGTGTATTCCTAGAGTTGAGGAAAAAGGAAGGTTAAGATTGAATTGCACATTTTGTGGTGTTGTGGAATGCTCTGATCAGAAGCTGCAAGGAGGTACATTCTTCAGAGCAACAGGAATACTTAGAGAATCAGTCACACTTATCTAAGAGACCTGCTCTCTGCAATCAAGACAAAGCTGAATTGTTAAGCAGGTGGCACAATCTGTACCCAGAACTTGTACAAAACATTTGGACTACTGAGCTATTCTGTTTTTGTCACCAATTTGCTTCAGTGTCATTATGGGCTATTTTTGTTAATTGGCCACTCTTTGGTTTAGAGATGTCCACACTGGGAATCAATGTGTTTTACAATGAATTTAAGATATTTTAAGTCTCATGAAGAAACAACTGCATGTTATGCATGGGCTTGCTTTTGCCCTTCTTCCATTGAGCAGCAAATTTTGCAAAATACTTTGCATTTTTCTTGCAAAAAGAGTCTAGCTACGTGCCCCTGCCAAAGATTAGTTGGCATTTAGTTGCTTTCTAACTGTGATCATGATGTCACGTCACAGCAGATGCAAGGAGGTTATTAAGAAATGGATTGAAAAGTGATATTACTTTGGTGATTGGCAGTACTTGACACTCTGTCATTTTTAAAAAAAGTATGTACTCATGCATAAGACATTTCCTGAGACTGCAGGAAACATATGCCAACACTAGTTTTCTTTCAGTTGTTAACTAGCTAGAGAAAACGTTATTTGGGTTTTACATTTTTTGAAAAGCCAGCAGAGAAATGTGGCTTTTCAAACAGAGAAAAAACATTTGGGTACTTCCCAGTCTCACATGTGATCGTTATCTCATTAGCCAGTGCTCTAATCAGCCTAACAGATGTTTTAAAGAACATGTGGGGTTTGAGCTCTTTGTGAGACTGAGAAGGAATATTTTCACTTCATTTGAAAATATCGGATAAAAGTGACTTCATTTTTTTCCTGAAACTATCTCTGAAAACTGTTGGGATAATTTCAACCCAGTTTATCCCAATTCAGAGGAAATCCATAGATAAATGCAATAATAATAAAGGCAAAATTGTGAATGTAACGTGTTTAAGGAATTTTGCATCAAAACATCTGAAAACTTCATATTATATTGCATTTTTACAAATACATTAAAATACTCTGATTTAGCTGATTTGTGCACTGTAAATTAAAGGAGAATCTAAATGGAGTTTATCTTTTTCTCTGTGAAGTTTAGAATAACTGTTAAAGGGTGTTTTGGTTACTGCTGCTTTTAGAAACTGAGGCTCAACACACTGTGTTATAGGCGGTAAAGCTGGAACTTCGTAAAGAGCTTCAGAACCGTACTGCTCAACTGTGCTTTAAGGCATGCCAATTTGTCTATTATTTATTAACAATGTAGTTAACTGGCTTTCAGCTAAACATATATTCAGAATTAATAGCAGAAATAAACCAAATTATTAGGTGTGATTAATATTAGCTCAACTTACAGCACAGAATGAGTCACAGAATATTAAGGGGTTGTAAACAACCTTAAAGATTATCTAGTGCCAACTGCCACTGCCATATGCAGGGGTACCTTCCACTAGAACAAGTTGCTCAAGGCCTTATCCAACCTGGCCTTGAACACTCCCAGTGTTGGGGCATCCACAGCCTCCCTGGGCAGCCTGTCCCAGAGTCTCGCCACCCTCACCTTAAAAATTTTCTTCCTAATATCTAACCTAAATTCCCCCTCTTTCAATTTGCACCTGTTACTCCTTGTCCTATCACTACAGTTCCAGACAGAGAGTCCCTCTCCACCTTCCGTGTAGAACCCTTCTACCCACAGAAGATATAAGAAGGTTGTTATGAGGTTTCCATGCAGCCTTCTCCAGGCAGAGAAGGCTTTCTCAACCTGTCTAGGGGAGGTGCTCCAGTCTTCTTATCAATTCATAGCCCTCCTCTGGACTTGTTCCCAGAGTTCCATATCTTTCTTACAGTAAGGACTCAAGAGCTGGATGCAGTGTTCCAGGTGGGGTCTCACCAGAGCAGAGCAGAGGGGCAGAATCCCCTCCCTGGCCCTGCTGCCCGCGCTGCTTTAGATGCAGCCCAGGACACGTTTGGCTTCCTGGGCTGTGAGTGCACAGGGCTGGGTCATGTTGAGTTTTTCATCACGGAGGACCCTCTAGTCCTTCTTGACAGGGCTGTTCTTAATCACTTCTCCATCCAACCTGTAGCTATGTCTGGTGTTGCCACAACCCAGGTGCAGGACCTTGACTTGGCTTTGTTGAACTTCATGGGGTTTGCACAGACCCACCTCTCCAGCCTGTCCGGGTCCCTCTGGATGGCATCCTTTCCCTCCAGCGTGTCGACTGCCCCACACAGCTTGGTGTCAGTGGCAGACTTGCTAAGGGTACCCTGTCCATGTCGAAGATGTTGAACAGTATTAGCCCCAGTACTGATCCCTGAGGGACACCACTGGTCTCCACATAGACAATGAGCTGTTGACCACAACTCTTTGCATGTGGCCATCCAGTCAGTTCTTTATCCATCAAGTGCTCTGTCTATCAAATCCATGTCTCTCTGATTTGGAGACAAGGACAGTGTCACAAAATCAAGTTAACAAACGCTACAAATTTCCGTATGTATTTCTGTGACTAATCCCCAGAAGCTCTGCTTTACCAGTGCAAACATTCGTGCAGTCTCATGCACAAGTATCCCTCCTCAGCACATGGGTTACATGCACATCTGTGCTCTTCTGGGAGTGCAGACATACCTGTTCACATGCATCTGCAGTGGCAGATGTGGATACTCCAGCTTTATGTTGTTGTGCTACTCCACACAATCCACTGCTCCACACAACTCACTGATCCATACGCCAGGGAGAAGGCACCCCATAAGATCATGTAACACACTTGAGCTGTTGCTGCTTTTTGCATCTGTTTGTGTTGAGTGTAGGCTTCTCACACTGTTTTGCAGGGAAGCTGCTTCACATGGCCTAAGTCATGATGCTAAGAAGTTGCTTCTAGTGGTGTCAGACTAGGTTTTTCACTGCTGCTGTGTTAGGAAGGTCCCTCCTGGCCTACCACAATTTTTTGCTGCTTTTGTTTTCTTTTCAAGCTGTACTTTTTGTTGATGGCCATTTTAAATAGATGTCATCATATTTCCTTTCATTTTCCTACTCAGGACAGTGATGGGTATCCTTGTCCCATTTACCTAGGCTGGTACCCTCGTATTCCAGCTGTATCAACTGGCATTATCCAGGCCAGTTAGCAAAAGAGAAAGTCAGGATTATTTTGCCATATATGAAGTCCTAGTTGGAACTATAAAGACTAATTTGAAGTACACACTATATGTCAAGTGTACAGCTCAACCGCTGGCATGGGAAAATGTGGTAATAATTTCTGCACCGATTCCCAGGGTACTCTTTGAAGTATGTGCCTGTAGAGTTTTACTTTCAAAATGTAAATTCCTTACTACTGTTCTCACTAGCTCAGCTCCACCATGTGATAATGTAGTGCTCAGTGGAACGCTTTTAGCATTTTGCTTGCAGTGTAGGCACAGTCTAAATATGCAGAATTCTGTTTCTCAGTCTTCCTGGTCTGCATTGAAAGCAGTAATCCAACTGATGCTAACAAAATCAGATGAGTTCAAGTTCATCCCTGTTGCTAGGACTATTAATTTTTCTTATTGGATGAGGAAGACAAAACTGATCTTTGGTTTTGGACAGCTGTAGCCATATGAAGTATGACTACTTTGTATAAAGCTAACTTCTTCTGTATGCAGGTTTTTGATGGGATGCAAAAGAAGTGCATGAGGGGAGTTATTTCCTTTCCCTGACATTGGCGTGTTTTGCAGGTTCTTATTGAGACTGCCAAGAAGCTGGGGCTCCAGTGTCATTCCAAGGGGACAATGATCACGATTGAAGGCCCACGTTTCAGCTCTCGAGCAGAAAGCTGTATGTTTCGCAGCTGGGGAGCTGATGTTATCAACATGACTACAGTGCCTGAAGTGATTCTCGCAAAGGAAGCTGGAATGAGTTATGCTAGTATTGCCATGGCAACAGATTATGACTGCTGGAAGGAACATGAAGAAGCAGTAAGTGAAACTTTTTTCCTCTGGTGTTGTCCTGAGGGATTTGGATGAGAATGTGTAAGTTTTTGATAAGAGATGACATACTGTACTAAATGTTCTTAATTACATTAGTATCCCTGAGTTATTCTTGATGAATGATTGTGAAAGTAAGAATAGAGTCAATTGTTGTTATCTTACTCATTTTCATAAACCTACCTCACTACTAGCAAACCTTTTGTTTCCTGTTGTCTGAATCAGGGGATCTGTGAGTATGAAGCTCATGAATTCTGTGTATGACTTCTCTTCTGTGATTGGTCTGATATTTTTTATTTTGCAGCTCTGTGCAAAACAATGTATACACTTTAGTTCTCCTGTTTGTTTACAGTATACAAGTATAAACCATACACATGCAGAGGAAAGATATTCTTACTGTCTAAAAAGATTGTGATATTCTAAGACTTCACTTTTACGCTTCTGAGTTAAATTTATTTGTGTGTTTAAAAGGTGTGCCATTAAAATTGAGAGACACCACTCCGTTGTATTGTATTTCTAGGTTTCAGTGGATAAAGTTTTAAAGACGCTGAAAGGGAATGCAAATAAGGCTACAAGCATACTCCTGACTGCTATACCTCAAATAGGTTCCATGGAATGGACCAACACCCTGCACGCTCTGAAAGTAAGTACACAAATGAGTCTGATGAGTACCAGGGACAGTGTATGTGTATGCACACATAATATGGGTGTATGTTACAGGATGTTTCTGCTTAAATCAAAATGTTTCAGAGTAAACACTTCAAGAAGCCAAATCCATTCAAGAAGGGCAGACAGAGTCTACATGATTCTCACAAGTTTTGTTGCCAAGATCTACCTTCAGTTTTACAAGAGGTTTTGGGGAAAGTTAAAGAAAATGGATACCTATATATGATTGATGAAGTGTTATCCTTCATAAGATACAAATAAATGAGATACAAAGTAAGATACAAATATATGTGAGTATCCAAATGAAACCCTGATCTTGGATCTTAGCACAATGCAGAGTCAAGCGGAAGAGACTGAACCGAACCAAAAACATTATGCTCACTTTAATACATAGAAGAAGAAAAGTCTGTTGCAAGATATGGGTAATAACCAGTTTGAAATTATTAGCATTGTGTTCTCCCCTAGGTTTGAAGTCCAAAATGCATGAAAAATTATAGAAAAGAAAAACATTTGTAAATATATTGGCAAGGGAATTCATAGCCAGAATTTTTCTTAGACAAGGTTTACTTACGTGTTTTTTGTCACCTGTGTTTCACAGGCATACTTGAGATTCATTTGTGGCTATAACAAAGAGGGGAAAAAACAATGTTAGAACAGTTTGGATGTGTATCCAACTTCTCAACAAGCTATTTTTGACAAATAGGCACTTCCAAGACTACAAGAGCATTTAGCATGAGAGCAACTGAGGATTATATTGAGATAGTGTGGGAGACAGAAAAAGAGAATTGAAATATGAAAGACAGATTGCAGACAAAAGCGGGCCACAAAGATCTCTCTTGGTGGAAGCAGCAGCTGTCTGAAAAGGAGGAAGCCTGTAGAGGAAACTTTTGAAGGAATTGAATCTCTGATCATTTTCCTCTCTTTTAAGTTCTTTCTTCCTGTTTTCCAAAAATCACTCTGTTGACTGAAATTTAAATGGGTAAGAAGGATGAACACAGACTTAAGTCATGTCTTCAAATATCTGAAAGTGTACCTCTGAAATTCAGCAGTCAGCAGAAGTGCATGTGCTATAAAAATCTTCCATGATTTCTGATTGGGATCAAATTTTTGGTTTTATTTTCAATATGGTTCTCTTGTGTAGTGGTTTGATGCTGGCCAGATGCCAGGCACCCACCAAAGCTGCTCTCTTACTCCCGTCTACAGCTGGACAGTGGAGTGAAAACATAATTAAGGATTCCTGGTTTGAGATAAGGACCAGGAGGGATCACTCATCAAATACTGTCATAAGCAAAACAGTCTCAGCTTAGAGATATTAACTGAATTTATTTCTAACAAAATCAGAGCAGGATAATGAGAAATAAAACAAACCCTTAAAAACACACCCCCCACACCCCTCCCTCCTTCCAGCTCTGCCTCCAACCCCAGCACTGCAAGGAGAGAGGAAATGGGGGTTGTGGTCAGTTCATCACTCAAGGCTTCTCCCACTGATCAGGGAGAGGAGTTGTTCTCCTGCTGCACCCTGGGGTCCCTCCAATGGGAGAAAGTTCTCTGTGTGAACTTCTCTGATGTGGCTCCATCTCATGGGCACTAGTCCCCCTCAGACTGCTGCAGTGTGGGTCACTCTTCCACGGGGTGCAGTCCTCCAAGGCCAGGCTGCTCCAGCCTGGAAGCAGGGCCCCTCTATCCACCGGGTCTCCCACTGGATCACAGCCTCCTCCAGGCATCCACCCGCTCCGGCGTGGGCACCTCCTCCACAGGCTGCAGGTGGATCTCTGCATCCCCCTGGACCCCATGGGCTGCAGGGGCACAGCTGCTTCACCATGGTCCTTACCACGGCCTGCAGAGGAATCTCAGCTCCAGTGCCTGGAGCACCTCCTCCCCCTCCTTTTCCACTGACCTTGGTGTCTGCTGAGTTGTTCTTTTCACATGTTCTCACTCTGCTCTTCTCTGGCCTCAATTACAGCTCTGCCACCCCTTTTTGGGTTGAATTCTTAAATCTGTTATCACAGAGGCGTTACCATCATTTCTAACTGGCCAAGCCTTGGCCAGCAGCATGTCCATCTTTGGAGCCACCAGGGATTGGCTCTGCCAAACATGGAGGAAGCTTCCAGCAGCTTCTCACAGAAGCCACCTTTGTAGCCACTTGCTACCAAAACCAGGCTGTGCAAACCCAATATATCTGGTCAGTGATTCTCATCCCTAGTTTAGTCAATGTTCTGAAGTAAAGACATATTTAGCAAAGTTCACCTCAGACACTTTTTAAGCATAAATGACCTGGTCAGGTTTGTGAAATTCCAACCCAAATTCTTGAAATTAGTCTTTCGCCAATTCTTCACTAAAAAACCTCCTTTTTATTAGGAGTGCTTGAATTACCTTTATGAATCTTCCTTACGTGCTTATCTGAAAAAGTTATTTTAATGTTTCCTCTATACCTATGAGAGAGGTAACTGACTTTTTCCTTTTCCCTTTGCATTCTTTAGGAAGTTGTATCATGGATGGATAAGGGAGGCAACAAAAACGGTATTGCTTCTTCCCTCTAATCCACAGAAAACATTTTCAGAGGATTGGACTGCATTTTTTAATACAGATGCCTAGCTATACAGCAAACTCAGAGTTTGAACAAAAAATGTAAAATGTGCTAGGTATTCCCCAGCTACTTTTTTTCATACTGGCATGAAAGGTTACATGCCAGTATGATTCCCAAGTGTATTATGCTGCTTAAGTACTGAGGAATCTGCCTTCATTTCTGGCTGGCATACTTCAGTGAGCAGTGTCCTCTTGTGTTCCTTTGTGTGATTGTCTTGAATTTTCATTGGGAGCAAAAGAGACATGGCACTACGTTTGCAATGTTCCCCTTTAATGAACACCAGCCCTTCATTGTCAAGTGCTTCTGCCATTCAGTCCCCTAAGTACTGTTTGCTGAAAGAAGAAAATATGATGCACCAGAGGAAGGGTCACTCTGTCCTAATGTTGCTTCTTAACACTTCTTCTCTTAAATATCTGCTGCCTCATATCAGTGATGAATATTGAGAAAGTTTCACTTGCAATTGTTAGGTGTTTATGTTCTTTGCAGATAGCGGATTGGTTTGCGTGATAATGTACTGAGAAAGGGAGTTGATCTGAAGGCACTGAAAGAGCTGTAAACAGGCAGTGGGGATTGAAATTTTATATCAAGAAAGTAGGAGCCACAAGTGTTAATGACTTAACACAAGAAGAACTCTGGAATAGTGAGAAATTCTGAAGCTCCAGAGGCTTTGGAGCCTTTCTTTAATTTTATGTAGGAACGTCAGGGAAGGCTGAAAATATTCCTGTTTGGAGGATTAAATGGTGATAAAACAGATGAAGTGTTGATCCTAAGCTTCTGTGTTAATGAACGAGAAGCAGGCAATTTTACAGAGAAGCAAAGAGAAAGATTTATGTGTGTATATATATATATATGATATATATATATGTGCCTCTGTACAAGCATGTACTTGAACCATAAAGAGTTTTTCAAAACTATTCTCTTGCGGTGTACTTCAGTATATTTTATTGTGGGAGTTTTGAAGGCTAGATAATGGGGTTTTTTGAACTGATCTGTTTTGGAGGCACCTTTTCCTAGAGCTTGAAGGCAGCACCTCTTGCATGCCCTGTGGAAGTGTGTTAAGGAACACAGACAAGGAGCAAGCTGAATAAGACTGCAGCTGGTACACTGCTTTCAGTGACAGCATATATCCAAGCCACAGCTGAGCATCTCAAATGGGCATTTGCAAATGTCTGTTCTAGTGTTGGGGAAGCATGTGAAACAGTAAAGCTCTGCGTGAACACAGCTTTTCTTCTCCAAGCTCTGTAATCTGGCTGCTGTGACGGGAAGAACTTCAGCAGGCAGGAGAAAATACACTGTCAGTCTCTACCTGCCTGTATTTCTCTGTCTCCTTCCATGGAGGTATTCATCCCAGATCAACACACATGCCAGTGGTGTCACCTCTGAATCTCACAGTAGTCTATAGGAAAGACTGCAGTGTTGAAACAAAATGTCCAAGGGCTGTCTTTCTGATAAAGGATAGGCTGCTTGCCATTCCTTCTCTTTCATGTGTCATTTAATCTGATATGCCAGTGAGTTTAAGTGTACTTTGAAAATTACTATTTTTTAACTGTCTGAGATGTCTTTAGGCCAGTATTTCCTGGCTTTCTTGCTATAAAGAGATCATTTTCCAGTGTCAGGTTAAGGCCCTCACTCTTACAGAACAGGGTATGACCGCATGGTATTTATGGCATGCATCAGGAAACACAGATGATGCTGTTGATCACGGTGATCCAGGTGATTTCTGGTTGGTGTCAAGGAAATTTCTTGTTAGGTTGGGTCAGTCATGGGTGATACACAGCTGGATATGCTGTTGACTGAGAAGAGTTGTTTAGTGAGGTAATAATTACTGACAGTTTCTGTAATCCTCATAAAGTTGTGGCATTCAGCATCCTATGAGGAGCAAGGAAGGCAATTAACAGTACAGTTGCTGGTGTTCAACTGAGCATACTTGGTTTTAATCAATAAACTAGTAGGTATCATCGCATAGGAGTCAGCTCTGAAGAGTCAAGGAGCTCCAGAAGGTTGGCAGGTATTTAAGGGCAGCATTCACCAAGAACAGTTCTGATCCACAGAAAGACCTTGACTCAATAGGAAGCCAAGCTCTAGTGCAAAAATGCAGCATTCAAGGTTTGGAAGCAGGAACAAGATAAAAAGAAAGAACCCAGAAGGAAGTGCAGGTATGTTAGGGATGTTTTCAGGACAATGGGACCTTGTCTGAAGTTGACAATTGGAGGATATGTCAAAGGCAACAATAACTGCAGCCAGTGCATTGATAACAAAAACTTATCACGTAAAACGTGGGCTCATTGCCCATGAAGTACATGAATTGGTTAGAGCAGACAAGTTCATACGGAAAGTGATAGATTTTTTTTTTATCTTTGCTAGGAAAGGTATTAAGTTAGAGAGAAAAAACTGTCCTGTTACAAAGAATTTTAGCTCATCATAACTGGGAATTGAGCTCTTTACCTCTACTACAATAAGGTTCAACTCCATGAGTATCAGGAGAGAATCTGTGCTATAATGGTAAAAGGAGTGTCCTGTTAGAACTGATTTTTTTTACAGTGTGCCTATAAGAAGATCAGCTTGTGGTAAGGTGTCAGAGCTTTTGTGAGTGCTCCTCAGGTAAACTTCTTGGCTCTGTGAGAAAACCTGCTGGTTCTACCTGCCTTTTTCTTGAACTTCTGTACTAGCCTGTGAGAAATGGTATTTGTCGGATCTCTGATACAAGGAATAATGCTGTATTTTGAGAGTTGTGGTAAGTGAATACTGTAGGATAGTTTAGATTGGGTAAGGTATCTGTAGATGTGTTTCAGTACACTTCATCAGTGAGTTGCTTGGGCATGTATGTGTTTGATAGGTAACAAGTTGAAGGGCATAAAGCTTAATATTTTTTCAGTCATTTTTCTAGTCTATCTCAAACTGAAACTGGCATTCTTAAGTTCTGTGTGTAGAGCTCTAATCTTGTAAATATTTTTGAGTAATTTTGTTCCTCAGAAAGTGTCTCAGTGAAATCAGTGAACATACATATGTGACCAGAGTATATTGGCTCAGGTGAATAAGCTGAAGGAGGAAAATTCATCAATGCTTTATTCCAACTGTAGTTGCACTGGTCTACATGCAGGGGTACTTGCAGGCCAAGGACTTCTCACAAAAGCTGAGATAAAAATGTTTCTCAGATCCTGCCCTAATGTGGCTAGTGTAAAAGTTGCCTGTTCCTACATAACTTGAGTATTTTGTTCACTTCCAGTCAGTGTCATCTGACTGGTTTCTGTTCTTGGTAGCTGTGCTTCAGAACTGATGGAGTGTCATGTAGAAGTCACAAAAATCAAGCTGCATAATTTTTCATTTGTAGCCTGTTAGCCCAAAGTCCATAATTTAGTGTTTCTGCAATATGGTTGTTTTTCTTCATACCAATAAGCCTATCACATAGCTTTCCAAAAGTTGTAATGAAAACTCCTTGTATGTGTATGCCTTCCTTGTAATTATGTTGACTTTTGTGGTGTGGGAAGAATTTGGGGATACTATGCACATGAAAGGAGTTACACCTGTTTGTAACCCAAATGAAAGCTGCATGTCTAGCTTTACAGTGGAAAGTAATTCTCTCTGCATTGGCAGAAGAAGCATTTATCTACTCTGACTTTGTATTTCAGACAACGGTGCAGTGTTCGGTCATCCTGCCAAAGCAGTAACAGCCTGAAAGGACCTTGAAGTTTGAGTGCTTTCAAGGAAGAGTGGATCACTTTCGAACTTTCAGAGGTTATAATATCTTTGAAAATTGTTACAAGCTTAAACAAATGGGCTAAACATTGACCAATGATCGCGTGTAAGGCTGCTGTTAAAATCTTTTTCGGTTTGGTCATGTATAAGATGGTTAAAATTAGATTTTGAGTATATTTTCAGCTATAAATAGCTGTACTGACAAACTATATCTGACAGTGGTCGGAGAAAAAAAGTCAGTATCCTCTATTCAGTGGTACCATTGAATTGATGGTAGAAAGTCTAAGTAATATTGTTGCAGTTTCATAAAATAAGATCTAAGAAAGCAGATTCACAGGCTATTTGTGTTGCTATTTCTACCTCCCATCTTTTCCTTCAAAAAGGCATATGGTTGCAATTCACTTTAGAAACATACCAGAAAAACTGAACAAACAATTTCAAATTAAAATGATACTATTTTTATACATTATCCATATTTTTTATTCTAGTGATTTTTTTTTAAAGCAATGTATTTGTTTTGTGTGCTAGAAGACATGGTTTAATAATTGTGGTGGTTCTGTCACAGCAGCAGTTGTGTAATGAGTAAGTGTTGGAGACTGAGGTAATGCCTAAACCGAATTTGTGCCTGAAGATGTACTTAGGTGACTTGCAGAACTGTACAGAAAAAGTACTTTGCTACCAGTGTCCCAAACACTCTGCTGGCCATTTTCTGCTTCATTGAACAGTTTCAATTTTAGTTCCTATATTAAGTGATGAATGTGCTCCAGTGGTTTGAATGTATGCATTTCAATTTTTTTTAATACAGTTATATTTTAATAAAATAACCTGCTGCTTCTTGTCTAGTAAATAAAACAAATGAAACTTATGCTTCTCCAAGATGCGTGGAAATTGGGGTTTTTTTAATTTACTTTTAGTCATTATGTCTCACAATGACTTTTACCATTCATTGAGCAGATTGGTGATGATACCTTGTAAACAACACTTTTAGAAAGACGCTTTTTAGAAAATATTGTGCTACTCAGAACTTTAGGTTCTAAGTCCCTGAGCAGAAGGGATTGCTAAGGCAGAAGTGGAACAGAATCCAAGGAAAAGATCAGAAACATGAACGGTAAGGATTCTCATAGTAATGTAAAAAAAAAAAATTAATCCAAAGAAAAATAGAAGAAAGCAGGTACTTAAGCATTTTAGCTTCCCAGTCTTTTTCTGTTAGACACCCAGTCTCCTGCTGTGAAAGCCTTTAGATTTGGATGTATTCTTCCGAGCAAAACCAGTACAGGTGCTTTTCAGATACTGGGGAGAATAGCTTAACCAGTTTTCTATATTTCCTGGTGTTTTTTTAAGAACTTGGATTGCAGGAGCCAGAGCTTGAACATACCTTTCATTACATTCCACTAAACCAAATCATATATCTTGCCTTAAGAATGGTTTCCATTTTTATCTTTCTTCCCGAGGTACTTTTGGTGAAATGGATCAGAGCGAGGAAATTAATATTTAGGTGTTTTAAGAGAAAGATTTCTCTGGGTGTCCATTTTCAATCCCCTTAGGTTTCTCTTTTTGCATTTGGTTGTGACATACAATGGTAATTGTTATGCTGATTTTTTTTGGTTGTTGTTTGTTTTATATACTGGGTGCTTAGTGTCACAGTAGAGTGGCACAGAGCAGATCCACAGGTAGTGGGTTCTGTTATACATTTCTGTTACAAATCCTTCATATGCAAGTCTAGATGAGAACACTAGGTAAGGATGGCTGCATCCAAAGAGTTACAGTCAGTAGTTCAGTGTCCAAATGGAAACCAGGAACAAGTGGTGTCCTTCAGAGGTCTGGGACCAGTTCTTTGTAGTATTTTCATCAATTAAATAAGATAGTGGGATTGAGTTTGTGGAAGGCAAAAGCTGAGTGGTGCAATTGGTTACCAGAGAAGAATCCGGATAGACCTTGAAAGGCTTGAGGAGTGGGGGACAAGTTCAGCAAGGCCAAGCAGAAGGTGCTGCATTTGAGTTGAGGCAAAGGTGATTGAGATCAGCCTTGTGAAGATGGACTTTGGGGTGCTAGTGAATGAAAAATTGAACATGGGCCAGCAGTGTGCGCTCGCAGACCAGAAGTCCATCTGCATCCTGGGCTGCATCAAAAGCAGATTGAGGGAGGTGATTTTGCCCCTGTGCTTTCATGAGACCCTACGTGGAGTACTGCATCCAGCTCTGGGGTCCTCTAAGAAAGATGTAGACTTGTTGGACCAAGTCCAGCAGAGGACCACAAAGATGATTGGAGGGATGAAGCACCTCTCCTAAGAGGACAGGCTGAGAGATTTGAACTTGTTCAGACTGGAGAGGAAAAGGCTCTAGAGAGACCTTGCAGTGACCTTTCAGAACTTAAAAGGGGCTTATGAGAAAAATGGAGAGAGACATTTCACCACAGCCAGTGACAGGACAAAGGGCAACAGTTTTAAACTCAAAGGGGAGTATATTTAGATTGGATGTAAAAACCTGTTTTTATATTGGGGCTAGTGAGACAGTGGAACAGGTTGCTCAGAGAAGTTGTGGATATCTATGGAAGTATTCAGAATCAGGCAGACAGAGTTCTGATCGGCCAAGACTACTGGAGGGTGTCCCTGCCTGTGGTGGGAGGAAGGTCTCTGCCAGCCCAAACCATTCTGTGATACTTACTTGTTCTATCAACACAGGCTTGGTACCTAAAGGTATCTCATGCAGAATTTGTATATAAAGTCTGTAAAACTCTGGTAGTGTGTAGTGTGTTTTTTGCAAGTTCAGTGTACATTTTATACTCTGAAATGTGTTGGAAGTAATTTATCCATAGGACTACAGATAGAGATAGTAATTGGCAAGAAAAGCATAGCATAATGTTTAATTATGTAAAGATAGGACCAAAGGTAAGTGATTTTAATTGTCTTTCTAAACAGTCTTAAGAAAGGTATTGTATTTATTGTAGAAAGAACTGCAGCTGTGATAGAGAGGAAGAAGACAGAAGTTGTATGTACTGCATTACTAAAACCAAGTAAACATTCTAACAAAGAACCATGGTCCCTTCTTGGACTCAGAATGTGTCTGGTTTCACAAGAATGAGACAGTGATGGGCAGATGACTTCATTGATAAAAGTTACCACACTTCAGTTTGATTGTATCTCCATGACAGTTTTTTTTTTTTTTTTTTGGCAACTATTCAGTCCATTTGCTGTGAAGGATTTGAAGTACCGCGTCCTGGTGCAGAGTATTGATGTTGCTCCTATATCATAACATCAGAAGCGATGTTAGCAAGTACTAATTTGAGGCTCTTACAAAATTGCATCTTGGTCTGGTAAATGGTTTGTCGGGACATAGGATGGTAAATTGTGGCTGTTGCCTAGTTTTCAAACATCCCAGGTTCCAAAGTGTGGCTTCTCAAGCTTGACTGATACCATTGCTCATCTCACAGAAACTTCATGTCTTCTGGTTGTTAAGTATGACATGTTATACACTTCTGGTTTTATGGTAACATCTCTTACACCAAATGCTGTCTCCTAGAAAAATTAACAAAGCTTTCATGAGGAAACCTGTCTGGTGTATATGTTTCACAGACCCCTTTAAAGCCTCCTCTAAATGCCGGTCACTTCAAGAAAAGTACCTAAATAGTGAGCACTGAAGCAAATAAAAGAGCTTCTGTGTGGGTAAATTACATGTCATATAAAATGGATTAGAACCATGAAAAGCCTAATAAAGTATTAGCTAGTGAAATTTCATCTTAAGTTTTCCAGGTCTGCTTCTCATTCTCCAGTGGAATTGTCCTGAACTTACTGATTTGTGTGGCCTGGATGCTGCCTTGACTTTGTGTCAAAGAGAACACCCCTAGAAGCTAGCAGGAACTGCTGAAGAACAGATCAGTCTTGCATGCTGCTCTGCAGGATATGCCTTGGGGACATAGAGAAATGCAGCTTGGAAACAGTGGGTATGTTAGAAATAAATGCTTAAAGCCTAATTTTCTTTCCCACATACACACAGGGGGGACTGAGTGGAACTGAGTGCTTGCAAATAGCACAGATGCACAAAGCAAGAGACATGCCAATATTAGGCAAGAACTAGGAAACACAGAATAAGTAGCCAACTGATTCCTTACTAAATTTTCAGCTGGTGTCAGAAGTCAGAGATTGGAATTTTATTAAATGTCCAGAACCACACAGACCACAGCAGAAATGTCACAGCAGGGTAAGTTCAACATGCAAATGACATGCAAGAGAAGACATACATCCACTCAGAGGAGCTTTTGTCCAACTATCCCTTCAGTGATGTTCATTAGGAGTCCTGCTTCATCTTGGCACAGGTGGCAGAGGTAACAGAACAACTTCTGCTTTGACTGAAGAGACTTCTCGACTGGAACCCAGTAGCATTCAGACCACTTGTCTGTATTCCAAGCCCCACTCTTCACTGATTGTTTGGATGCTGGATTTTGCTTAGCCCAGCTATCCATGGCTTTTGAAGTCCTTTTATCTTGGATGATATCTCCTTTTATTTTCCTTGGAACATCCTCCAGTGTGCATATTAGCAGTGTAATGTACTGATGGCAATGCAATACTGTGGGTTCAAATGTGGCACAAACTAGATCATGAGGCAGGCCATTAGATTTAGCGCTCTTCTCCTTTTTCTGTTTTGTCTAAATCATTCCTTGCAGCCTAACATTGATCTATCTTGTTAACATGAGACTGCCCACTCATATCTCATTTTCACTTACCTAACACTTCATACTCTTTCATGCTAATATCCAAAGCATCTCTCAGCATCTGCACAGGTGGCATATGACATATAGTTTCTATATTAATATTCAAAACAGATCTGAGAGCAGTTGGTGTTCCCAGAATGGCAACCAGCTAGAGAGTATTGTGTCTGTTGAAACCAGCTGAGTATCAGAGGAGAAATTAATTCAGAAGGTGCTCAGCACTGGGCAGGATCAGCCTTCTAAGACGGAAATTCTGGCTTAACTGTTTTAACGACTGCTTTCTCTCCCCACTGTCATTGCAGTGTTGGCTGAAGCAGGTCAGTTCAGAAGAACTGAAATTAACATTTGATCATGCTTTTGCAAAAGTTTGCCATTGTTTATTTAGATAATTGTCAATTTCTTCACCACCTTTGCTATGAATTGGCTCAGACAGTCTGTTATGCAAGGACCTGTGTGATTAGGCATATTTGAAAGTATGTTGTCAATCTGAACATCAGAGTGTCGTAGATGAGACCCAGCTGGAACTAAGAACAGTGCATGTTGTAAGTGAAACGTATTTTAGAGGACACATGAAGTCTGTCCAATTGTTTGGTTTCCTGGAGTGTGGTACCTCTAGCACAAGAAGGAAGACATTTCATCTAAAGTCTTTTAATCTGACCTTAGAATCTGTGTTTTAATTATTAGAGCTTTATAGGAAGCAGCTTTTGTATGGGCTTGATTTATCAAGTGTGGAAGAAGGTTCTGAAATACATTTTTTGTGTTTTCGTAACATAGAATCATTCATGTTCATAAACATGAGAATCATTCTTTTGCATCTGCCTGAAGGTAAGCCAGCAAGATAAGCCAGTAGGAGGATGGTAGTGGTAGGAGTTTCTTTCCCCTTAATTGCATGTGAAGACAGTGGTATTATCTCTGTCTTTGGATCAGATCTGTATTTAGTACAAATTCTCCACTCCATGGTGTTACTCTACCTTGGGTTGTCTCTCATTTTCTTCTCTGGCCCTTAGGCTGCTCGCCATCTAAAGAGAAAACAGATGTAAAAAAAAAAAAAAAAAACCAAACATAAAGCCACCAGTGTTGAAGTGCTTGTTCTGTATAGGCAAGGAATGCCCTCTCGCCCAAGATTTCCATCAAGCAGGGTCCACTCTCTGATTTTAAGTGCCACGGGTCATCAGCCACATGCGTTGGATGTCTGCAAGGATGAGTGTTGTTTAAGACGCCAAACAAAACCAATGACCCAGGCTGACATGAAGTCGGGTAGGGGTGAATGTCCCTGGTGCATCCTTTCAGGCACAGGCAGCCTTGTTTGTGTCCCCTTTCCCCAGGCACCTCTTTTTGAGCTGTGTCTTCTCCCCTGTTCTGGATACCCTCCTCACAGCTCTCAGCATGCCTATTTCCTTACCTGTCAACTACCAGCATCGTGGAGAGAAAAAGGTGCTGATGCTGGCACTTTCCCCACCTAGGAGATCAAGCTCATATTCTAGATTGCCACTCACATCCTCAAGTAAGAATATCTATATTCAGAAATCACGTGTGGGAGGCTGCTTCCTGAAAGGAGTGACTGCATCAATGGCAGTGAGAGCTATCTAGTTCAGTGGTAGGAAGTAGGGTATTTCTAATACCATGACCTCTGCTGATAGTGTCAGCTGAACCCTAGATGTCTTGCCCCCTTGGTCTTTATTTGTCTGAAGCTGTAGATGCAAACAGGGCTTCTCACAACCCACCCTCAATCCTGAACTTACACTTGATAACAAGAGCAATGCTGGATCATGTGGCAGTCATCTGTGTACCTTTCTGGGAGGCAGCCTGAAGCCTCTAGCTGCAAGATTCTTGGTTTTCAACTCCTAAGGACCACCTCTCCTTTCACTACACCTTCTTGGACTTTCTCCAGCACAGAAACACTTTGCTACCAAAAGCACAAAGATACTTACAAGTACATAGTAAGAGACAGGAATGTGGAGAAATTGATCCTCTGGGGACATTTCCACAAAAAAAAAAAGTGTTCTGTCTTCTGTTGGTACAGTATTTTAAAGTACTTCTACCTCTTTTTCCTGTGAGTTTGGGGGGAAAAAAGATGTTTAATTAATTCAGTGAGTGTCGGTTTAGGAACGATTGAAAATTGATTAAAAATAATAAAATTAGAACCACTAGGTATATAATTTCTTCCCTGGGAGTGATTGCCCCACCAGGGCACTTAAAAGACACAAATGTTTTCAGAGGTTCGATCTCCAGCATCTGATGCTTTGGCTTGCCTGTTCCATCTTCAGATCCTCACTTTCTTCTGCAAGGACTCAGAGCATTTCCATTGCGCTCCTGAAACGCACAGCACATGAGGCTTATTTTCTGTGTTAGTGTATTTCCACACGTTTGTTCCAGGCAAGGTCGGGGGATGACTTCCTTTTCTAAAACACTTCTTGTTTTTTTGCTTCCCTGAAGCTTTCAAAGACTTTGAATACAAGGTTTAAAGCCTGTGTACCCTTAGAAACAATAAAACTGGGTGAATTTAAGGGGATGTTGCCTCTTGTAAAGCTTGGGAGTCATGTTCTCAAAGAGTAAATTTTCGTGTGTAATAGCAAACTGTTTTTCTAAGTGCCATTACACCTGAAGGTATTTTTATTAAATATAAAAGTTTGGCAGAGGTCACCACAAGTGAAAAATATCTTGTCAAATTATTCAGATGCTGGCATTCGCACACAACTAAAGTGTGCTTTTTGTAACACACAGCACTGCTGGCTGCTTGTCCAAAGAATGAACCACATCTACACCACCTCTGAAATCACCGTACGTAACTTCATGCCAAGAACTTTCCATCCTCTTCAGGCAGCTTCCCAAGAAAGTTTTGGGCTTTGGCAGCTTTGAGGCCAAAGCCTCTGGGAAGGTACACTCTTGGCACAGCTTTCCCGAGTGGGGAGAGGCTGGTGAAAACCCCGTGGGCATCCAGGTGTGAATGCCACTCCTGATGCCATGTCTCGGAGGGGACTCCCCGGAGCTCTGGCCCTCCTTCCCACGGGGTGGGCAGCCTGCAGGCAGGAGGGCGGGCGGCAGGGGCCGCGACAGGGAGCCCAGAGGCTGGGATGGATGACGGATGGATGGGTGTTTCACGCCCCGCCGCGCCAACCGAGCTCTGCCAAACACTTCTCAGGCCCCAGCTCGAGAGGCTGAGCCGGGCTCCCGTCCGCCTGGAGGGTCAGGGGAGAAAACGAAAAGCTCCTTCACAGGATTACAGGCTATCCTGAGTTGGAAAGGGAGCCACAAGGATCATGGAGTCCGTCTTGTCCCACCCGCCCTGCCCCAGATGGGTCTGGCTCATCTTCGGGACCTAACGCTTCTTTGTTCCCTAACCAAAGTGCCGGCACCCGAACAAGGACATACCAACACCACCCTTCCTGCAGGGATCAGAAAAAATAGCCTTCAATTACAGTATGCACCTGTGCTGCCTGATTCCCCAGTGTGCGCTTGTCATCTTTTATTTTTTTCCTTTGACAGGAAAACACTCCCACTTTTAAAAACAGATCATAAGGTTACACAAAGGTACAAAGTGCGGGTGAACTTTCCTTTTGTAGTTTAAGTGTTGTTTTCAATAAGGAAATAAACGATTTGGATATTTTTAGCTCGTGTGTATGTGCTTAAATAATACATATCTGTGGAAAGTCCTGTTACCCGACCTGCGTGATTGTACTGTGTGTATCCGAATTTATTTATGCAGACACACACACAAAAAAAATTGAAAGCAACAAACAAAGTTGAAATAAATAACGCCATCAGAGTAGTGCTGCATACAGAACCATTAAATAGAACACGAGGAGTGAAGTATTTTTAAGCCAATCTTTTTCATGCTTTATTACTGAATAATAGCAGGTATTTCATCACACATAAGTGGTATGAACATCGGGTAGATGATAGAAATCACATAGGAAAAACAGAACACAAAAAACAAAAAGTGTGGAAAGATCCAAATTTATAACCAAAATCGGTCATTTGTTGTTGTTTCCAAATATCTGGTTTAGAGATCTGGAAAGCTCGCTTAAAAATAAGAAGCTCGTTGCCCATATCTTCTGAGCAAATGGGGTCTCCAAATGCAAAAACAGATGCAGTAACTAATTGACAGCCAATTGTTTTCTTATATGAAGAGCTTTCCGTGAATACAGCTACACAAAGTATTTATAATTACCAAACTGTAATGCTGATCAGCGTTAAAATTTTTAATGGTCGATCAGTGTTCTATCTTGGTGTTAAAACTGCATGTTGAGTGGGCTGGTGAGGGGGAGAAGATTTGGGGATTAATTAAATTTGTAAATGAGATGGGTAAGGTGTTTACTATTTCAAAGAGCAACAGCATTAAAGAGTCTCAAGGAATAACTAAAATACAAAGCCTTGCAGGGCAGTAAGCAAGCCAATAAGGGCAACATAGCGTTCTCACTACTCTAAGCAGCTTTATTGTAAAAAAAAAAAAAAAAAAAAAACAAAAAAAAAACCCAAAAAAAACAAACAAACAAAAAACCCCAAAACACGAAAAAAAGTAAAACGGGAAAAGGCGAACTTAAAAAAAAAAATTCCCCCCTAAAGCACAGAAGGAACTGTCTGCTCCATGTGCTCTGCCCGCCGGAGAGCATGAGAGGGAGAAGCAGGAGCGCTAGTCTTGATTGTGTTTTGGTTTTTTTCCCCTTTTTCTCAGGAAATTGAGCAGCACATATCTTCTCGCAGAAGCGGGAGCCGGAATGCCCGGGGCGTACGGGAGGAGTCCTGGGTGTAACGGGACAGAGGAAGACTCTACCCAGCAGCCGGAGATCGGGCTCGCCGCCGGCCGGGACGGCTCGCTGGTGACTCGGCAGCGGCGGGGAAGCTGGCGGGGATGATGGGCTGCGGGGGACAAGAGGACAGGCTCTCGGCGGGACCGGGCGCTCAGCGCGCAGCCTTCTCGGCGGCCCCCCCGGCTCCCGGGAGGGGTGGCGGGTCGCGCAGGTACCGCCCCACCGCCCCGTGCGGGCCCCCCGCCGCCACGTCGAGGGGCAGGCGGCCGCAGCCGTCGGGCTGGTCGAGGCGCGCCCCTGCCCGGTGCAGCGCCGCCAGCGTCTCCAGAAAGCCGGCGCGGGCCGCGTCGTGCGCAGGGAGGCAGCCGGTGCGCGGGTCGGCGCGGTTGGGGTCGGCTCCGCGCCGCAGCAGCAGCTCGGCCACCCGCACGCTGCCCAGCATCATCACCTGCGAGAGGGGAGAGACAGCGTCAGCGCCCGCCTGCCCCGCGCTCCGCCCGTAATTCTGCTGTGTCACCATCACCTGCGAGAGGGAAGCGGACAGCGTCAGCGCCCGTCCGCCCCGCGCACCCCCGGACCTGCGGCCGTGCAGGGTCTGGGGGGCGGCGGCCGGACCGGCGTCTCTTTTGGGGCGTAATTCTGCTGTATCGGCTACTTGTAGTCGTGATCTGCACGTATGCTGACAGCCGTTCGCGATGATTCGTACCGGTCCCTTCCAGCTAGAGATAGCCTATGATTATATGGGAAATTGAAATTTGAGCTACGATGCGTGTGGTTTCCAGACTAGGTACTACACGTGTGTGTGTTCTGCTTTGCATTTGTACCGTTTATATACACCGTGGTGTAAATGGTGCTTGTGGTGTGTGTGTATAAGCACATATATGTACACACACGTTTGTAGGCACATACAGACACAGCCGTGTATGTGTGTGTGTGTACATACATACGCAGGCAATATAGATACCGTTTGTGTAATGTACCCTTTATTATGTAATAAATAGTGCCTGTATATATATCATAAATATATCCAGACATACACATATATTAAAAATGTTACATATATTTATACACATAAAGAGTGTGTATATATTTGTATGCTATATATCAACACCGTGTATTTTGTGACAGCCCTGAGGAACCTTGCATTAAGGTTCCTGCCACTTAGAACGCATTATTGATTTATCAGCCGTCAGCTCAGCAACGGAGCAATGCAGCCTGGTGTAGTTCCTTTTGGCATTCGGTGTGGATTTTTCGGAGTTTTCCCCTCCGGAATTTCGGACCAAGATGGTTTGATGGTTTTTGGTTTTTAACTCTCTCTTTCTGTGAGAGCAGCTGCTGAGCACTCAAGAGCAATGCACAAAACTTAACTGATGGAAAATTCCGAATGATATTTTGTATCTAAATGGCAAATTGCTAATGACATCCTGCTCTTCTGCCAATAGCAGAAACTTCTGGAAAGGTTTGATCATCACGATTGAACAAAATCAAAAAAAACCCCAAAACAACAACAAAAACAAACAAAGAAACAAACAAAAGCTCAAAAACGACCAAAAAAAACCCCAAACACACCCCCCCAAAAAAAGTAGAAACTCCCCCC
>VZTJ01001625.1:0-93927 GCA_013397795.1 Orthonyx spaldingii | reverse complement strand
CTCCCATGATGACGGCTCCCGCCTTGAAAGCGAGCGGAGGAAGGCCGGCAGCGGGGGATGGGAATGGGGGATACCGCCGGCTCCTCCGCCCTCCCCCTGCCTGGTCCCGGGGAGCCCCGGACCAGACGGGCGTGGGGACCGGCCAATCGCAAGGCGCTCCCCTGCTTTCAAATAAAGCCTTGACGACATGTCCTTGCCCTCCCCCCGGTCTGCCCCTCCGAACACACCGCCTCCCGCTCCGTTTGGGGACGGGTGTTACTCGCTTGGGATTTTTCTTTGCTGTGGGACCCCGCTGCCCCCGGGAAAACCCCGACGGGGAGCGGGGCCTGCGGCGGCCCGGAGCGCCGCGCTGGCACCCTGGGAGCCGGCTAGCGGATCACTGCCGCTTTAAAAGCGCGGGCCAGTGTTGGCCCGGGCAAGTAGCTATTTCCTTGTCACATGGCCATTTGAACGCGACGCGGGACCGTTGCGTAGAGGAGCGAGGGGGGTTGGGGGGTAGAGAAAAGAAAAGAGGATCTCGCTTTCCCCGCGCCGCTCACCGAAACGGGTAATGAACCTCTCTCCGCCCAGCCCGCGGCCTTCTCCCCGGCCCCGCTCAGCGGCGTCAGACCGCCTTGCTTTCCTTTTGAAGGGCGAGGCTTTGGAGCGGGGCGGTGGAACAGCGGAGGGTCGCTCAGAAGCCCCGATCAACCTGCTGGCGCTGCCTGTCCGGCCGGCTCCCAGAAACCCCGGGAGAGCTGCCGAGCCCCGCGACAGCCGGTGCTGAGGATCCCTGGGCGGTGGAGAGGGTTACCGCTACCTCCCCGTGCCGCCCCCACCCCGAGAATCCCTCTGCCTGCCCTGTCCCCCTCCCGGGTGCGGGGTACCTCCGTGGGAGGCGTGGGAAGAGCGATGGACAGCGAGAGCGTCCTTTCTGCTGGCGCATCTTCGCCGTCCCCGGGCACGGCCGGGCTCGGTGCGGCTGGTCACGGCCACGGGCGAGGGGTCGGGACAGCTCCGGGACTGAGGGAGCGCGGGAAAGGCGCCGGGAGGGGAGGCAGAGCGACAGTCCCTGGGAGGGATGGTGAACATCAGCGTGTGCAACACCCCCAGCACCAGACACCTCCTTCTCTCGGCTGGACAAAAAGTAATAACTCCGATGTCAGCAGAAAGTTTCTCCTTCTGCCTTGGCACGGAGTAACCCTTACAACCATGCAGGTAAGGAGAAGCCTATAATGGTTTCTTTTGGACCGAGTCCGATTTCAAGCCTGGGAAACTGGGTGAGTGAAATCGGCCATTTCGAAATGAAAGTACCTTTCGAAAGAAGCTTTTTTCTTTTTATTTTTATTTTCTTGGGGTTTTTTTTCTTTTATTTTTTTTCCCTTCTCTTCTCCCCTGCCGTGACTACTGCTCCCCGATAGGCAAGGCAAAATTAGAGAAATGAATGCCTACCTGTCTGAGTGATGCAGGTGCCGGAGCAGTGGTGAGAGGACGAACCGACAGCTTTGGCAATAGAAACCGAATACCCACCAACGCTGAATGCATGGCCGATCCGGGGTGAGGAGCAGCCGGTCGTGCACAGGGCGCAAACTCTGCTGCAGAAGGATGTGTGTGAGCTCGCAGATGTACTCAGTTACAGTGGCAATATTAAAAATAAAAAATGTGAGTAATCTGCCACATTAAATATAATGCTTTCAGGGCTTTCTTGAAAAAGCGTATTGCTGCTGCTGTTTGTTGTTGACTGTTACTATTCTTCTTTTCAAGGAGGACTCCAAGCCCTGGAGCCGCTGCTGCTGCCAGAAGAAAAGGTGCCTGTGGGAGCTCCCACACTCAAGCGGGATCTCGCCGGTGATCCCCATCCTTCCGTGGAGTGAGTAGTCCCCACCACGGGCCTGTCCTGGGAAGGGGCTCTGGACCTACTCCATAAGGCAGATTTATAGCAATTAGGTATTTAGCCCCGCTGGGTTTTGAGGGCATACTCTATTTATTTGGTGCAGTCAGCCTAGCAAATTCTGTTATTTCCCTGCCAACTTTATAAACAATAACAGTAATAATATAATATTACTATTTTGCTGCTGATGCTATAGTTTCGTAAGCCTTAATGGAAATGCTAAAAAATTTAAATCAAATCTGGCTCTTGGAGGAAATGACGATTTAAAACAGGAATACTGGTCCAGTTGAGGATGGAAGTGCAGTTTAATTGAACCTTACTGTTCTGTAAAGAGTGTGGTCAGGCTTCACCTTTCCCCTGTCTCTGTATCTGGTTGCAGTTCCATTCTGGTTCCCACAGGCATGGGACGCAGGCACTTAACTGCTGCATCCCCAGTGTTGTCCTTCACTTGCAGCTGTGCCGGGTTCTAGGGCAGACGGCAGCACAAATTAATAAGGTGTTATAATCGCATATTATAACATGTTTTCTCTTTAAAGATATGTATAAAATATACTATCTAGGCATTTTTATGATGAAAAAGTGTGAATGCAGACTAAATATAAATGTTTGCTGCGTGTTTTATATGCATAGAATTTAGTTATAATTAAACCAATAAGCATAATTAAACAAATAAGGATATTAAATATAAAAATAATTGATAAGCAAATATATCACGTTGATGCATAATCTTAACATTTTATATATGTGTGTTATGTATGTGTATCATGTATATTTTATATAGGTATTACATACATGTGTTATGTACATTAATGAAATAATTGTTTTATAGCGTGATAACTTATACGAAGTAATTCTAAAACATGTGTTGTATAAAATTACATTATAATAAATAACATATTTCAACATGTTACAAAAAAATGTATATATATAATTTTTTCATGTTTATATATGAAATATTTAGGGGCTGAATACTCAATAGGAATGTAAAACCAAGATAAATCTGTTTCACCTTTTCTTCCGGTATCTCTGCAAAGCGCGCAGGGTTTGTGCTGGGGTACGAGACCTGAGCTCTGTCACTGCCTCGCCTGGCTTCACTTTCTCAGCCCTTAAGGCACAGGAGGTGTGAGTCCAGCCCGCGTGGGTTCCAGGGAGGGAGGCAGGGTGTCCCGCTTGTCCCGCACTGTCTGGGAGTGCCGTCCCTGCCGCCTGCCTCACCGCCCTGCTCGCTCCCGCAGCACACCTCTCTGCTGGCTCGGGGACTCGCCGCGCTGGGAGCGGGTCACCCTGACTCCTCGTTTCCCCTCGGCAGAGGCTGGGCTGTAGCTGTGTCTTTCTCCTGGGGTGCTCACATCCAGCTCCCCCATATCCAACTGCACCGGGGCAGGCAGTGAAACATGCATCGACTCTCACATAATTAATATACAGCCCCACCCTCCCTGCCCCACCAGCAGCAGAGCTGTTTGAAAGGTTTGCTTGTTTCTTTACCAAATATGTCACCTCCGAGTATCTTGGGAAGCCCTGGAGTCGAGCTTAGATGTATGATTTTTAATTTTTCTTTTATGGCTGCCTTGGTTTTATAACCGATCTGACTTTTTTTTCAGTAGTATAACTCGGGGGAGGTCACTTGCAAGTTGTTAAAACAACGAGAATTTCAACTGGGGACATTGTGCTTGCAGAGACACAAATCTCTCTTTATTTTCTCCTTCCAGGTCCTATGGCTGCAGCCTTCATAGGAGAACCACGGATGCGCTGTGGATATGTGTACAGACATGCACAGCACCCAGTGTGGTTTTGGGAAGGTATTTGCCAAAGCTGCAATCACAACAGGAAGCAATGATCCTGCTGTCCAGCCGGTTTTGCTAGAGAGAGGCAGATTGGCTTCAGTATCCCTTCAGTTTGGTTTAACCAAAATTAAACAGGGAGCTATCGGGGGCGTCGTTCCATTCGCATCCGTGACACTTCTCCAGAGGGTCTTTGGCAAGAAGAGACGCATAATGCAGAAAACCCACCCTGTCTGCGGTGCCGCACCCACACTTCCCTCACCGTCGGGAGGGAATGAATTTTTTGCCTGACCCAGGTGTCCAGGGCAGTACTAAAGGGCCAGGGAGCCCTTCGCCTTGGGCTCACCGTTTTCTAAGCTGCGTTTCCCGTAGTGCACCTAGCAGTGCGTTCAGCACACTGGCTAAATCCCTGCTGA
This sequence comes from Orthonyx spaldingii, assembly GCA_013397795.1. Lineage (NCBI taxonomy): Eukaryota > Metazoa > Chordata > Aves > Passeriformes > Orthonychidae > Orthonyx > Orthonyx spaldingii. The sequence continues at coordinate 89,860 of VZTJ01001625.1, read as the reverse complement.
GCAAATTAGAAAAAAGAAAAAAATAATTTTTTTAAAACAACACCGGAGGACGGCAACAAATACCTGTTTTGAATGAAACGCTGCACCGACATTTTGTAGGAGAGTGTTTCGCAAGCACTGGCAGTAAAACTTAAATATAGCTTCTCAGATGATTCTAGTTTCGTTTCATTTTGAAATTGTAAGAAAAAATCTGGCTAGAACTACCTCGAAAATTAACTCAGCCTTTATTAATTTAACCTCCGCTACACTTCCGGGCGCTAGGTCTACCTACACGTCCACGCGAGTGTAAAATGTGAGCAGACTGAGCACCATAGGGATTGCTCGCTGTCTACCTGCAGCGTCAGCTGGGCAACGCTATCGCGACCGGCTGTTTCTGTTCGTGAGAGCCACCAAATATCCCTTTTTTCCCATGGGAGAGGAGGCGAAAAATACTAACAGTCATATAAAGCAGGAGACGAGGTATAACGACAGGCAGATTATTTCTGCATACGTGAGCTGTTACATTTTATTGCACGTTTATTGCGAGATGAGCACTGAAGTTCTCGGATTTGAGTCATCCAAACTCAATAAGGTTCAAACAAGGGTTGCTAAGACTAAAACCTCTCTTTTGCGGCCGTCACAGACTCTCCTTCCCAGAGAGGCGAGCAGAACCCCTGTGCCACGCCGCCTTGACAGCAGCCGAGCATAGTGACCGGGGGCGACTGGCTCCGGGGCACTGCCCCGGGGCTGCCGCCGCCCGCTTCGGGCAGGGCACGGAGGGCCCGCTGCTCTCGCCCAGCCGCCCACAGTCAACCTCCCTACCTGGATGGGGGTCCTGCCGTAGGAGGTGACGGCGCTGGGTTCCGCCGCTCCGTCCAGCAGCTCCCCGAGGCGCTGCAGGGCCCCGCGGGCGGCGGCGGTGGGCAGCTCATCCACGGCCCGGCCCGCCGCGCCCCGCACGGCGCCGCAGCCCATGGGAACCCGGGGCTGGCGGCGATCCCGGCCCGCGGGGAGCGCCGTGCCCATGGGAGCGCCCGGCCCGCGCCCCGGCGGCCCCGGCCCACAGGGTCCTGCGCAGTGCTGCCGCCGAGGCCGCCTCCACCTGCGGGAACGCGGCGGAGCCTCCCAGCTCCTATTTTCTCCTCCCGGCTCCTGTTTTCCCCTGCCAGCTGGTGCCGCCCGGCCGATGTCACGGCCACTGCTGGCCTCGCCCTGACGGGGCGGGGCGACCTGCGCAACTCTCCGACGGCAGCGAGGAGAGGGCTCCCGGGCCCTCCGTCTTTTATCTCTCTCCGTCTTTTATATTAATCTATTATTTTATTCTCCAGGGCTCTCTCTTGAGGGCAGCAGGGCCTTAACCGGTGCCTGACCGCCCCGAGAGGAGCAGAGGCCCGGGGAAGGGGAGGAGCAAAGGTAGCAGAAGTCTCTAAAGAGAGCGGGACATAAGGAGGAGAGTGGCGCCGGGGCCGCGGGCCTAGCGTCAGCAGGGCCGCTTCCCGCCCCGGCGCTGCCTCCTCTCCCTCTCGGACACCCATCGGCACCCGGAGCGCAGGAGGCGGCGGTGGCCGCCCCTTCTTCCCTTCCCCTGGGTGAGCTGCGAGCTCCCGTGTCTGCTTTTTTTGTTGGCAGAGACACCTCATAAGAAGCAGCGGGCGCAGCGGCGCCGACAGCCTCCACTGAGACACGATTCGCAGCTGTGACGTCTCCACCCCACCGCCTAAACCAACTTTTTTATTTTATTTTTGTTTTCTTTTTTCTTTTTTTTATTTTTTTTATCCTTAAAAAAGTTGCAAGCCAAACAAAGGCCGCAGCGAACGGGCAGGCGCTCCGCCGGCCCGGCAGAGTTCCAGCGCCCGCCTCCCGCCGGGAACGTGGGCGGGGCGGGGCGGGGCGGAGCGCTGGGGGGAGTGCGGGGTCGGCAGCACCACGGACAGCTCCTGCCTGCCACCCGCCGGGCCGGGCCGGGCTGTGCCCCCGGCCGCGCGCCGGCTGCCCACTGCCTCCGGTCTTCCTCCGCCGCGGCGGACACGCCCGCCCCGGGAGCTGGCCCTGAAAGTGCCCTTTCTAAACGGGTGAAGTGCGATGTCGGGCCGTGTCGTCCTCCCCATCCCGTGGGATGAGGCTCACTTTAGCTACCATAAAAATGGCATGTGGGCGTTACAAGGGGAGATAAAGGTTTCTTGCGTCTTACCGCACGTGATACGGTGCAAAGCAGAAGTCCCCCTTTTTCGTTCAGATATGCTTTATAACCCTGAGGTTAGCTCAGTTGGCTAACCATGGTGCTTAATAATGCAGAAGTTGTAGTTTAGTCTCCACACAATCCATTTATTAAAGAGTTGGATTCAATGGTTCTTGTGGGTCCCTTCCAAATCAGAGTATTCTGTGATTCTTGAGGTTATAATTACCTACACTTATTCCACTGTGAAGCGTCACACAAGCAAACTGTTTCCTCACCTCAGTGCAGGAATGTGACCTTTGACAGACACACGGTATCTCTAAGTTCATTCTCTTGGTGTGTTCACTGTCAGAACTCTGCTCCATATTGTCATTCTCCTTTTTTTAATACTTTACCAATCAAGCTACTTTCTTGTTTAGCTGTATCTAAACCAATTAACACATATTAATCAAAACTATTAATTACTTTCTTCTCATAATACTTTAGAAGGGCAGAGCTATACTACCGAGGAAGAAATCTGTTTTCGGCACCAAATGGTGCAGGCAATTTCCAGCACCAGCAAACAGATGAGTGGTAACTGGGGTGGCCAACAACAACTCTGTTCAGGTTACACTTGTGGGTTTACTGGCAAGACTTGGCATTTTCCTAAAACTGTAGTGGCCTAGTGCCAAATTCTTCTTCATCATTACACTTTACTACTGTTTCTATGTTTAGATAGGTAGAAATGAGTGGAGTTTCACTCACAATAAAGAGCTTCTTGATATTAATTGTTGCTTCTGGTTAAATAATTGAGCATTTAAACATGATCTGGCAATTTTCTTGTGTTTGTGTTTGGTTTTTTGGTTGGTTGGTTTGGCTTGGTTTTCTTTGTTCTTTATTAATGAGTTTTCCATTCAAGCACCAGGTACCATACAAAAGTGAAAATAAAGATATTTCAGAACTCTATATTAAATAAAAGGAAACAAGTGGAATAGTTTAATCCATATACTCTGGTATGTAGACCACTGTACAACGGAAACACCCAAGATGTGAGCAGTATAGTCAAACCTTAGATTGCAAGCTAATCTTTACAGCAGCTGCAGTAAATAGCAGTATTGTAGAAACAGTTTCATAGAGGTAGTATATTGATCCTGATTTCCAGCTATAGGGCAAACAGTAAAGAAAAAGGGTTTGATGCCAATGCTTTGATGCCAATGATATATGGATAAGGTAAAAAAAGAAAAATCAGTCCATTGTGTGAATTTTGTGAAAGATTTAGGTGGGGCACTTTATTTTAACAAAGAAAAAGCATGAAAATAATGTCTAAAGAAAGATAAGCTTTCTACTTATTTGTTTAACTTGTTATTCCAAGGCTCTGTGGTAAATAAGATAACCATGCCCCAAAATATACCTTCACACTGGTTTCAGAAAAGGGTGGCATTTCCTACTAACCTTATGAAGTAGCATTGTCAAATATACATGAATGACAAATTAAGGACTCTGTAATAATTTTTCCTGCAGAGCAGAAAAACCCACACTGTGACGTTGGGGGGGACTCCCCTCCAGCAAATTCACCAATGTTCCCTTCTCCCTTTTGCAAATTCATAAATGCTCATTTTTCTGACCAAGAAAGGAAACCTCACTTGTTAGTAAAAGTGAGACATTTTAGCTGGAAACTGCTTGCCTTGGAGCTGGAATCTCAGACAGAGTTTTCCTTTGCTCTGAATATGAAGTTGCTGTCTGAATGACAGTTTCACTGTCCAGTTGATGTTAGGTCTAAAGAAGATGCTACACAGTTGGAAGAGACTTCTTCCTGTTTCAAAGTTCATAGTGGAGAGGTAAATTGTACAATCATGATCTTAAAACAATCCTTTAAGGAAGTGTCACACCTTTCTGTGCTGCAGGCTTATTAATTATGTATATGGACAGTGACAAAATACCAAATAAATACAAATCTCTTGGCAAGCACTGCAAGAATACAATTTTCTACAATCAAAAAAAGAGACACATTGAGAGATTCAAGAAGATACTCATTAGTATGCCTAAAGTGTAATCAATTTAGTATTATTCAAAAGCACCTTACTACAAAGGAGAATACTTAATCAGATTTTCTTAATTTCCACTGATTTGAGTCCTAAGGAATTGAAGTTCTTCCAAAACATTGCTTTAAAATTAGAGCAAACAATTCATTTCCACAATGTAATTTAGTACAGGTTAGAAAAAACATTGAATTTTGAAAAACCTGTCAATAAACAATTTCTGCAGAATAATCATGTTCTCATGTTCTCATAAAGTAGGTGCAAATACTAGTAAAAATCCCTATTGCCAGTAATATTACTGCTTTCACTGGGGAGAACAGACACCATTGACTCCCATAGGAAACCACCAGGATGCCTGCCAAGAAGAGTAGGGTATCATAGAAGAACAGGAATATTTGGAGATACAGTGGTAAGGATTTGAAAATAAAACCATAAAAATAAGGAAAACAGATTTTAAAAACTTCAAGCTGAGTGATAACACAGCTGCAAGACCAATGGACTTCCAGTCTCCAAAAATATCATCTATTTACTATGCAATTGTCCTACCACCTGTACCTCACAGTAGTTATGTGCCAGCACTGGCATTCTGCTTACCTGTCAACAAAAGGTGAGCACTCCATGCTCCCTGCAAATACTAACTGAATGTATCAGGGAGACCTAATCTAAGGAGGAGAGAATCTGGCCCTGTGAAAAAAGTCTGTTTCTTCTTTGATTTCTTTTGGCACAAGCCAAAAGTTTGGTTATCACCAGTTTAATCTTTCCTGGGGAGGAAAGAAATTATTGGCAGGTTTGTCCCAGATACATTCTCTTCTAACTGGCACCCTCTACATTTGAAGTAGAAGGTTCTGTTCTTCCCTTAGCTGGGTCTCATTCTCTGGGAAGTAGGAAAATAGACAACACTGGTGACCCAATATTTCTTGTCTGGATCAAAATAAATATGCAAATAAGCCAAAACAGAAAAACATGCTGGTTTTGCACTTTTTTCAAGTGGACGTATAAAAACACTAACTCTAATTTAGTTTGTCTCTTTTTTGTGCTATTGACAGTATTTTGGAAGTTCGTTTTTTCTTTTTTACTCAGTTGTTTTTTATGTATTATTTCAAGGAACATAGATATCAGCACTACAAAACACTGCATAGACACCGTTCTGGCAATTTTATGGCTATTTGGCCAACTGTGTTTGCAGTGAGCTCTCTGTGTGCACTATTACTCTTACTGAAGTTGTAAGTTTTACAGATTCAGTGAGAGAGAGCTTGAAACTTGTTTCCATATTTGGTTATCATATTGGATATGTCATTTGCCTTCTTGTGGCTCTTTGATAAAACATTCTCCCAGAATAGCTCAATCAGTGGTAGAGAAAGTACTCTGTTAGAAAAACGAGAGCAGGAAAAACAATGACACTCTCCCCCTCCCCCCAAAAAAACCCCTAAAAAACCCCCCAACCAACCAAACAAAAAAACCCAAACAAAACCTAAAACCCCAAAACCCCACAAACAAACAAACAAAACAAAACAAAACAAAACAACCAAACCCAAACAAAACCAGAAAAATCCCAAACAAAAAACCCAAATCACTCCCCTCCGAATTCCGAGCAGCAAAGAGGGCGAACAGGTGCCTCAGCCCCCTTTTCCCAGCTCAGCTCTCACAATATCTCCGCCCCCTCGGAGAGGGAATCGCCAATAAAGGAGAAGCTAGCCACATCTTTGCCTGAGCAGCTTTCTTTTGTCTTTCTTAAGTACACAGTCGTTATGGTATCTTAGCAACGTATGGGCAAAAATACTCTAAAATAAGAAAAAAAAAAAAAAGAATAATCCTAAATCCCAACAGCTACCACGACACCAAAAGCAGATGCTAGCCAACTATCTTGTCTGTAAATTATCGCTGATTTTGTTATTTGTAAGTAAGTCTTTTTCCCTACCAGCAAGAGTTCCCTGATCCACAGATGTCCCACTGGTTTGGTCCTGTGGTTTGTACTATGGAAATCTCGACAAACCACAACATCAAAAATGTGCTATCTAGATTTAGGTTTTTTATTTCTCTTTTCTTTTTTTTACTTTCATTTTTTGTGCTTTCACATTCAAAGGTACAGCTGGCTGCAGAGAAAGACATGAATGCAGAATCTAGGACACATTATTCAGTTCACATAGTCTAGCACAGGCCTAGGTTACTTTTGTGGCATCTTTGACATCTGTGGCAATTGCAACAAAAATTCTTAGAATCTGAGTAATAATTCTCATGTCCCCCTAATTTAAATGTACGGTGCTGAGCAAATCCCTCTGTCTATTTGGCTCACATATATGTGTAAGGATTTTGGTCATAGACCTGAAGGACAGCAAGGGAAAAACTACTGAATTTGATATAGTTTCAATATAAAAAGTCACATTGTAAAACCTTCCATGCACACTGTCCACGGCTTTTGTGATCCTGCAATTCCAGGGAACAGTCATGCACTGTCTGAAGAAGACTGTGAGTCAGGCAGTGTGGTGAGGGCTAAGCTGTTCTTAACATATCAGGCTGGTATTAGGCATCTTCCATAATCAACAACTATGTTGCCAAGTTACATAAAATTCACAATTAGCAGATCTGTAATTAAATATTTAATCAATTCCCCAAGTGTACTTATACAACTATTGTTAATGATGAGACTACTGCCAAAGCTGCAACACACCAATCAGCTTGAATTGGAGAATCAGTCACATTGCATGAGCTTTTTCAATTTTGATCAAGAGTATGGTGGCAAAAATCAGCAAAAACCTAATCATTTCTCACTACAGTTTGGCTGCACACAAGGACACTGAGAAGCTTTAAATTCAATTTAATCTGGTAGGAAACTATCCTTATTGATTTATATGTCTTTATAGCTATGTATTTATATCCCCAGAGGGAGCAAAGGAGAAACATTTCCCAGTTACAACCAACTCACATTCAGCTTGTGTTGAGTAACTCCAAATGGGGCTGGGGCAATGGAGGTGATGCAACTCAGTGCATTATTACAACATACAGAAATTTGATTTACCGGAGCCCATGGATATCAAGGGCTACTTACTTTTTTTCAATTTTTATTCAGACCACATGTCAGCTAGTTGCAAAGTGAGGTTTGCTAGCTGAGTGTTTAGTGGATGTTTCAGATTTTTTTGGCAGTTGTGCCTGTCCTACCTTTAAGTAAGGAACACAGGGAGGAGATTAAGATATTTTTTAGAAGCTGACCTGCATAGAATTTGTATTAAATTAGTTTTGCCCTGCTTTTGTAAAGCCTGTGAAGTTTTAAGAAAAAGAGAAGCATTAGGAGTTTTCTTTCCTTCTAGCGCAATTTGCTTTGTAGGTCAGCTTGAAAATTAGTTATTAGGAAGACCAAACCTGATCTTCCCAATCTGTTTGACAGACTATCGAGGATAGGAGGAGTCTGTATTCAATGCAGCTATTGAAAACCTAAGGTATGAGTCACCATATAACATGCTTTAGATTATCACACTGTAACTCCAAACAATTTAGGTGATCTTTAGCTTGTCTCTTAATTTGCTCATCTCCAGTGATCATATTTTCAAGCCTGTTTCAAAAAGCTAGGATCTTTCTTCGGCCTAATCACACAAGCCCATAAACTGTGAGTATCAAAAAAGCAGGAAACAGGATAATGTCACTTCCCAGACTGGTCAGACCAAAGTATGAAAAAATTCATCAGAATGGTGAAGCATTGGTTTGACTCTAACCACAGCATTCTTTCTTCAGAACATTCATTAAGCGCTGGAAGTAGGTATGTAGCTGAAAGCTAGAGTATTTTCAATTCCATAAGCAGTTTTCTTCCAAATGTTGAACTTTCAGTTCCTTGCTTTTTGTCTTGTCATAATTTCCCCTATTTGTCAGGCTTCATACAGTCTACCAAAATTAAGGAGATGTCCAATCCAATATGGTAAGTCAACTTTAGCTAATGTCTCTCAGACATCAAAAAGAAGTCTGCCCACCAGCTTGGTCTTTTGTTATTTGTCATTCAAAGCCCTTTTGCAGTGGCTAGAAAGTGGAAATGTGGATACGCAGGTGATGCCTGAGGCTTTCTTTGGTCAAACCCCACTGTTAGGCAGGCAAAAGTATGGGGTTTTGTGCTGCAAGAGGGATGGTATAGTTGAAGTTACTTTAAAACATTTGTGTCAAGACACTCTGAACTCACTGAACTTGCCTTAAAATATTTGATACTTAAAACACACTTATTGTTACATCTACTAACTGACTCTTTGATAAATTACAATGCAAATCTCTTCTGCCTTGAAGAAAGAAGCATAGGTTGGAATTTTAGTTTCTATCTAGCCTGCATTCCACTTTTGAATATGGACTGGTTTTCCTTACTTTCCTAATGAGCTTTTAATAAAGTGTGTATTATAGCTTCAGAATATGCTGCCAAAGTAACAGCAGGTAGCTCCAAAGTATCAAGGAATGAATTTTGGGTCTGAGCCTGGACCAAGGACAAACCTGGGGATGTAGTAGATCTGATTGAAGACATTCAGTATTTAGTATGACTGATGATGGAATGGTGTTTGAGGTTTGGATTCCTTCACTCTTCTGCAGTTTTTATATACAGTACCACCCAGCAGGACTCCAGTTAACTTGTTTGCCAAGTGTTCACACAAGTAAAATAATCTTCAGTATATTCTACTTGTTGAGTGCATATTATTTATGCAGTATCGGTCCATTTAACATGTGCTTTGTAGAGTGCATATTTACTGCTGAAATGTTGATGATCGATGAATCAGGTACTGTAAAATATCTTCCCTACTTTTCTAAAACACAATTTAGTCTTTGTATTTCACCGTGAGTTTACTGGTGTTTCTGATTCATTGTCTTGTGACCTTTCTGCGGTTCCTTTCTAGAACCTGTCTATGGTTCTATAGTTCTACAGTTTCTACAGTTGAACGCTCTTTTATTGGTAAGGTTCTCTTCTGTTTAAACAATTTTAGGAGATACTTGGGTTATGATTATGTCTGTAGACACAGCTGATGGTGAAAGTTAGTCTCTCCCATAGAAAAACAAGACTAATCAGGCAATCAAATCTGGTGTTACATGTGTGCAGTTACTTTGGTATTTACTGACAGTGTTTTCTAGACAAGAATCTCTAAATACAAAATTCAGCTATGAAATGCTGTTATTATTTGTAGCTGTCATAATTATGGATAAACAAGGAGACACCATGTGGTTAGGAAAGGCCTACCTTGATACTCTGTTGGTTTCTAAGAGGCCATAACCTTGGACTTAAGATATAATGGGTTTATTTTTAACATGAAAACACAGATGCTTTCTGTAAATAGAATAACAAAAAAGATTTGCCTTGTAATTTATCAAAGAATTCATGAATAGACAGAACAGTAAGTGTCTTTTAAGTATCAAATATTTTAAGGCAAGCTCAGTAAAATCAGGGTATTTTGACACAAATGTTTTAAAGTAACTTTGAATTTAAAATTTGACAGTGCTCAAATTCTTGTGCATATATGATCTCATCAAACAGAAAGGCATATTTTATAATGCATACATAGATTATGTGGTTTTAAACAAAAAAGAGAGCATGTTATTGTATGGTTTCAAACTAAACTGTTTCTACCTGAGGAGGTCTCTGCTATTTGTGTTTTATCTTTTTCATATTAGACTGGTTAAGCTGTAAGATTTCTGTCATTAAAACTCCTTTTTGGCTATTTTAAAGAAAAATTTTTTTTTTTAGTGGTAAAGCCAGTGAAGCCTTGTGTCACATTGCATTTTAAATTTCTTATGTATGCAGCATTTTCTAGAAAAACTTTGGTAAGACTACCTGTCAAAGAATAATCCTGTTTCGAAATGTAGGCTGAGACATTTTTGTTTATCAACAAGTATAGTTTTCTCATGGTTGAGGAGGCACTGTGATTCTGGAGATCATATCTGCAGAGTGATAGCAGATTCCTCACTGCTTGCAACCTTAAGATGCTCTCTTAAAAGAAGAGTTACCTGACTAGCCTTGTTTCTCATGGTGCTATATTTCATTATTTCTCTTCATATTTTTATTTGGCTTGGTTACATATAGTCACTATAGCACCACAGCCTTTGGTGGAATTAATCCAGCTAAAGCATAACCATCTGTCTGTAAGCCACAGAGGGTGCTCAAAGTGGGGAAAGCAATAGGTTTACCACTCTGTGTGGGCGTGCCTGTTGTTTTTCTGTGAAAGAAAAGCTGCTTAGGATGATTTGTGATGCCAAACAACCATTGACATTCCGTTTCAGGAGCAAGAATAACTTCTGATTCCCTCATTGCTTTCCTGCAGAGGCTGAGTGGTCACCCATGCAGCAGCTGCTGTGCACAGCAGGAGGATGCAGCTAATCTGCTGCTTTTGCTGTGTCTGTGGATGCTGCAGTTCAAGCTGCTGTGTGTGCTAAAATGAATTATCACATGCTATTTTGTTGGTAATTTTGGGGACAGCCTACGATGGTTGCGATCAAGCACATTTGGACATCTGTTTGTTTTCAAGTTACATATTCACAAAAGGCCACTGCCTAGGAAATGCGGGTGTTTTGCTTTCTCTTGCCTCTGGAACGGCACTGTGCCCTCGTGTCGTAGGATACTTGCACATTAGTTACCATTCCTATAGTCTCAGGTACCTTTAATGACTGTGCAGTCCTCTATAAAGCTGTATTTATCAACTCCAAGTTTTATTTAAGTATGAAATGTGATTGAAAGAACTTGCTTCTACTGAAAAGAAAAGAAAGTTTTATTTACAATACAGAAAAGCTGAGGGGTTTGGTTTTGTTTGGTTTTTTGGTTTTTTTCCCCCCGTTTCTGTTACTGATTTCTGTTGTGTTTAAAGCATCTTCCACACAGTGTAAAATCTTGCAATGATCCATAATGTACTAATGCAGCACATTTGCTTGATTGTGCTAGCTGCCCTTCACAGCCTAACATTTTACAGCTCAGGATCCGTTCTTCTGTTACTCCCACAGCAAAACCGTCACGTGAGGCGCAGCTTCCTGTCTGATTCCTCGGAGTAATGACAGGGTTTCTGCAGCTGAGGTTCTGCAGCTGGCAGCACAGCCTCCTTTGCAGAGGAAAGCCATTAACATCACAGCCTAGGGCCTGCTTGCCGTGTCTTCATTCATCAGGTTTGCATCAGCCCTTCTGGTTGGACTCCAAAGCAGTGACTGTACCTAACTGAGAGGCAGAAACCTCAGGTGCAGGAGTGTTCCACCTGTAGCAGCTGATGCAGCACTGGCCTCTCAAGAGCGGGTTAGTTCTGGTTGGTGTCGTTTTCAAGTCTCTACAGTGTGTATCAGGCGTGTGATTTCCTCCAGGTGTGCTAAATGTAGCTTTCCCATCTGTTCAGCTGAATATCAGGGCTTCTGACTAGCAGTTTTACGTGGATTTTGAAAGCAAATTTTAAAAGGCAAAAGAGTGCTTAACAGTCAGCAGAAACTGGAGAATCTTGGAAGACTTTGAGAATTGTTCCTTATAATCTTAAGTTCATCCTTTTGCATTTTCTGATTGTATGTATACCTATATGGCACATGTTGGGTTATTACCTGTGGCTATCCCATTTGCTATTATATCTCTAGTGTTGCCTAGAGCAAAGCAGAGCACCACTGCTGTGAGAGTTATATGAACAAGGTCTTTAAAATAAATATAATATGGCTGTTTGCTTACTTGTGTGTCCCTTCTCCCCGCCAAACCCCCACGTTTTTATCAGCTTATATTCAAACATCAGGAGTAAGCACCAGAACTTCCAAACACAGCGGAAAGAGTACAGTGAGGAAGTGATTAACAAGATTACTGCAAGAGAGGGACTCACAGTAGTGGTGAAATGGGGTGTGTGGTGAATGTGGCATTCATCTGTGGGTAATGCCTGCAAGCAAAGGGATACTGCTCTTAAAGGATGGATGGAGGTTATACTTGTGACAGATGCAACCCTGGGCCATGTGGGCTGCAAGAATAGACCAGGCAGGGGCAGCACCCGTAAAGGTGTTTGGCACACTCCAGCCCCAACAGACATGGCCCCTGCTTTTGGGGTTGATGATAAGCAGACCTTTCCATGTCTGTGGGCAACGGAAGGCTGCTCTGGGGCAGCTCTGGGGCAGAATTAAGCTTTTCTGTACTCTTGACACGGTTATATTTGAATATCCATGCTTTGTAAGACTGACTTTGCGTAACCAGTCCCACAGTTTCCATGCCCTACCCCCAGATTTCAAAGCCGACGGCACTTTCCCAAGCAGATGATGCTTGAGGAAGTCCTTTACTCCTTGCAATCGTTGCTTTTATCGCGGATAACAAACACGGTGCCTCATACCCCACCTGCCGCCCTGCCTCGCCCGACAGTCTGCAGCCTCACTCACTGCCGGGGCAGCAGACCTGGCTTTTTTGTTGCTGTTTTTTATTTGTTTTAAAATTTGCAGTAGTAGCTAGAAAAGCTGCCAAATGCCATGTCGGAGGCGGGTGTGCGTTTTAGGAGAGGTACGTGTGCCATCTAGAGGAAGCGCGGCCGCCTGAGGGAGGACGGACGGGACGGGACGGGACGGGACGGGACACGCGGTGCTGCGGGTTTGGAGCAATTTGAAATGAACTTGGGGGACCTGCAAAAAAAACCCCAGTACCCAGCAACGATTGAATCCCTTTGGGAAACCTCAGTAAATGGCGTGATATACCTCTGTGTTTGCAAATCTTTTGCGTATCCCTGGAAAAAACCGTTAAGAATGCTGTACTCTTTTCTATTTCAGTAAAAGAGAGAATGTCTGTTTGCATATCTTAGTAGCCCTGGCAATTATTAATGCTGTCCAGTTCCTAGGATGCAGAAAGAAACAGCTCTGACCTGGCAAAATCAGTTTTCATCCTTCTTCTTGCTGTGTCTGTTTTTTGAACCTTGCACAATCTGATGCTTTTGGCATGCATCAGCTGTAGATCAGCAGACAGAAAGTTCAGTAATGGCTGGTTTGTGAGGGTGTTAGCATCTTGACAGCAAGAGATGGAGCCTCATAACCTCATACCCCAGATCTTTCAAGGTAGCAAAAAATAATACTTTTTCTACTAGGACCTATGCCAGCAAGATGAATATGAGTGAAGTTATGTGCACAAAGTTTCTTGTCAGTAAGAAACCGTCAAACACTGCAGGCATGAATCTTCAGGCACTGCTGGAACTGCAGAGCAGGGTTTCAGTGTGGCAGTCATTGCTTGACGAGTTCAGCTCTCTGTTTTCAAATCATGTGTTTTAGTGAACTGACCTTGTTAAAGGGAACTGTCCGATCACAGGGCCTTAGATTAAAGTTGAAAGAGCAGAGAAGAAGTTAGGTCTTATTAATTCGAGGTCTACTGAGCACTGGCTCCTTGGAGACATGTACAAACTGAGGCACAGTGAAATACCATGTGATTGCCGCTGCAAAATGTACAGACAAACAGTGGTGTAAGGCCAGCTTGTTGTGTTTGATAATTTTGTCCTGAATTTACTGTCACATTAGAAGATTTTTAAGTTGAAATTGTTGTGACTCATTGCCTTTAAAGAACTGAAAAATTTTCCCAAAGCTCATTGTCATATTGCTTACACAAAAATCTAGAATAATAGTTAATATGCAGTACAGTCTAGTCACATTTTGAAACCTATTTCTCTGATAAGTAACTAATATTAGGGGATGACTAACCAGGGTCTGTGTATATTTGACTCGGCTTTTTTCAGTGACCTCATTTGATGATATCAGCCTCACAACAAGGGGTGACTCGAAAGGACACTTTATAACATCTAGTGGCTGTTTGACACGGTGAGGTCTCCAAGTGTTTACTGCGAATCGCAAACCAATGAACAAGGAATGTGAAGTACTTTGTCCTGTAGGTACTTCCCTTGTGTTGCTTTCCTGTTTCCTCTACGGCTCCTCCAGGCCACCGAGTCCAGCCCCTGCAGCTCCCTGCCTCGGAAGCTCAGATCCTGGACTGGGCGGGGGCTGCTCCTGGCAGGCAATGACAGACGTACTAGTTGCGTTTATCAGATTCCTTTATTCTCCCTCACGGAGGGAAAAGCGATGAACCAGATGTGTAGTGGACAACGTGGCCAGACTCATCCAGCCCCCTTCTCCCCTCTGTCCTTTATGCCCTCTCTCCCCGGTGGGCAGGGCGAGAGGCCAGTCAATAGACTAATGACGAGCCCGTGACAGCTGGCCAGTCCTGGGTGAACAGGGGAGGGACATGTAGAATGCAGAGCGGTGAGTGGCCAAGCCAGTAGGATGTCCCTGGTGGTTGGCACACTACCACACCCTTGCTCACTATCAGAGGCTGAGGAAGGTGCAAAAACAGAGGGGCAAGCTCAGGTGACAACTCATGACTTGTCTTCTACTGCATGATACTGTCTAACTGGTGCAAATGTGAAGAAGCTTCTCCACCTGTGTAACAGGAACAAGCAGCCTCCCCCGCCTCCACCAATTTACTCTGTGCTATTTAATGAGGTCACTGTCCACTGAGGTCAGCCAGATCCGTGGCTGCTCAGTACCACCCCGTGCAGTAGCAAAAAGATCTGCATCTGGAACACTGCACAGCAGCAAGAAGCAATATTAGGCTGTTGTTCTTGCAAAAGCAGGTACCTTGTGACAGCATCCAGGTGTTTCAGGACATCTCTGCACAACATCAGGTGGCATTCACAGACATACTTGCACTATCTTGGAGCTACCTGGCTTGCCTATTGACATCAGTGTGTAACTGCTTTTCATTGCTAAGTGTTGCATTATGCTGCTGCAAATTCATTGCTTCTCATACCCATATAAGGTAAAAACCATGTAAAGCAAATCTGAGAGCATGTACACACCAGTGGTGCTTCCCTGTATGCAGCATAGAGTCTGATTTCTGCTGCATGTAGGGGAGAGATAAAGTTCAGCGTCCCACTGCAGAGAAGAAAAATACAGTCTCCCCAAGATGACAAAGTGACAGATGCACTTCTTAGATGAGAATGTGGGATAAATTAGCTTCTTAGAAGATCAGTGGTGAAGTCAAGAGTAAAGGAGTCATAAGAAGATGAGGAGGTGGCTACAACTTTGTATTTCTTCCCAGAACCCTTGTGTTAGATGGCACTGTAGATGCAGTCATCTCTGGGTCAGGTTTAATATTAAAAATGAGATGGGGGAGGGGGGAGAGAGAGGAGAGTTCCTTTCTCTTTTTAACAGTCTTTAACAGAGAAGGCTTTCCACACAGGGAAATTTGGTTCTTCTATTAACCCGTCGTGGGTCCTGCATCAGCAGGCAGAATTTTTTATTGAATCACTTTGATTCTATATCTTCCTGGAGAGAAGACAGTTCTGACATTGGTCAGTTCACTATTTCCAAGAAGACTCCTGGGGGCATTATGGAATTTTGCAGCCTAGAGGAAGTGCTCTCTAGGAACTGAGGTTGGAGTTTGGTTTTATTGTGATTTGCAGTAACAAGAGAGACAAATCTCAGCAGAGAAGTAAACTAAAAGAACATTCGTTTTGAAGTCTAAGGAATGCTTTCTATTTGTATCATGTTTGGTTCCATCAAGTCAGTCTTGCTTCTGCAAGCAAGATATGTGGGACATTGTAGGACTGTAGAAAAATAAAAATTTGTGAAGGAAATATCTTTTGCAAGATCAGTGGCATAATTACCTGTAAGTCTGTGTGCATCTCAAAGGTGGATTCTTAGTTGAATATCTATTAAATAAAAATGTTTTCAAGGGCATACCACAGCTCCCCTTTAGAATATACAATGGTTGATCTTAAAAAACACCCAACAAAACTCACAGGGAAACACCATAAAGAAACCAATGCTATAAAGCATTTTTATCCGTATAGACATTGCTACCTTACTTTCCATTCTGAGAAAGAATACTATAATAAATAGGACTAAATATGAAAACATCTGCTATGGACAAAAATATTTACTTATCCCTGACTGGTCATGTTTAGCAACATGGGGTGGTTTAAAAATGATTAGGCACTTAAGAAAAAAAAAAAAAAGGTTGTGCATCAAATACCAAATTTAATATTATACACAATGTATCTGCAAACTGTGACTAAAGGTGAAACATTTTTAAAATACCTCTGATAATGAAAACATTTGTTGTAAAATATGTCTTAAATGGCTTGAATAAAATACTCATTGTGTGTGCACAAAACAGCTTTATTCAGCAGTAATTCTTGGATTTAGCCTTTGATGGGGTTGAGATGCAGGAAGAGTGAAGGATTTGACAGCAGGGGAGCTGGAATCCATAACAAACACCTTTTTAATATAGGGCCATAACCATGATGTGATTTGGAATGGGAGAGCTGAATTTGATTATTTTTTTCTGAGTGCCTGGAGTTACCATCACATGTGCTAACATTCTTACAAAAAATGTCTTTAGTGTGCAAGATATTGAGGACAGATACTGCACCACAAAACTGCATGGCAGGTTCCACCTCTAGATTTGAGGGCTCCCTTTTGTCAAGTAATCACAGAGCGCAGGGTGTTGTCTTCTCTCTTTCTGTCAGCAATTAAATCCTACTGTGTTTCCTCATTCTTTACTGATTTTTACATGCACAGGGTTCCTGCAAAGTCAGCCTTGTGAGCAGTCAGAAGAATAACCAAATACCCTCACTAGATGCCTTTGGAAAGCTGCACATACCAATTTTACTCCTGATTCCCCAGCATGGTAGTCTGTCTCACTTTTGCTCATTAATACTCTGCAAAACATTCGAAAACAAAGAACTTACAATTTGTCACAGTGAGTGGCAAGCAAGAAAGAAGATGCTTTTTTACATGCTTGCTCTGAAAGTGATCAGTTCATTGAAAAAGAAAAAAAGCATGTTTCTGAGACATGTATTAAAGCCCTTTTTCTTTTTTAAAACTATCTTCTCACACAGTGTTGTTCTGAAACTGTGTGCTTTTATCTCTCTGATAATTCCTTATCTTTCTTCTTTTTGCTTTATCTTTTCTTTTTGTGGGACACGTGGTGGTGCAGCTGGAAGGAGAGAAACTTCAAAAGCTAGAAACTAGATTATAGATCAAAATAACCCTAAATATGGTTTGGAATAGCAGGCTTTGGCTCTTCTCTCCAGAGAAACAACCTTACTAGCTATTTTAAAAATCTCCCAGTCCAACTTAAACCCCATTTTTTTACCCATTTTAGATACCCCAGTACCCCAGCCAGGATCCTTAGAACATTCACCACTCAGTGGGCAGATTACAACATGACTTAGGCCAAACCCACCTTCTTCTCCCTTTGGAAGTCTTCAGTGGAGATGAGTGGTACTTTTTTTGCACCTTCGTGTTGTTTACTGGCTGATATAGCCCAGCCAGAGAGATGGGAATTTGTACGTTTGCTTGATTCTGTTGGCACCTGGGATTGCAATCACAGCTGAGTAAATACTGTGACAATCTTGTTCTGGATGGTTAGTTTTGATGTATGTACGTACCAAGAAAAATCATTTACTGTGGTGAGTAAAATGTGTCAAGGCTGTGCTCCTGGGTAAAGTGCAAGTGGCTGTGTCACCACAGAATGCCATGCAGACCACTAGTCGGTGTAAACTGTGGTGGAAGCTAACACAGGCCTATGCTAAGAGGGCCTAGCTAGGGACCCAGCCTACTGTTTCCCACTTACAGATTTTATCAATCACCTCTGAAACATAAAGTTTGGGAAGATAGAGAGACTACAATTCCATTTCTCTGTTTACTTTGTCTGTTTTTAAAGTGTCATAGACATATTTATATGTGTTGGAAAATGCAGCTTAAATAAAGCAAGAAGAAACCTTCAAAACCAACACATACTGTAGGAGCTTAGATCATTATTACTTGTGGGTCATTCTTCTTGATTTTGTCATGAAAAGAGACACCATTTAGACAATAAGGAAACCAAATCCACCAGTTGCTGGGTGAAATTAAAGTCTTGAAGACTACTCTTTAGTCTTCTGCAACCTTGTGAAAACTGCAGTCCTGTGAATTTGGAAATGCTGTCAGACTTCCTTAAGCAATAACACACAGGCTGGAGGGAGATGTATGCCACCTTGACACAGTCCACTGTGTTCCTGTTTCTGTCTTTCCCACCAGCTGGGTGTCATTTGAAAATGAACACAATAAGATGTCATGGTTACTTAAGTGCCAAATTTATGTTTTTATGGTGCTTACTTACTTATTTTTTAGACCTAGAGGTTAAGATTAAGGACCTTAGAGGTCCCTAGCTGAGGACCTTAATGCACAAATTCATCTTTCTAAAGCTACTTAAGTACATTCCAGAAAACTTTTAATCTTACAATACACCATAAAGCAAATGTCAGCCATGTCTGACTCCTGCTTGAATAAACGATGCTTTCCTATGCTATGAGCTATTTGGATGCAGCAGGAAATACCACATTGTTACTTGAGTGGTAATTTCACAGAAAAGCAGCTGCATGACGTGTTGTGAGTTGAAGACCTTCTGTTCACTAACCTGAACTTGAATCCTTTGTTCCATTCTTCAAGGTGTTTGACCACAGCTCTCCTTTTCCAAGTGTGTACTGTGACCACTGGACAATGGCATCCTCTCCCGTTCCTCTCTTCCAGCCCCTAGGTTCAGTGACAGTGCCTCTGGTACCAAAAGGAAAGGCTCCGTCAGGAATGGAGACAGGGCTTAGGCTCCTACTTCCACAAAGTGGAGCAGTGTCAGTGGGAGAGATTGAAATGTTTCAGGCTCCTTTGCTTCTACCTCTGGCTCTGATTTGTGGGGAAGAAAATGGAATTTTTTTACACGTTCAAGGATCTTTATGTGGCTATGGTTTGTAAGCTGAAACAACAAGGTGTTCGACAATAAGAAGACACTGAGGTCCTACAGGAGGGGTATGAACAACATGAGGATGAGCAGGGCACAGCTTGAGCTGAAATAGCTTCTCAGATATTCCTAAAGACTAAAGAATTCTCTTCTAGAAAAGAAAATTTAATGCAAGTTAGGACAATAGAAAGGAACATAAAATCAACAAAGTTAAAACTGAAATGGGTATTAGTAGTAATTCTGAAGTATAAGTGTTTAAAATTACAAGAACTGATAATAAGGTTTTCTAGTACAGCAGAAACAGAGATACTGAAAGAAAATTAGAGACCTTTTTAGCTTATTAAAAGATAGAGAAACCTTGATACTGTACATTCCTCATTTCACTTTTCAATGTTTATTCCTGAGTAAGGTTGTAGGCATATACTCCATGCTCGCTATCTTCAAGCAACAGAGATATTGTGAACAACACTTCCAGTGAAATAAATAAACACTTGAACTCTACCTGTCAGGTAAGAAGACAAAAAAGATAAGGTTTGGGATTGATAGGATTTGGGATTCTAACTTGTGTCTGTTCTTTGTTCTGTAACATTGAACAAACTGCTGAATTTGAATTAATTTTGTTAGTTGCATATGCTTATTCTCTTTTCAGAGGAGTTGTTGGAAGGATTAGCAAGGATTTTATAAGTATCTTTGCTTTCTCTTTCTCTTTGTTGAAAACATGAATCTGGTAAGAGATGGAGTCTCATCTCAAGACATTTTGCTCCATAAATTTCTGTGAGGAAATCACAACCTTCCCTAATTTTCTGGTCTATTGGAAAGTCTCCAAACACCACTGGAGAAGTAACCAACACATTAGCAGTTTCTGACCAGACTTATTCCTGCACTTCAGTGATTTATAGTAGTCTGACTTGTTTCATACCATAACTGGGTCACTACTCTGGGTCATCATTCTTCATGCAATTCCTTATGAAAGGATTAAAAAATTCTTACTACAAAAATAGGAAACAGTTTGTTAGGTTACAGAACTCCAGGAGTTTCTCTCAAAGGATTTAGGCATGTTTATGATAAACTCACCTGCTGAAATCAGATGTTCATATGATGGACTCTCAGCCATCAGTCACCACATTTCCTGTAAACTGCAGCATCAGTGTTGGCACCTGGGCAGTGCTCGTAGGTTTGGCTCAGCAGTGGTGGCATGTTAATAGAATTCAAAGGGACTCACTCCATTGTTACAGTCACAACAAACACAGGATTAAGGGTGTGTATTCTTAGTCCTTTCCCCTGCAGCTTTTTGAAAGCGAAAGTCATAAAAGGACTTAAGAATTTGGGTATTGCAAGCTCTTGCTACCAATGGGTTCAGCATAGGGAGAGTTTTCATTCTGTTCTTCTGTCAGCAAAGGGGTTGTGCAGATGAGCCAGGCAGCAGTGTTGATTAACAGATAAATGTGGAAAGTCAGAATGTGTTGTCAGTACTTCACGTACGTCCTGCAGCAAACATGAAAGAAGGGTAGGGAGGTACCTGTCAGATGATGCTACTGGAGAGGTTCATCAACCAAATATGTCTCAGTAGAAATTACACGGATTAGGATGTACCAGTGTGAAGAGCAAATCCTGCTTTTCCTCTTCAGCTGCCGTATAGATATACCTGTTACTTTTTTTTATCTATGGAGAACTTTACACTACCATGAATCCCTTTTCCTTCTTACGTGGTATTCCAGTTTCATTGCTATCTGTCATCATACCTGAAACAATTAGCATGTCACATAGCATATCAGAAGCAATTAGCTTCTCCCACTAATACTGGCTAGCACACAGAGCTGAGATCCAAAAATTTTGACGTGTATGTTGAGCCATATAAACCTCAGACAAATTAGGGTTTCATGGAATCACAGAACCATAGAATGTTTTGTGTGGGAAGTGACTTTTAAGACTGTAGTTTCTCCCCCAGTTTCACGAAGGAACACCTTCCATTAGTCCAGGTTGCTTGAAACCACGTTCAAACTGGTCTTGAACACTTTCAGGGAGGGGGGATTTATAGCTCCTCTGGGAAACCTGTGCCAGTACCTCACCGCTCTCACAGTAAAGAATTTCTTCTCAATATCTAATCTAAACCTACTCTTTTTCAGTTTAAATCCATTCCCCCTTGTCCTGTCACTACATGCCCTTTTAAAATAGTCCCTCTCCAGCTTTCCTGTAACCCCTTTAGTTCCTGGAAGTTGTTATAAAGTCTCCCTGGAACCTTCTCCTCTCCAGGCTAAACAATCCCAGTTTTTTCAGCCTTTCCTCGCAGGAGAGGTGCTCCATCCGTCTGATCAACTAGGTGGCGTCCTCCGGACTCACCCCGTTAGGTTGTTGACCTTTTTACTTTGGCGGTCCTAGAGCTGGAAACTCTGTCTAGTTCTCATATCTGGTCTCATGTCTGATTCCCTTACTTACACTCATTTAAAAATGTAATGAAGTCTTGACTTGGAGTAACAGAGGCAGAACTTGAAACAGTGCTACAAATTACAAAGGAATAGGTCCAAGTGCAAAAAATTTTCTTTTACATTTTAGGAGCAAAATGGTGACAGTTGCATTTTACATGTATTCAAGACAGAGGGTCTTTCCTCTATCAGAGTTTTATTTGCAATGTTATCTAACTTGAGTTTTGGGTTTCACGCATGCTAATGCAGTCATAATTTGCCTCGGGGTAAACTGACTAAGATGTGCATATAAAAAAAATAGAAGCTGATACAAGACTGATACTAAAATTAAAGAAACAGATACATAAGCAGGTCAACCATGTAAAATATATCTGAATTGCCAAACCCAGCATAACTGCTTTTAGATCTGTGTAGGGGAAATTTTTTTGTTGTTTCCTGTTGTGAATCTGGTGGGCAGTCGAACAGTGTCAATTTATTCCTTTTTGCTTTCAGCTGCTATGCTAGCCTCATTTTTAAGAACTGTGTTGAGTGAAAACCTCTGGAAAGGAGAGAAGAATATTCCTTGTTTCAAAAGCAACTGAATGTGCTCAAGGAAATATAGTTCCAGACTCTGAGAGATGCCCTGACACCCGTCTAGACCCAGAGGAATGAGCAGAAAACCTTGCAGCAGAGATGCTGAAGGGAGAAGGATGCATCCTAAAAGTTCTGAAGGGTGGTCTTATGGTGAGCTAATTGGAAGAAAAAATGTCTCTGCAAGTTCACCTTAAAGCTCTGGTGAGCTTGAAATATCATCAGAGAAAGGTCAGCTGGGACTGATAAGATTGCATCCTTTCAAATTTTCTTTCTATGTTTACAAAAGAAAAATCAGTTGTTTCACAGAAGGGAGCCTAGTCATCCCCAGTCATTGCTGAGCCAGTAATGTTAGAGTAGTGCTCAGTCATTACTGGATCTCAGAGCCACCAAAACCCTTGATGAAAGATTCACATGGTAAGGTATCAGATAGGCAATTTACCAAAGCCAATGAACTGGTAAGGCACCTCTAGGAAATATCTGCAGAGGAGGAGGTTGAGGAGGTTTCAGGAGGTAGAAGACCCTAAAAACTGCCAACCAGCTGGAAATGTGCATCTGTCCACAGTTCACAGCCATAGATTTCTCCTGGAGTTAGACAAAGAAGCAGAGTTAGGTGATACCTTTCAGGCACTGTTTCTCTTCCTTTTCTGTCCAAATTCCAACCAGAAGTGTGAAAAAACACAGTTCAACTATTTTTCTTCCTTCACCTGATTTTAACTGAATCATGAAACAAGTACTTGTCTTCCTTAAATATCTCCTTCTGAATGTTCTCTGCTTTATCCAGGATATGGAGAATCTTGAGGTTGTCCCATCCTGTGCTCTTACTCCTTCTTCTGATACTGTGCCATATTTTGCTTCTCCAGGAAAATGGTGAAAAACTGGAAAACATTGGTTAGCATCTCTATTTTTCTCCTTTCCTTGCTGCTGTGAAATTAGCATCTCAGTATTAAATACTGATTAAGATTTTTATTTAAGCTGTAGTTTTGTTTCCTGATGTAAACACCCACAGTTTGCATGCCTCCTATAAAGATACAGCTTTGTCCTTTCTCCAGTGCCACAGCAAATCTGTTGTAAGATTGTGTGAGGGAATTCTTCTAATGTTCCTGAATGAAATGTGCAATGAAATGTGTCTACCACAAAAGAGTTAACTTTCTCCCTCTCTGTGCATATTCTACTTCTAAGTCTTCTGGGGACTTCCTGAAGTCTAGGTTCATTTTAGCTAAACTGATTTTTGTTTGCCCTGTTTTAGAAACATCAGGTCCAAAAGCTTTGCTGACTATAAAGTATCAGAAATGAGGAAATGCACCTGCTTGTGTTTTCCCTAAAATATTCTTCCCTAAAGAACTTGAGTAAAACTGCAGAGTTTTACAGAAGCAAGGACTCATGGGTATTGTAAACCTTCAGTGCTGGCTTGTGTTACCTGATGAGAAGACTCTTCTGAGAATAAACTATGAGGTAATCTTTTCAATTGTCTTTATTCTGGAAGAAAACCAGGTGAACATTACTCATTTGTTTGCTTTCTGGGTATGTCTACCACTGAATCTGTTTACATTATTGTAGAAGCTTCTAGTGATCTTTGCAAAATTAAAATTTTTGCCTGAGAAAATATACTTTTAAAACGCATAGCAGACATAAGCATATTTTATGTATATATCTTGCTGTGTGTATTTGCACAGCAGAGTGTGAAACAGGAATTTGCAGAGGTGCATAGATTTAAAGGGATTTGCTCTTTAAAACATCAGATGGGAGAATTGATGGCCTATTTTGTTCATCCATGTCTCAGTGAAGCTATGCCCACTCACTGTAAAGACAGCAACCAGCTGACATCCTTTATTATAAGGTAGTTATTCCTTTCTCTTTCTGACCTGTGCCTCACATGCAGTACTGTCAATATGGGACAAACTTGCAGTGCCATTACCCCTTTCTCATAAAGTTCTTTATGTAGATACTCCTTCTAAGCACAGGGCAGTACAATGTCCAGCTGCTCTTGGTAGACAAATCTAAAAAAAAAAATCATTGCTTATCAGCTGCACCCATCAGGCTGTTATTCTTGGTGACCTGTCTGCCATATAAGAGTTGGTGTGCCCAGCCTCCCAGGCGGGAGGTCAGTCCTGGGAGAAGTTATGGGTTTGCACCACCTTATTTGAGGAGCTGTGCAAACACAGACATCGTTTGGAGTAACTGTTTGGGCAGAAGAGGAGAGCTGTGAGTAGGAAGGGAGGACAGGAGAAGTAGGGGCTGGAATCTGTGGTGGGAGCATACACAATTAGGGCAGGGAGCCTATTGTTTCTGTTTTACACATACTCCATTTATACAAGCATGCCAACCACACCCACACCCCTGCCAGTTTCTAAAAGCTCTCAAAACTCCCACCTGTTGCCTGTTCCTTGGGACTGTAAAATAAAAAGCTGTACCCACCTCCTGTCCCCAGAAGCTATATTGTCTGAGCTATGGGCTTCTATCTGTCTTTTTGGAATCTCCGAGCACATACGCAGTTTTACCCCAGAGTAGTAGAATTAGAGCATTTCTGGTTCTGGTCCCTCCTTTGCACTACTTCTCACTGTTTTATCTTGCTTCTTCTGCCTTTGTTGAGAGGATACTAGCATCTTTGCCTTCTTCCCAGCAGACCTACATTGTAACACATCCTTGAAAGGCTGTATGGTGCTGACTCAGGGCTGGTGGCCACACCACTTTGTATCAGTGTTGACTTTACCCATGTAGATAGGTGGGAAATCACATCAGAGTGCTGGGCTGGTATAAAGACAAGGGTTTTAATGGGGTAAAAAAATATTAGTCCTTTAGAATAGGGGTATTCAAGCAAGACTGTATGACCTAGCTGGTCTCCCACTACGGAAACATGCAAAGACTAGCAGATGTCATTTCCCAGAAGTACCAGAACTGTCTGGGTTTGAAACACTGGGCCATTTCTGTAACCAGACAAGCCTGAGAGTGGCAGCACATGAAACAGGAAGGTGTATTTGACTGTGTAAGGTGTGTGCCCCTGGGACAGAAAAGATTGATACGGAGTGGTACGTATTTGGTCCACTGTTTTGTTGTAAATGTGTAAAGGCTGCTACCTTGTTTTCTCCTTTGGGTCAGTACACCTGGCTTTGGTTCTCAAAAAATGCTTTTTATCTGGGACTTCACAAACTCTCAGTTTGGACTAAACTGATGATTTGCAGACAGTTCCCTGGATAAGGATACCAATGGCATTTGCTTCCTTGACAAGACTGCCTTCCTTTGGCAAATATTACTATTTCTCCCAAGCTTAGAAAAGTCATGAATGTTAGGCTTATTGGAGGAGACAGAAGCAGAGATGGACGCTGTTCATAACAGTAACAATGATTTTTCTGTTACACTGAACATACTGAAAGCTGTTTCTCAAAAAGTTTGGGGAACCTACTAAGAGATCCTGTGTCACAGAATTTGGGTCTGCAAGTAGACTGCATCAGAAACTTCACAAGGGAACTAATCACACACAGTCTGCTCTTTTGATTCTGTTCACTGTGCACCTACTCTTATAAAATAAGCTTCAGGGTTAAGAGTTCATTCTTTGCCCACCCGGCTGCAATCATTCAGTGTATGGATGATTTACTTTTCAGTACTTCTCTACCATGAGGTCTGAAATATTCTGTCATAAATTGTGGAGGTTGGAAGGAACCTTGGATGTCTCCGGTCCAATCAAAAAGTCCAAGGTGTTATTCTGGCTTGAGCTACATCACATGCTCTCAGCTCTTCTGTCTCCTGCGATTTGTGAGCAGACTCCCTTCATGTACCCCAGAACTGACTTGTTACCTCATCTATTTTGCAGCTGCAGGTGTTACTGGTCACTGTTAACCGCCTGACACCACTGTGGGCCTTGCCTGTGTTGGGGGCAGCCTGTTTGTGTCCACCATGGAGCAGGCCCATTCTTTCTGTGCCTTTCTGCCAACATCAGTGAGGAAGTTACTGAGAAGCTGCTCCTCAAAGCAGCAAATAGCAGAACAGCAAAAGGCAATGGCCATAGAGTGCCATAGGAGATGCTCAGCCTGATGAGAAGGAAAAGGTTTTTCCCCATGGAGACAGCCCAACAAGTGCAGGAGGGGCCAAGACAGGTTGTGCCATCTCCATCCCTGGAGTATTGTCAGCCTCAGTAGGATAAAAAGCTCTGAGCTACCTGGCCTGACCCCATGGCTTAGTCTGCTTATGGCAGTGGCTAGACTGGAGTCTTCCTAAGTCCCTGGTGGACTGCATGAATCTGTGGTCCTCAGTCGGTAGGCAGGGTACCTTCAGACACTCTGCTGTGCTTCTGTCAGGATCAAGAGTGCTTGTGTGTTCCTGCTGAGGAAGTTAGTTCCCTGTTCTCCTGAAATGCATGCTGTGGTTTCAGCAGATGGCCTCAGAACTAGAGGGGCATGTGGAGGAACACTTCTTGTGAGGTTGAGGAGCTGTCTATCCAACATGAACTAGCAGCTGCAAGTTGAACATGAAATGCTATGCTTGACTTATTTGGCAAGAGCAATAGAATTATTTGTCTGATATCATGGTGCAATGATGCCTAATGCTTTTTAGCTCTGTGATATTCTTTTTGTTCTGGCTCACATGGTTGGTTTTTACAAAAAGTTTGGTCACAAAGTGTATTAAGAAAAGTTCTCCAATCTTCTTCAATACCAGGTCAGTTATTTTTTTTTTGCAAAATGATCAGGTAGAAACAGGTTTTTGCAAAGCATGTGAAACTGAAATTTAGTTTTTTAAGATTCAGCAAACTGAACTAGTGACAGGAAACCTCAAGCGCTATATTACTAAGCAATTAATACCAAGTGACTTTCAGTAATTCCTGGAACTCATTCACAGTATTACTAACAATTCTTGGTAATTTTGTGAAGGTGTTTCCATCTGCCTGTCTTAAATTCTTCGTACTGGTTCCATTTCAAAAACAAAGTATTTACTAGAAGGATATTTGAACACAAACAAAGGAAACAGAATAGAAGGAACCTGAACATAAAAAAGTAGATCATTTAAATGAAAAAGCTGTTGAGTTTTCTCAGAAAACCTTTGGTATGATCCAGCCTAAACAAAACAGTTTTCAACATAATCACAGAATGGGATACTGACAGACTAGTAATACTCTTTCAGAGCAGGAAGACAGAGGTCTGAAATGGAAAGATCAGCTGCAAGACTGCACTGCTCTTTTTTGAAATCATGATATAAGAGGGGCACCATGTGAAATGCCTGCAATCTTCAACACAAGCTGTGGAGCTCAGTGACAGAGATGAGCCCTGGACCACTTATAGGTAGCAGATATTGTTTCTAGTTGGCAGCATGAAAAACTGGAAGATGTTTGCCTGCCTGTGACCACAGCTAGATGCATATAACATATCCAGGATTATGAAATCTCCTGGCTCTTTTCCAGTTCGTGACCAGGGACAGCATCTCCTGCAGCTTGCTATGAGATGAAATGTCAAGGAATGGGGAGGAAAATAGTGTGTTAATCTACAAGACTAACACATCAACTGTGTAAAATTGATTCTTGGTGAGGTTTCTATGAACCAGTAAGGGTATGGCTTAAAGGCAGAGCTTCCTCTTTAGTTAGAAGGAATGAGCTTATATCACTTTTGTGGGAAATTTCTCACCTTCTGGAGTGGATTTCTCTGGTACCTGTCTCTTCTTGGTGTGAGGCACTGGTCTTTTTCTTAGATGTGGTGGCTGGAAATGCAAACCACCACAAGTTTCTATTTGTGTCCAAAGACTTTATAGGTGTATTGTTTAACCCTTGTGGTTCACTTTACCCATTCATTGGACATTGTGAAAAAAATACACAGACACACACACATACACACACACATGCACACTGGCCTCATCTCTCACATTAGGCAAAAAGCAGTTTCAGGCTTTGGAGAAGTCTTGATTTTTCTGAGTCAAACCTAGATTTTCTGAAAGAGTTAGTCTCCCATGGGAGAGCACAGTGACAGCCTAGGGGAATCCTAGTATTCCTGGTAAGGCAAGAGATTTAACTTGCAGTATTTTAAATGAACTGCTTCAAGCTTCAAGGAATTTCCCTTTACTGATGGAGAAGTGCTTTCTTCTCATTATTATTATTTGTACTGAGCTGGTGATTTTCAAGGTGTACTGCATTGTAAATTTATTTATTTAAACTTTAATACTGCAGGATGTGTGTTCAACACTAAAGCCAGCAAGGGAGACTTCAGTGAATTTCTACAGTTTTTGCAAGTGATTATGGGAAAAATGCTTCCATCTGGAGAAAAAATGGCCATGCATACAGGTATGAATAATATGAGTACCATGGGATAGCACAGAGCTATTTTATACCTTTTGCATTTGCAATGCTGAGACATATGGAGGTAAAGACATCTCCAGTAGCATAAAGGAGTACTGGGACATTGCTAGGAATGGCACTTCAATGCCGAGTCTCAGAGTGGTACCGCCAGATGACAGCCTTGCCAGCTTCTGTGGAGATGGCTTATGAAACTATCAGCTTAATTTTATATTGGTTGTTTGGCTTAAGCTGGTCTTCCTGTGAAAAAGCTAGTGTTCTGTGTTTGGAAGATTTTGGATTGGAATTTTTAAATAGTCTTAAGCTTTTTTAAAATATCATGCCATTGAAACTGAGTGTGCTTAGCCCTGTCAGTGCAGGGAACCATGAAAATAAGACTTGTAAAAGAATCATGAAGTTTTAATTTTTTCTCATTTCCTTTTCCAGACAAAAAAACTATTGCTTTGAGATGACCTTAGAAGCAATAATAAGAAGACATTTCCATGAGAAAACAATATAATTTTGTCCCTCTCTCATATCTATGTCTCAAGTACTTCACTCATATAAAATGCTTTGATTTTTTTATATTTCCCTAGTTCCTCCCTGTGATCACTAATTTTTTTCCTCTTTTTTTCACTTAAAAATTCTCTCTCCTTCACTCCAAGATGATCTCTGTAATTGGCTTCAGGTGTTAATCCTGGCAAGGAAATTCCCAATGATTTAGCATTTTTAAAAGCAAACACAGGTTCAGCTGGTTTTGCATTTCTCAGGGGAGGAGTGCAAAATGTTGGCTGTATTCCGAGACAATTTGTAGTGCCTTTTACTGTAAGAGTTGAGAGCAAAGTGCTAAAATACAAAAGTATTCCAAACCTGGCAGCATTGATAAAATCATTTTTATTCTGACGTGCTCCAGGTTTGCTTTGGAGAAATGTATACATGTACAACATGTAATAAGTGTATCATGCGTATGTGGCCCCTAACATAATATATTATGCCAAGCAGCCAAGAGTACACTTGCCCAGTTTGTCAGTTATAATCTGAGGCTATGTATGTTGCAAGATTTAGAAGCTTACTTGCTGCAACAAAAGCAGAAACAAAACAGGAGCCTTACTGCACCAAGGAACTCTGACTTTTGGTTTTATTTCTATAGCAAGTGAGCATTCAAAAGACTTCTGATGAAGGAAAACCCTTAAGGAAGCTCTCTTTTGGCTTCATTGCTTCTCTGCAGAGGAACAAAGTAAAGTGTACTCAGGAATGGAAAGCAATCAAAAAAATACTCCTGGGAAGAAGGAGGGGAAGACGACTGAGGGGTATAAACTGCTACTGGAACATTCTGGGACTAAGAGAATAAAGGTGTGAAAAACAGACTTGAGGGGAAGGTGCTGGTGGATCACCTGAAAGAAACCCAGGGCTGTTATTGCCTGGAGCTGACACGTGCTGATGAGGTTGATCAGCTGAGGGTTGACCCATGGCCAGCCTTCCACTGAAGGCTGCATCCACCCTTCTGCATTTCAGCTCTCAGGCCCTGTTAAAGAAACAAGTTAGTAAATCAAAACAGCAATATTTTTCAAGGAGAAATCAGAGGGCTTTGATTTCAAAGTTCTGTAACAGAAATTGAAGTTTTTTTTTTTAGTTTTAAAAAAAATCCACCTTTAAATGGTGATTGAACATTAAAGATTTTTTAAAAATAAATTTCCCATGAAAATACCACCACCATTTAATTTTTGACAAAGCACATTAGTTTCATGGAACTCTGTATTTCAGGAGAAAATATTTTGGTCTACAGTTTGTGTCTGGCTCCTGAGACCATGGCTGCAGCATCAGATCCTGTGTTGGGATTCTCCTTGTGCCTTGGGCTGTAACCACAAAGAAATGGCTAGGGTTGTGGTAAAAATAGGTCTGCAGTGGCTTATTTTTGGCAGTGCAGTATCTTGAGAGCTGTGTATGGAAAACAATTCCGAGCCTACCACTGTGCAAAATAAAAGCTGAGGAGTTGCCATGGTCTTATGAGCAGGAAACCAAAAACCTGCAGAGGTTCAAGTGCATGGTCTCCAAAACACGGTCTTCGCATTCAGGGAGAAAACAGTTTGTCTTGGCAGTCCCATAGCACCTTCCTTTCAGTTGCCCCAGTCCCACCAGCTTCTGATTTTGGGAAAGAGAGGCCATGCACACCATGTACCAACAGCATAACATGTCATGAAAATTTTGGTGGCCATGGTGACCTCTGTTTAACCAAGGAAAAATCCAGACAGTAGGGCACAGATGAAGAAAAATAGCTTTAGCTGAAGTCTTTTGGAGCCAAAGTTTGCTTTTGGGGATTCAGGCTCTTCTTTCATTCTTGCCACATCTGGTTCCATTAGAGTGTAAATGTTACAAATGTCCTTTTTTAATGATTTAATTTAAAGTTGAAAAGTCTTTGGGAAAAATGGCTCTGTAGGCACCAAGTCTTCCAAAGAAGGGGTCTGTAAAACTCAAAAGAGACGTAGAGTCTAGGTTCTGTTAACACTAGGAAGGAAACTATTTTTATGCATATTGGAGTCTTTAATTTTAAAAAGAGAAATAACCATAAACCCATAGCTATTCTACTATAGGTTGCTAAAAGGTTAGTGCTATTTTGCTGTAACGTTATTTTAGGTGGCTGAGTTTAAGTCAGTTAAATTCCCTCTACTCGTGTATTTGAGGCAAACCTCCCCAGGAAAGCGTTTGCAAAAGTGGGAGCATCTGCTTTCTCATCAGCCACAGAACCTGCCTGTGTTGGGGACCCAGCTTTTTACTATAATAAATTTACCTTTCTAATAGTCTTCTCCATACAATTTTTAAGTGAAGGGGAGGAAAACAAAACGTGATGAAGATCTACAGTTTTACATATTACATGATTTATGTCTCACTGCACCAGAAGAAGTGGTATGAGTATTCTGAGATAAATATGAACTCTAGACTACTCAGAAAACTCTTTTTCAGAAGGAATGCAAATGCACTGACTTACACCCACTCTCACTTGGCTCCAGGGTGGAGCTTGCATTTGTTCGTCTGTTAAAATAAACAAAGCATGTGTTTAATGGTTTTGATGGACCACAGAGTCTCAAAGCTTGTGAGGTCTGAATTAGTGCAATAGAAAAGACTTGCTTGCTCAAGAAAAAAGGCAATTAAACCTCACAATTTGTGAAGAAAGCAATACTAAAGAACATTAAAGCATCTTTCCATTGCTTTCACAGGTAGACATGCTGTTCTCTTAACACACTAGTTTTCATAGAACTACATCAGTTTTTATTACAACTGATTCAGAGCTCTGTAACTAAAAAAATAAAACCCTGAAAATTACTATTTGTCACTTCCTTTTAATTTTGGCACTTACACACTTAAATTACAAACACTCAAGAAAGTTTTAAATAAATGAAGTTCCTTTGCCTTGTTAAAACTTTGAGAGCATTACATAAGTAAAGATAATTGCACTAGATTTGATATGGAAATTAAAAGAAACTTTTGGTCCAGGAAAATGATTTGTCACTGCGGAATTAATGTCACACTACCTTAAAATACAGTTCTGAGGACAGAGGAGGAAAAATAATGTTGAAAATAGAAAAATACACTCCCAAACCTAGAGGAGTAGAGAAGATATGGTAACACCAATCTCTGTGAAATAAAAATAACCTAAGATTTTTAAATAAAGAATATAGGTATAATTTCAGGTTATTTGTGTCATCAATACTGTTGTTTCTAAAAGCATGCTTAGACCAAATTTTAATGTAAGCAGGACACTTATTTTAACAAGGACTTTTGTTGGACTGTCTTAGTGTGACACTGAAAAAGCTATAGAGGTCAAGGAAAGCATGTTGTAGGCTATGTTCATCTTTAACAAAAAGTAGCTGCTTCTCATCCACAAGCTATAAAAGCAGACAAAAGTGCATTTTCAGGATACATGTCCTCAGCTGTCACTTGCAGGGGTTTTCATATTATTTTGGGTGAAATCCTTACTTCAATGAGATAACTGACAGTTTTGGCAGTTTTTTAATGAGGTCTGCGATCAGTCATCTACATTTAGGTATTAAAAATTTTGAAAGTTGAAATCCTTGTTTCTTGTTTGCTCACAGAAAACTGAATTTATTATAATTTTGAGAATAAACACTGCATTTTTGTATTTGAATTTTTGATATATTTTTATTAGATATGTCTCAAATACATGTATTTATGTGGACCAGTGCATTATTTTTTCAATTTTCACGTAAGAAAAAGTCTTGAGTCTCCTGACAACAAACTCCCTTCCTACATAAATTTTTTTCTAGGACTGTCAGTGGTCCAATCTGCAGCTGATGTTAACAGAGGTGACCAGAGCTCCAATGTCTCCCTCTGCTATCGACTCTGCCCTGGCTTAGTTCATAGCCCTGCTAACCAGTGGATATGTCATTACCTGGTGTAAATTGTCATGGTGCCATGTAAGCCATTAGCAGTGAGGCTCTGGCTCACTGTGCCTTGGTTACTCTTGTGATTAAATGGGTGTGCTTGCCAAGTGCATTGCACTCGGTAAATAATGAACAGATGTCAAATGCTCAGGGCTTCTCCAATGGGGAAAAAATGCACTAACAAAAAGAAGTTGCAGGAATGGATAGGAGTGGTGTGCTCTTCAGAAATCTTCATAGAGGTGGCAGGTGTATCATTAGGAAAATGAGCTGTGGTAAACACCATTTACTCTTGATTCCTTCTTAAAATATTTTAATACAGATCTAAATTTGTCTGAGCAGTTGTTTTGGAGTCATGGTAATGGGTACATTTGACTTATGTAATGTTTAACTTGCAGTATTTTATTTGCTCAAGGTTTCAAAAGCATTATAAGTTCAAATGTGTGTTGTAGGCGAGAAAAAGTCAAACAATATCTGAATTCCAGTCAGGCTCCAGGAAGACTCTTGCTTATCTATTAAAAAGTAAACATTTGCAGCTATATTTTGTTCACTACCAGTAGCTGCTAACTGTATAGTCTTATGCTATATGCTCTGAATTATATTTTTTCCCCTAGGAAGCTATCAAGTCTCTAAAAACCAGTATTACTCATATAAGCCTAAACCTACATGATGTTAGTTACTTCTGCAAAAGGGCTCCTTGAAGCTTAGATTTTTTTTGTTGTTATATAATCATTTTTTTAATAACATGGTTGCACAGATTCTTTTTGCTAAGCTGCAAAGGACATTTCTTTCCAAGCTTTAATGAAGAGCTGCCATGCAAATGATAGCAAAATATTGGCAAAGTAAGTTCCCTCTGATGGTTCTTATGGTTGCTTACATTCTTTATCAGTCTTGTGTCAGGAAACTGGAAAGTGGAGGGGGCAGTGCTATCTGACTTATCTGACATGAGAAAGGTACAAGCAGCAACAAAGCCACTGAGGAGCACAAGTTGTCCCCAGCTTGCAGAGATTTGGGGTGCTGCTGCAGTGGGAAGGGGAGGGTGAGCAAGAATGGGAGTCCTGGAGGTGTCCTGGTAGAAGGAGGATGGTCTCTGAGGAAACCTGGGGAGTCACCACTGGACCTCAACTCCTGGTGGCTCTGGGAACTGCAGTTTTAAGTCCTGTAACAAAACCACAGCTGCAGGCTTGCAAGTGCTCAATTTTAGTAATTGGTGATAAAATTATAATCTCTTAAAGGAACTGTGGTTGTAGGGTGGTGGGAGTTTCAAAATTATTTTTATTTCTTAGAAGGCCAGACATGCTTAAAAAAGCAACGCCTTCCTCGAAGTCACCCAGTAGCCACAGCAGAAAGCAATGAAATCATCATTGGGGTGAGCTTGCAGAGTGGGGCTGTTTGATGCTCCACAAACTGAAAGCCTGCAGTGCTGTTACCCCACCACAGAGAGGAATCACGTTCCAAAATAAGAGTCGGGGAAAGTAAAGTGCAGCCCTCCAAAACGGTGGTAGCAACTTGCAGCAGCTGTTCTTTGCTCCCATGTTCTACCTTTCACCTGCCCCCTCCTCTGGCTATGGCCCTGCTGGTGCTGCAGGGTGCCCCTTGGTTGCTGTAAGTCCTGCAGGAGCATCTTTTTCCTGCGCTAAGAATTAATTTGCAGGGCTGCAGCTTGTGTGAGTAACTCATGTGCCTCCTTCCTGTTTGCTCGCCCTCAGCCTTGTTAAATCTAAATTTTGTTAAATCTTTTCTGCCACCCGTTCTGAGGGTGAACAGTATTGTAATGCTTGATAGGAACTGCTGGGAGGATGAACTTTGTTAAAGCTTCAGAAAATCTACGCAATTTAGGGGGGTTAAATGATTGTTTGACTACATCATTATTAATCCCTTGTCAAGGATCTTGGGGAAAAAAAATCAACAGTTTAGGCAAAACTGTGTTTCCATGCAATCTGATATATGCTAGATGTGTACTGTTCTCATAACTCCAAAGAAATGATCTTTGTTATCCTTATTATCCCCACGTCCCAAAATTTAAAAAACCTGTGCTTGCACATAAACTTGAAAAAACAAGGAGAGAGAAAATTATTTTACTAATTTAATTAAGATATTTTAGAAAGACCTGAACCAAATGAGATCTCAGTTGAAGAGAAGAAATCCCAAAACCTGACAGGTGATTAGATATAGCAACTAAAGCCACATATAGCTGCCCTGATGAATTGTACAAGGCACATGCATGGTTTACTGGATATTAGTATTTCTATAAGATAAGTAGGATTCTAGTCCTTGCTCTTGAAGGCTGAATTTCCACCTAAGAACCAGATGGAGAGGGCTTATGTGTTAGGAGAAGGCCTTTCCCCTCTGCTGTGGTACCAGGCATCTTTTCCCCACCAGTGTTTCTCACTCTGTACTGTCATCTTTCATGTTGCTCCAGAAATAACATCCACAGCTCTGAGCACTGAGTCTGTGGGGAAGGAGAAGCTGGTGAGCACCAACCACAAAAACAATGACAGAGATAGAAGATGGACCAGGGGATGCTGTGACCTGCTTTACATTTGCTGCAACAGAGCCTTGGTTAAGCATTTTCTCCCCTACCTGTCCCTCCTTTCCTATCCATCCTCCGGTCTATTTAGAAAATGAATTTCTTAGGCCAGGGCCTGTCGTCTCTTGGCAGTGTTTATGTGTACAGTGTCTACTTATGATCTTATCTGGGATTGTTGCTCCAGCCCAAGTAGCACCCAAACCACATATTTAAGAGCCAAGTAATTGAACTCTAAGTGGTATCTGTTGGTGAAAGGTGGAAGTCCCCTCTGCTATAAAGAAATCACAGTTTCTGTTCTGAGTTAGTGCTTCCACATTAGACACTTAGGAATCTTTGAGAAGTTTAGTCTCAAGTGCAAAGGGTGCATGGAGAGAAGCTTATGCTTTGAACACACCAATATGAACCAGTTTTGCTCCTACACATGTATGGCACGCTTCCCCAGTACTCAACAAATTCTCAAAGTCTCTTGACATGGATTTTTTATAACACTTTGCATTCCTATAATGTTTGTTCAATTCCTCTCACCTTCCCAGCAGTACTGGACTAGACAGAGGTATTTAAAACAACTACCACTGTGTTTTGTTTTTCTCTAACTATATTGCATCTCATATTTCTGAAAAACCTTGATGGACACCCAGGGGGTGTATGTCCTGTGCACTCCCTCAGCGAACTCCTCTTGAGATGGTTGTTAAAAGCAATTTGTCTGCATTGCTGGTGGAAAATCGCAGACCCTGGTGTGGTGCCATTCCCATACGGCTGAAATGGACATGGACTCTTCAATGCTGGCAGTTAACTTACCTCCAGCTTAGTAATAAATTACATCACCAAGCCTGTGCCGAAACTTCTGAGCCATTGGTATTACAGCAGGCCACCCAGAAGTCAGGCAGCAATAACAGAAATGCAAATGCTATGAGCTTTCCTGCTTCTTGTGCTTAGTGCTGCCCTATGGCACATGTAACACAGTGCCTCCCAGAAACTCTCCTAACCTCCCCAGTTGGGAGGGAAACAGGATTTTGACAGGAGAAAGGAGGGTATGGGAAGCAGAGCAAAGATAATAATGAGGGGTAACTGCAGACACATTCATCACTGGACATACCCAGAGCTCAGACTTTCTCCCTGCCAGGGGATACTCCTGAAAGATAAAGTTTTTGCCTGTCTCAATAGAGGATAAATGTAATTTTCTTCATCCTTCATCCTTGGTTAAGAGTAGCAAACTGTGGGGAAGAAGCGCTGTCCTGCTGGCAATATATCTAATTGCTAAAGTAGAGAATCTCTCAAAAAAACTTTTCAGTTTGCCATGGAGTAACCAGAAAGTCTGTCTATATGAGGCAGCAGATCATCCTAGATGTGTTATGCATTGCAAATTAATTGCATGAGATTGTTTTCAAACTACTGTTTTCAAAACCGAGAGACTGAAATGTGGATTAAAGATGCATCAGGTACACGACCCAATTTGCCATTATGGCAAAATGTTGTGATGTTTAGCTTTCCTGTCGAGCATGCAAAAATGGTATTGCTGACATCAGGGTACAGTACAAAGAGGGATGGTCAGACTGGGACAGTAAGATGAATGTCTTGCATTTTTATGTGCTAACATCACATCTTGAAAGCTGCTGCCCTCTGGTGAGTCAGCACACAAGAGATCATGCGAGTCTGATCCTCCAATCACTTGGATGGAGGAAATATGTGCTGTTCCTGCCAGCAGACTCATTATAACTAATCCCCTCGCTTTATCAGGGAATTTTGAGAACACTGCGAAGAGTTCACTAATAAACCTCCACCTGTTTTTCTTGACTGTAACCTCGGTTGTCACTTGCAGGTTTTCTAATCCAAATAAGTGTGTTGCTTGATGAGCCTTTACCAGCTGTGCTCTCATTGGATTTGGGCAGGAATGTCTTTTTTTTGACTTGTGACCCATGTGGTCGTGTTCACGCTTGAAGCACCACAGCCCCGTTTCAATATGAAGTGTAATGGTGGGGAATGAAGCACCTGGCATGCTCCTCTTTTGGATGGTCTGGATCTAGTTCTCAATTCCTTTGCTGACAGGAAAACCAGAAGTTCAGAGAAAATGGGTAAAAAGTAAATTTTTGTATCTCCTCTGTGGTTTGAAGTCTAGAAACGTTTCTTGCTTATCTTTTACTGCTGGCTGCCATAGCTCTTGAGATGTCAATGAAATTTTTTGTTGTTGTTAGTTTTGAGAATCTGTTCTCTTATTCACTACAGATTTTACTAGTAGGGAAAAAATAGCGTAGTATCATAATGATTGCAAACGTCAAACAGGGTCACATCAAACAGGTAGAGCATCTCTTTGTTGTGGTTTGCATCAAGCACCCTCTTGTTTTCTGCTGCGAACCAATTTGAGAATAACTCATTCACTGGTTACTTATCAGTGTCTCAAATACTCTGTACCACCTCCCCCATGTTCCTTTCTCTTCCTTTCCATCTTTTGAGATGCATGAAGAACTCCTGCAGAAAGCCTCAAAGATTAAGGCAAAGAGACTACTGTGCATCTGGAGAGAAAACTGGGTACTACTATCATCTCCAAACAGCATGAATTATCAAACTTGCGTAGTAATTTCTGTATTAAACCCACAGTTGTGCTTCAGTATGTCTATGGAAAAATCAGGTTTATTTATCAGAAAACTTTCACTGGCAGACAACCAATCCTCATCTTAGTACCCAGTCATCCTCATTTTAAAAACTATACATTATTATTGTAGGCTTCATTCTGTTCAGTTTTAACTTCCAGCCATTAAATGACATCACGTCTCTTTACTTGCTTGATTGAAAGAAGCAGATAATATCAGAAATGTGCCCCAAATGTAGCTACTAACAGGCTGTGACCAAATCACTCTTTTAGCTTTTGTTGTGGTAGTCAGTAAGATTTCTCATTTATCTCATATTGAAAGGAAAATCCTCACAATTAAGGATTGTCCTTGTGGCTCTTTTTCCTTTTTTCTTTTTCCTTTTTTCTCCAGACTGTGCTCTGAAGCCTACGCATCAGGACTGGACAGAGACTTCCAGAATTAGTCTGCAACTGCTGTAATATTTGTAGAAGTAACATAGAGCTCTAACCCTTGCTAACAGGTCTGACACACTTCTTGTGAAATTTAGATTCTACAGCCTAAACATTCATTCTCTGAAATAAAAATATATTTCAGATATATTTTATTAGTAATAAAAATTGACACCACCATTTGTTTGTGTTTATAGCCCAAATAGTATTATGTGTCTAGTTCTTCGCAAGTCCTCAAATAGCTATTTTGAGTGGGACTTACACCTGGGAATTGACAGTTACTGGGAAACTCACTAATCCAGTCTTAGTAAAAAATTAGAATCACCCTAAAATGAGTGATCAAGAAAAATGGAAACAGTTACTTCCTGAAAGCTACTGTTCCTGAATACAGAGGAACCCAAAACAGCTGTTGTGGCCTAATTTGCTGATTTTTAGATGGCTAAAGGTGAGAAATATCCCAAATAATGCTACTGGTCTCTGTTCTGTGATTTGAATACGGTTATAGCTTTATATGTAATGGTGGTATTTCTCTGGTGGACTGCTATCAGGGACTGGTGTGCAAGCAAGAGTCACTGAGACTCTTGCAGGGGCTGGCAAAGCATTCAGGCTGCGAGCATGGAGCACCCTGACTTTAGTCCAGACAGCCAGGCAGCTGCCTTTTCCTGAGGTTGCAAGACTTGCAAACGGATTTCTCAGAAAAATCCTTCTCCCACTCTGCCCCTCCCCTTTTCCTGAAAAAAACCCCATAAAAATCCAACCCTGCCCAGCTGAAGCCTGTCCACAAAATTTCAGGGAACAGGCTATTTTTATTTCAGTTGCATCCTAATAGTGTGCAAGGAGGATGACTTCTGCTGAATGAACAGGAAGGAAAGGAGGTTAGAGCATGGCATTATCCCAAAAAAACACTGCTGGCCTGTGCTATTAACCTCTTGATGGCTGTTTTATAATAACCATCTCCTTTTCCAGCCTGCACATAACCTCCTGGCTCACTCAGCTCTCTCAAACTTTCACACAGACTTGAACTTTCACAAGGTCTGGGGAGCTCTGCCCAGTCATTCTGCAGATAAGTCTGAACGGGCTCTTGGCAGAGGTGCATCCCTGCAGCTCCCCAGGACGGTTACTGCTCCAGGGCAAGGGCACACACAGGTGTATCACAGGCAGCTACATGGGTATCAGAAGGCAAACAGGGATGTCGAAATCTTTGGAAATGGGCCTCTGTACCTTACTTTCTTCAGTGTGCCTGATACAGGCTGCTCGAGACATTTCCTAATGGAGCTTAAGGTGAGTTGTAATGAAAGCTGGGTGGAGTTCACACACAATGAGTTTTATAAAGTTGCTCTGCACTAAAATAAAACCCACTAGAATTTGAAAGGTGGAGACAGCTGTTTGGAAGTAAAGATTTTATTCCCTTGGGACTTTTCTCTGCAAGGCGGTTGAACCTCAGTGTGAGAGAAGCAGTTATGAGTAAATCTTTCGTGACAAATGCCTGTGCTTGCTTTTCACATTTAGCAATGGTATTAGAGCCTTTTTTTACAAGGAAGGCAGCAAAGGCAAAAAAGAAACCAACTCCAAACAAACCCCAAACAGGCTGTTTTTAAAAAGAACTATGAATTTTGTGAAAACAAACCCTACCATTACTGCTGTTGACAACTTCCTGGTGAACTTTCTGCTGTCAGGGAATAGCCAGGAAGGTCACCTTTTGAGTAGGCAGGATGCATGGAACAGAGACACAGCGCACTCCTTCCTGCCACTGTGGTGTGATACACCTGAAAACTCACCTGCAAAGGCAGGAGCGCTTCCGGGCTGCGTTGCTTGCAGCATCAGGAAGCTGGGGATGCATACAGTGCCAACTGCATTAGCCATAGGAATCCTTCTCCTGCATACAACATATTCATTTCATCACAGAGACAAAAATAGAGGTACCAGTGCAGGCTAGACCTAGAAGGTATTACCATGTTTCAGGATACCCGTGTGGTCCCTCCGCACAGAATAGCAGATATCTTTGTTTACTCTTCAGAAAGTTTGTGTTCATGATTTGAAGAATGCCTATTATTTCATCCCAGTGAATAAATACTTTATTTAAGTATTTAAGTATTTAAGTATTTAAGTATAACACATCAAAGGTATTCCAGAGTAGATTTCTTTCCATATTGTTTGAGAAATTGCAGTTATAGGCCACCAGCATTTGTTGGACATCTATCAGATACACTTTTATGCACATTTGGCAGAAATGCTGGAAAAACCATGTGAAGTTTATTATTACTGGCAAAATCCTACTCCATTCTACTAAGTGTGGGTAACACATGAAAGTAGATGGTAATAAATACAATATGTGGGTGTATTAAATAGGCAAGTGTTTAGAAAAACAAAGACTGCACAAAAGCCTATCTGAGAATTTTATAGCTTTATCAAGTCTAAAAACTTTGAGGATGGCTAAAAAGAGTAAGCTTTTCCAGGAGTTGGTGGAAACAAAAACTAGAAACCTACTAAAAAAAAAAAAAAGCCCACAGAAAAAGTTTCATATCCTGTAATTTTCTTAGTGTAGTATCATAAGTAGTTGCCATATAGTCTAACCATTCTGCCTGCACATAAATCACATGCTTATTTCTGTGGCTTGGAAATGATGTATGGGGAAGCCCTGCTGCTCCTAAATATGAATGTTCACCTCTGTTTTTGGAATTACATATTCCCCTCATTAACTACTGAGTCTCTGTTGAGGATGAGAAGAATTTCCTCCAAGTGCAGGAAGCTCAGGGCAATACTGCTGCAATGTTAGTATGGGCCGCTGGAATGCCAGTTAAACTTTAACTTAATTTCTACCACAAAACCAATGGGTTTGAGTGGTCAAGCTAGGAGACCAGAGACAAAAACCTCCTATCAATTGCTGCTGTTTAATGCACAGCTTTGGGATATTCCAGTTAATCTCTGCAGGCATGTGTGTCAGTGTGCTGTTGAAAAGGAGAGGAGAGCTGAATACCTCAAGCCTTAGCTTTACCACAAACCTTTGCCACAAATGGTTTGTGTGGCATGACGAAAGCTGCATCAGCCCTAAAGCACCTTGCCTGAAGGCTTGCTGCAGGGATCACTTCTGTTTGGGTCAGTTCTTTTTGAAGACCAGTGCTCATGTGCAGAGGAAGACCCTGGGTTCTGTGTGTTCAAGGATGCCCAGTTGCAGCTGGGAACCTGACGGCTGCTTTTGAGAAAGGAGTGAGATTGCAGTCACACCTTTCTCTACAGTGTTTCCTGAACTACAAGTGGTTTCCTGCATCGCAGATGGTTTTATTGTACCTCCTTCCTTGAGTATTCACCCATCTGGTTCAACATGTAGGGACATTTTCTTGCTGTTATTGGCCTTTTGGATTTCACTCTAAGGACCAGACACTGGAGCATTAGGAAACTCAGCATCTGACTTGAGGATAGGTTTGAATTACCCAGCCTTGAGTAGCATGTCTGAAGTTACTGAGCCAAAATATCCCATGTTCAGAAGCCTGAGTTTTTGCAAGCATGGAATAAGAGCAAACTCCTTTCCCTCCACAGAATTTTCACTCAGTTTTTCACTGATATTGATTAAAAGGTGAAAAAACAGCTCCATGTAACTCATCAGCAAGTACCTGAAAAAAAGCCTGACAGCCCCCAGCTGCCCCATGCCTTTTCCCATCAGGTAGAATATATAGAGGAAATGCTAGAAGGCAACATCAAGTAAATCTGCAGCATAGTTCAGACTTCCAAAAATTAGAGGCAGAGTTACAGCTCGGCTTCTTGGGTGAACAAAGGAATTCTTTACAGTAAGGCAGAAATTTTCTTCAGTTATATTGGGAATACTCTTGAAATACTGATTTATTTCTTAATGCTGTTTTCCTGTTGTCTTCAACTTGTTTTCTTAGTATTTTTCAAACTTTCATAAAGACAAATCTATGTGTTCTGTTTCATATTCATATAACACTAAAGTGCTTGACTGAGCACATAAAATATAGGTATTTATTTATCTTTTAGGTGAGGATACAAATCTCGGAAGAGATTTGTTAAGATGAGTAAAGTAGCCTTTTAGCTATATGTCTTTCATCTTCTCACACCCTGATATCAGGGGTTGGAAATTGTTAAATTTAATGAAAATGGGGAATGGTTTTGGCTTAATATTGAAATCTCGTTGTCACTGGACAAACTTTTCATTGTCACTGGACAAACTTTTTACAGGGGACCTAGTATTGGGAAAATGAGCATAGAAATGGTTGCTCAGAAATGTGTGTAGAGGTTAATTTTTTGAGCAGAAGATTATATCACTAAGAAGTCTACCCAGGACAACCTGAAGCTGACTTACTATACTTGAAGTTATTAGAAGAGATTTTTACCTCTCCTCCTACCCTCCCCTTCAAAGAGGTTCTTTCATTGCCCTGCCAGTTTGGGGAAGTGACAATATCCCTTCTGTGTCAAGGATAAGAGTAAAAATCTTAAAAATGTGTTTTCAACCATGTTTCTGGAGAAGATTAACTTAATTTGTCCCAAATTCTCCCTGTCTCAGTGCTGGGAGAAATTCGGTATTGTAGTAGGTTGCTGGCTCTTGACATAGGAGATGAGTCATTACACCATTCTGGCAGTGAATACACTAAATCATGGGAATTGCAGTTAACTGATCAAGGAAGGATTTTCATTTTAATGTTTTTAATGACATACCCTTTTGAAACATGAAGTAGCCTGTTACCACTGGCAGACTGTTTGTAAAAGCAGGTGACTATGGGTGGGGAGTGAAAAAGAAAATCTAACAGGTTGTTCACATGGTATTTTCAAATCATGTCCTCGAGCCTATTAATTCTAACTCTTGAACTTTGTAACAAAGTGTCTTACGGTGTTTTTATGCTATCCAATGTCACTTTTCAGCGTGTGTTTCACAAAACAGGTATTCCATATCATCTGCTTGTGGCCAGAAATGAGTCCTGTCCCTTTTAAACTGAGCCTGAGAAGCTGGTGTGGTTTTTGTTTATTGTTTACATTCCTTACTCCAGCAGCAGCTTCGGAGTTTTTTTTTTTCCCCTCCAGACTGCAGAACAATCCCGAGCAGCTTCTCTTTCTTCTGTTCATTCTTGGACTTTTTTGGCTTATTTTTCGTCCAGAAACAAACCATCTTCAGGGGACAATCGGTGGGAC
Source organism: Orthonyx spaldingii (assembly GCA_013397795.1). Classification (NCBI taxonomy): domain Eukaryota; kingdom Metazoa; phylum Chordata; class Aves; order Passeriformes; family Orthonychidae; genus Orthonyx; species Orthonyx spaldingii. Next base: position 46,652 of record VZTJ01001625.1, on the reverse strand, counting down.
CCTGCAGGGAGCTGCTGAAGAGACCCCCCCACCCGGCCCGGTCCGGCCAAGACTTCAGGAGAAGCTAAGTGTAGCAGAGACTATAAAATTCACCATCTTTTCTCCCCAGTAGAGAAGGTTTATTATCTAACATTATTCTTGTTTTTTGGTGCCTGGGAGCACACTCTGTTTGTTTAAATAAACAGGGGGTTTTTTTCACTTTTCTGCCATGAAATTCTTTCTGAACCTGATGTGGGGGAGGGGCTGTTGAGGCCTGCATTTCTGATAGGGGAGACACCCGTTTTGGGAAGTTTCCTCCCAAATTTTGTCTCAAACCAGGACAAAAATCTGGAGCCCAATGCGAGGCTTGAGGAAGTGAAAAAAACCCCTAATAATTGCATTTTGCTTTTAGGCACTTTGTATTGGGGTACAGCAGTCAGTAGCCATGTGGTTTGAAGTAATAATATCTCTCTGGTCTCTAGGCCTGTTTGCCCATCCACAGATAGCACCAATGGTGTCCCTGGTATATCATTTTTACACAGCAGGGGTACAAATCAAGCTTGCTATATTGATGGGTGTGGTAGTACTGGTTTATAAGGGGTTAAGAGAGCTAATGAGAGTGGTTGATAATGTATATGTTTTGTTGTTTCCCTGTCCTAATTTCAGTAACTTGTTTCAGGGGTTCACAAGTAATTACACCTGGTCTGTTGGAGGTGAGGTAGGGAATGGGGTTTCCCAGCCTTTCGTCTCCTTCTTCCACTTCAAATCTGTTACATCGCCTTTTGAGAATGTTCAGTTCCCCATGGATCTTAAAGAGACTGCCTTTCTGGTGCTTTTCTTGGTGTTCCTGCTGCTTCATCTGGTAGGTTTTATCTATGTGGCCTGCAGCTTGTCTAGGATGAGGGCAGAGATTTCTAGAGGGGCTGAGCAGACACCTGCCCCAGGCGAGGAAAATCCTGAGTGATGTGGGGAACTGCAGGACATGGGCCAAACTCTGAAGGAATTCTCTGACCCCGTAGCTTGGGATTTCCCCCCTGAACAAATTCAGAACCCAGCTGAGGNAGTCACTCAGGCTGCAGCTAAACCAGACAGGGAACCTAAGCCAATGGCAGTTGCTCCTGTCCAGAGAAGCAGAAAACGTAAAACCAAAACCAATCACCCAGTGAAGGATGATGATGACAATGCAGGGGAAGGACCCTCAAAGCCAGCAGAACCAGCAGAGGATTCAGAACCAGAAATCATTATTGAGTCCCTGTCTGTGAAGGACCTTCGTGACCTAAGGATTATACCAGACAATCTGATGAATCTGTAATAAGTTAGTTGGTCCACATCTGGAATGCTGCGGGTGATAATATAGTGCTAGGCGCCATTGAAGCCAGGCAGTTGGGATCACTGTCACATGATCCAACTATTAACCAAGAGATGGCAAGGGGGTCTGAATCTGTCAGGCTCTGGCAGTGGCTCTTGAAAGGTGTGAGGGAAGGATACCTGTGCCCAGATGATCTCCATATGCAACAAACCTCGTGGAGGACCACAGAACAAGGGATTCAATGCTTGAGTGAACTGGTGGTGGCAGAGATTGTTCTCTCAGGAGACTCAATACCAATTAATAATCCAGATTTGGTAAACTGTACACCAGTGATGTGGCTAAAACTTGTATGAACTGGGCCACCAAAATATGCTTCTGCTTTAGCAATGATGAAGTGGAATGAGGGGGATGAGATCGTGCTTGCTATGGCGAAGAAGCTCCGGGCATGTGCAGATACTGTGCATGGCCCAACACATGCCAAAATCTCAGCAGTAGTAACACGTCTGTCAGAGTGCATGCAGAAAATAGAAGAGAAGATTGAGGAGATTCCTCAAACACTCAAGAAGATTGAAGACAGCCTCCAAATCTAGTCGGTACAGACCAGAGGTTCTGTTGCCAGACGCAGACGTCCCCCAGCCGGGAGGAGAGGGCGCATCCCATGAGCTGAGCTGTGTTTCTTCCTGTATAACAGTGGGGAAAACATGAGGAAGTGGCATGGGAAACCTATTTAAGTCCTAGCAAAACAGGCGGGTGAATTGAAGGAGGGCAAGACTCAGAAAGGAATTTCCACCAAAAGGGAACTAGCTCCAGTTTCTCATAGGCAAAGAGAATATGACAAGTCCTATCCCCTTGCAGGAACCTCTAGAATATATGCCCAAGGAGTGAAGGATAACTAGGACTAGAGAGGCCCTGCCTCTAGCCAGGTGGAGGCCAGGGAAAACCACGTCTGTTGGACTGTGTGGATTCATTAGCCTGGCACATCAGAACCACAAAAATATGAGGCCTTGGTTGACACTGGTGCACAGTGCACGCTAATCCCATCGAGACATGTGGAGGAAGAACCTGTTTCTGTTCCTGGGGTGACAGGGGGATCACAGGATTTGACCCTGGTGGGAGCTGAGTTGAGCCTGACTGGAAAAGAGATATCCCATTGTGACCAGCCCTGAGGCCCTGTGCATGCTAGGCAAAGACTTCCTCTGAAGTGAATATTTCAAAGACTCAAAGGGACTCAGGTGGGCATTTGGAATAGCTGCTATGGACACAGAGGGTATTAGGCAATTGAACACCTTGCCTGGACTATCAGAGAATCCATCCACAGTAGGCCTTCTGAAGGAGGAAGAACAACGAGTACCAATTGCCACCTCAACAGTGCACCGCCGGCAGTACCAGACAACTCGAGATGCTGTGATTCCCATCCACACACTGATCCGTGAGCTGGAGAGCCAAGGGGTGGTCAGCAAAACCCACTCACCCTTCAATAGTCGGCCTGTGCACAAATCTGAAGGAGAATGGAGATTGACTGTGGACTATCGTGTCTTGAACGAAGTTAACTCCACCATTGAAGCCCACAGAAGCACACAATTTATCACCCTGACTCAATACAATTGTAAAAGAAAAAAAAAAAAGAGTGCAATACAAATCTTCCAAATAGAGAAGGTGATAATCCCTGACCCAAAGGCTGTGAAAGCAAACATGTCCTGAACTGCCCTTTGAACACCTTCACTCAGTGTCCTGTCAATAGTCACCATGTGAAGTGAAAGCTTCTACAAAGCCAAGCACGTTGTTCTCTGCATAAATGGGTGGTCATTTCAGGTCACCCTTTCCCAGGCTCTCCTCCCAGCCCAGGCCTGCATCATCCTTGTCTCATTCATCACAGACTTGATCGTATTTGCCATCTCAGTCAGCTGCTCTTTGTTCAGGGAGGTGAAATTTAGATCTTTAACAGGCACAGAGAGCCAGAGTGAAACTGGCTGTGCAAAGCAGATCATCTGATGGCTAGAGGTGAGTGGGGAATGTTCAGATTAGATACTTGCCTTGGTTACTGGTTATGGGGCAGAAGAGGAAATGTTAAGTCTTTTAACATATCTGCTTTCAGGACTATAGGTCTCCTTGTTTTTCTGTGTACTTTGGCAGGAGATAATGCAGATGATCAACCACTGTTTACAGCCTTCTCTTGAGGCATGCGGAAGTTTGGTTTGTCTCCAGGTCAGAGTTGGATGGCCAGAGACTGGGCTCAGACCTGCAAACTCTCACTGAACAATGGTTCTGGAAACTGGTACTCAGTGACAGCAGATTCCAAATTTTCCTTTTCTGCTTCACTCCAAGTGAAACTGAAGGGAGAGGGATTATTCTTTCAAAATACTTTGTTTGTATTTTGGGGAGATATAACTGGAACTTCATGTTTGCAGGTTCTGAAGAGCATGGTCTTGCATATAGTAACCACTCTTCGGACCCTCCTTCATCTAAATATTTAAAATTTATTGCAGACAGTCAGTATACCTGTCATAAAGATAAGCACTGGAATTAAAATGCCTATCTGGGTTATTATCTGATAAAACATTTCTTGATTCCATAAATGGAATTGCAGGTACTTTTCTTGTGTCAGCTGACTGCAGGCTGAGGAGAAAACGAGCACAGGAAGAAGCTTGAACTGTGAGCTTTGGTCTTATTGCATTGAATAATCTTTTGTTGACTGTTTGAACCTTTTCCCCTGTCCCTGAGCTACAGACTGGACAGGGATCATTTCTGCATGCAGGCATGATGTTTATAAGTAGCCCTTACACTCAACTCTCTGAATGGCTGGTCCTCAGCAGCAGAGCCATGGCAGGTAAATCTGCAAGTAACTCAGCCCTTTTGTTTGAGTTCCTCAGAGCCAGGCAAACACAGCCTGATTATTAATATCCAAACAGTAAGTTACAGCCACCCCTGCAGCAAGGAGATGTTTGCATTTCAGAAGCGTATTAAAAAAGTGATTTGGTTTACAGCTACGATGGGTTGTTTCACACATCATTTATTGCTTTTTGTCTAAGATGAGAAGCTTAATGGTATTGAAGCATCTCCTGAGAGTATTTGCACTCAGTAAAAACCTCAAGTATCTTGTAGAGAGCATAATATTGTTGTCTTCATATGAACTTCAGGGCAGAAGTGCTTTAGAAATATTTGTGATGTGAACATTAACCTATATTTGAAATGCCTACTGTGACACATGGCACTTGCTGTGGATTCAGAGAGAGTCGTCTCTAGAAGGCCCTCATGGGATTGTGTGTCATTCACGGGCTTCTGAGGCCACATGGAGGTAATAAAATGCTCATACTTGGGCAATATTTTCTAACTAATATTTCTAAACTAATATTTTCTTGACTCCACTGACTCAGGTTCACGTTCATGACAGTGATTAGGAAGATGTGTCTCTTCTGAATCTCAATCATAGATTCCATGTTCAAAGAAGTCATTTCAAGAGTGTCAGAGGAGATGAGCAGACTGTGTAGCATTAGGAAGGAGGAAAAGGATCTCCATGATGTTTTTTTAGGTATCCTGCAGAAGCAAAAACCCAAGCCACAGAGTACAGGGAGAAGTGAGGCCATGGGGGGGCAGAGTATTTTGGAGAGCTTTGGGATGGGAGAGGCTGAAACCTTGTGCTCTGTGTCAGCAGCACACAGATTGTATTCATTCCCAAGCCTACAACAACTAAACAAAAATCTGGGATACAGGCGAGGAAGAAGTGTCACAGCTTTGATCAATGTGTCTCTCAATAATGCAGATGATGAGATGAATGTCAGTCTTGGAAATATGGCAATAATGCCAAACTGGTTGGGGCAACCAATGTGCAAGGACTGCTGTGCAGACAAACCTGAATCATAGAACAGTTTGGCTTGGAAGGAACCTTAAAGATCATCTAGTTCCAACCCCCTGACATGGGCAGGAACACCTCCCTCTAGACCAGGTTCCTCAGAGCTCCAGCCAGCCGGGTCTTGAACACTTCTAGACAGGGAACATCCACAGCTTTGCTGGGCAACCTGTTCCAGTGCCTCATCACCCTCACAGTGAAGAATTTCTTCCTGCGTAAGTCCAGAGCAGGCTCACTGTGATGGTCAGGTTTGGAGCATAGGGCATTCAAGGGCAGGTGGGGGCCACTGGGCCCGTTCAGCCTGGGAAAAAGGAGAACTTTTTCCTACCTACAAATGCCTGGTGTGAGGGAACAGAGAAAATGGATCCAAACACCTCCCAGTGGTGAGCACCAACAGGATGACATGCACTGAACATGACCTGGAACATGGTAAATCCCATTAGATATTAGGAAAAACCATGTGAGAGATCAGGCACTGAAAGAGGCCCAAGACAGTGTGTGAAGTCACTGACCCTGGAGAAAATAAAATTTGACTTGACAAATCTCTGAGCAGCCTGATCTAACTGGATCTGCTTCAAGCAGTGACATAAACTAATTCCAAAGGTCTGTTCTGACCTTGACTATTCTATGATTTCACGAAAATAATTTAGAGTTAAAAACAGCTACATTTTTAAAATAAATAATTCACTTCCCATTTGTTCTGTACACAAACTTGAATGGTTTTTTATGTGTTTTATGTGTTCCAAATGTTACCATTCCATTTTTGCAAGTTTTCTTAATTATGCACATATGAAAAAGAAATTGGTGGGACATTATTACTGTTGTACTTTGTACATTGTTATCCTTATATGTTGTTAAATGCAGTGAAAAAATTCCATTTAAGTTATCATGTACTAGTTACATTTTAATTGTTATATTTAGGACCATTAGCCATGTATTAGAATGTGACAACACAAGGTACTGCACAATTCAGGTTGAAAAGACGATCTCAACAGGGAGATTTTGAGTTCAGTAGAATGAATGTACTTACATTCTTAAGGAGGTTTTCAAGTGGTTTGATTGGTTTTGTTCTTTGGTTTTTCTCCCACTGAAGTTTAAGACAAACAAGCAAGAGGGAGAACTGATGTGAACTGTTGGAAAGATGTCTTGAGTAAGGGAGGTCAGAAAGTAATTATGAGAAGTTTTAGATGATATAGGCTTATTATGTCATTAAAAACAATAATAGAGTGCAAAGTAGTGGAAGAAGCACTACTACCATAATTCAAAAATTACTACACCCAGGTATTATCTAGCTAGGTGAGCCTTTGACTTTTTCACTCACTATGTCTTCAACAGATGTCAAACTTTTTCTCAATGTACTTTCTTCCATATTTTCTCTAAAAAGAGGGAAGTCATGGGGGATTTACAATAAATACCCATACCTAAGCCTGACCACTGCTGCCTGTCACTCACTTTAAAGCATCTTTCCCTACTGCCTTTTAATTTCCATTCACCTAGAAGACACATACAGTGACTTACAAGGTATATTTTTTGCCATTTTGTGTGCAACCTGAGATTGCTTTGTATCTTAACCTTACCCCCATCTGCACAGGTGAAGTGAGTCAGCTTTCCAAAAACTGGTTCTCCTTGTTTCTGTAACTAGACTCCCCTGTTCACAGAGCAAAAAGGGAGTGGATGTCTGATCATCTTTTTCTTATAGTTCAGTGGCAAGTCTCTGATAAAAAACAGATGCATAAAACATGCCAAAACACTTAACAAACCAAGCTGATCTTCCATTGATATCTTTCCATTGTTCTGCAGCAACAGCATACTTTGTTGTAAATTGCAGTGTCCTTCACAAGGGACTTTTGCACAGTACTGCTTCATAAAGGCTGCTCTAATTAGTTAAGTGATAGATCTCAAAATGCTTGGGGAAGGACATGCATGAGTAGAAAACAGAATATCGCTCTTGTACTCCTAACTGGATCATTTTGAAGCAAAGTAAGAAAATTTCAAGTTTTCTTTCTTTCCCCCACCTCTCCTCCCCCCACCCCTCCAAAGCCTTATTTTACAAATCTTATGTCTCGTGTTGAAGTACTGAATATCTAAAGTGTTTAAATATCCCAAAGAATTGGTATTTGCTATACATTTTCCACTGATGACTAAACAGGTTTACTCCTGTTAACCTGATTGTCTGTAGGAGTCACAATTACAGAAAAAGGAAATAACAGCTAAAAGGCTAGAGTGTATTTGGCATTTTGGTTATGTATGTGGCCATGGCAGATAATTTCCATAATTTTTACAAAGTTGCACATTGTTTATAGGATCTAAGGCAACTTAATGCAACTGATTTTACCAGATAGGAGGCATACATGAAGAAAAAAGTACTCCCATCTTCCTTGTCCTAAGTGCGGGTGGATAAGATCTAGAGCAGTAGCAATAAATGAAACACAGAGCTGCCATCACATTAACCTCTTTATTTGTTCATGAGCAGAGTTACCATGTGCAGACGGAGTACTCATATTTGTTGATGGAGTTTGCAGACACTTCTTCTGTCTTAAATGCCATATCATATCTTAGATGTCATAACTGCACTTAGAACAGAGCTGAACTAGTGGTTAGAGGACACCTACGGCATGTGTGATTGGTGTGCAATGGTGTGCATGCACCTTTATTCCTTGAAAATTTGTTCTGTTGTTTAGGTCTAGCTTTTTTTTCTTTTTCTTTTTTTTTTTTTTTTTTAATTTCAGGCAAATGTAAAAAAGGTGGGTTTAGTTTTCTTAATATTTTCTCATTAGTTTTACAGCCAAAGACGTTTATTACTATTCATCTTAGAAGATGTTCTTAGCAATGAAGCTGTTCCAGGCAAAATAGATAAGAATTCTACAAACTGCTGAAGGAGAAAGAACAACTTGAACAAACATGATGTAAAGGACAAACATTTATTTTGTGTTTGCTTATACCCTTGAATGTACATGTGATTTCTGGTAAATTCCATTGTAGTTGTGCTGGATACAGTTTTATGACTAGCTTTTCAGTGATAAGCTAGCTGAACTAAAGAGCTGCTTTCAGCACAAGGTGCAAGGCCTCTAATGGAGCTAAGATCTGGGTTTTTTCCATGATGGAATAGGAAGGGTCTTGATTACAAAATTCACCTGTGGATTTTGTGTACTGTAAACCTGGTCTTTCACTTGCCTGCAGCAACCCCTTTCAGCTGTGTTAGTGGGTATATAAACACAAAGAGTTGTTTGCTCAGCCACTAGGAAGAAGATACGTTATGCATTTGAGTGGAGTTTAGATTTACAATGCTACCCCTTGGCAGCAGAGGAAAATGTTTGAGAATTGCATTTGGTCCACACAAGATATTAGTTAAGTTTGTTACTAGATGTTTTTCCTTGAATCAGGTACAATACCAATACTGGGAAACATCGGGTAAAACACATAGTTTTTAATTCTCTGCTCTCCACCCACTGCTTGACAGCATTGTGTCCCTGTCTGGCCAGACAGCATGAGTCAGCTCAACTACCTTTCAGGGCAGAATTGCTGGGAGGGAAAACATTCCGCTGAAAATAATAGGATGCACTGAGTGAGGCACCATTTCATCTTTTTGCTGAAATTATGAAGCCTATTGCTGAATGAATGACCCTTATATGGTAACAGTGTGGCCTGCTCTTCTGGCCCTGGGGTGTTCAAAAGCATAATTTTTAGGCATGTTTGGTATTAATGGAAGATTGGATTACTTTATCTTTAATCTCTAATAAATGATGAGTCTGATCTGTTTACTTCCTGCTCATTCCTGAAAGAGGCATGAAAAAAACGGATTAACCAGACAGCTGGCTGTTCTAGCTGCTGCTGCTGTCTATAATACTTCCTTTCCTTATACGGTGGCTCAGTACCTGCTGGAAAATTCCTACTGCTTGCAATCAGAAAGAGCCTTTCAGTTGTTTTGTGTACCTGTTCCAACAAATTCAATAACTAGCTACAGTCCTCTAAGCTGGTAGTGGTTTTTAACAAAACCTATCATCTACTAAATTCTATGAACTTGAAATTTGTAGGAAGTGTCTAGAATGTGACTTGGTTCTGGTCCATTATGTGAGGTATTTTTTGAAAGGTGTTATTCTGAGAGGATTCCCATCCCACAAAGAGGAATTAGTTAAACATGGAAAACAGGCAGGAGGACATGGTTTCTGACCAGGACATTAAGCAGTACATGGAGGGGTGGGGTCTTCTCCTGCTCACTGTGATACTGTGTTCTGGATGGGTCTGCTCTTACAGTTTTTCTCCCAGTGAAAACAGACTTTGTTACCTATATAAGTGGTAGCACTGTCTGGGTTCTTCTGAAAAGAGAATTCATTCTGATCTGATTGCTGGGAACAGGCAACCAGAGCAGCAGTAGCACTTCTTGACCAGTGGAGATCATTTAAAGGAATATATTCAGAGGCTGCTCAGTTGGGCTTTGTGCATGAAGCTGGAAGTCTGATGTCTTCCAGAGATGTGCAGGTGTCTCGCATGCCCATCCTGTGGGCATGAATCAACAGAGAGCATGTATTAAAACTCTGACTTGATGGTGCAAATGAATGCTACAGTGACTCAGGGGGGTGTCAGACTCTTGCCATTAGTGCTGTCTGAGGGTAAAGCTGTATGAAAAGATACGTGTTAGGACTCCTCTGAACAGAAAACATCAAGTGGTACAAATTTATCACCTAAACTCATCCTGATGAAAGTGTATTTAATACAAGGTGCGCAAATGAAATTTTTCTTTGTTTTCTTCAGTCATAACACTGTTGGTTGCCTGTTTAGACATGTCATTTCTTTTAAGTCTGTCAGGTCAGGGAAGCCTAGATAACTTCAATATCCACAAAAATTAAGTTACAAGACAGGCACACTCTGATTAGGCCTCTTGAGAAAAGAGTTTTTCATCCTGTGTCAAAATTTTACAATTTAATTTCCCCTCCCCCAAATACTAGAGGGCTTTTTGTGCAGAAGCAGGAATCCAGTTTAGACCTAAAGGACTGGCCTGTCTTTGCAGAATCACAGAATCACAGAAAGAGTAAAATTGGAAGGGAACACAATGGGTCATCTGGTCCAACCTCCCTGCTCAAGCAGGGTCATTCCAGAATATTTGCCACAGGATTGTGGCATTCCAGATGGTTTTTGAATATCTTCAGTGAGGGAGACTCCACATCCTCTCTGGACAATCTGTTCCAGTGCTTGGTCACCCACACAGTAAAGAAATTCTTCCTCATGTTCAGGCTGAACTTCTGGGCATCAGTTTCTGCTTGTTGCCTCTTGCCCCTGCTCATTACCTGTCTCCATCCTCTTGGCATCCTCCCTTCAGATACTTACAGACATTGATGAGGTCCCATCTCAGTTGTCTCGTCTTAAATCTGAACAGATCCAGCTTGCCTTTCCTCATAAAAAAGATGCTCCAGTCCCTTAATCATCTTTGTTGACCTCCAATGGACCTCCAATGCTCCAGTACATCCTTGTCTATCTTGAACTGGGGAGCCCAAAACTGGAGCCCAGAACTCCAAATGCAGCCTTGCCAGGGCTGAGCAGATGGGCAGGATCACGTTCCTTGACCTGCTCCCAATGCATCCCAAGAGCCATTGGCCCCCAGGACACACTGCTGGCTCAGGGACAGCTTGTGGTTCACCAGGGCCCCCAGCTCCTTCTCCACAGAGCTGCTTTCTAGCAGGTAACCCCAGACTGTGCTGGTGCCTGGGGTTTTTCCTCCCCAGGTGCAGGATTCTGTATGTGCCTTTGTTGAATTTCAGACAGGTTTTCTCTGCTCATTTCTCCAGCCTGTCAAGGTCCCTCTGAAGGGATGTAGAGCCCTCTGGGGTATTGGCTACTCCTCCCAGCTTTGTGTAATCAGGGAACTTGCTGAGAAGGCATCTGCCCTCGACCCAAGTCATTAATGGGTAAGGGAGACAATGCTGGGCCCAGTAGGGAACCTTGAGGGACAATACCAGTGACAGGCCTCCAACTTGATGATGTGCCACTGACTGTGACCCTCATTCAGCCAGTTCTCGTTGTTCACTCATCCAGTCCACACTTCCTGAGTTTGTCTATGAGGATGCTGTGAGAGATATTGTCAAAAGCCTTGCTGAAGTCAAGGTAGATAATATCCACTGCTCTCCCCTCATCCATTCTGATAGTTGTTTCATTTCAGAAGACAATCAGGTTGGTAAAGCATGATTTACCTTTATTGAGTCCATGCTGACTACTCTTGATCATCTTCTTGTCATCCATTTGGATAGAGATGACCTACAGAACGGGGCACCGGCTCTCCCAGCACCTGAGGTGCATTCCATTAGGGACCATGGGCTTGTGAATGTCAAGTTTGCCTAGGTGTTCTCTTACCCAATCCCTGACCAAGGGGAAGCCTTTCTTTCAGCATTCCTTTACCCTGGTCTCCTGGGTCAGAGATTCCTGATGCCTTGTTGTAGTGAAGACCAATGTAAAGAAAGGGTTCAGTAACTCTGCCTTCTCTGCATCCTCTGTTACCAGGGTGCCTCTTCCTTTTCCTTTTGTTACTGATGTACTTGAAGAAGCCCTTCTTGTTCTCCTTGACATCCTTGGCCAGATATAAGGCCTTGGCCATCCTCATCTTATTTCTCCTTGCTCTGACAACCTCTCTATATATGCATTCAAAGGGGCCTGACCCTGCTTCTATCGCTGTGTATTTCCTGTTTACGCTTGAGTAATGGCAGGAGTTCTTTATTCATCCACAGTGGTTTCTTGCCTCCTTTGTCCAATTTTTTGCTCATTGGGATGCATCGTTCTTGTCTTTTGCCTGAAGGAAGAGATGGTATATGAATTTCAGATGGAAGTTTCTGTGACCTGGCTTTCTTCAGTTGACTGAAAACTCCCAGTCTACTGTTAACTAGGTAACAAGTCATGAAAAGGCTTAAAAGAGGAAGGTGGGACCAGAAGGCAAGGATTTTCAAGTTGTCATGCTTTCACTCCAGTCAGCAACCAAGCACTAGACACAGCCATTCTCACTCCCTGCCCCACCAGCAGGATGGACTGGAGAGAGAATCAGAAAGGTAAAAGCTGGAAAATTCACGGGTTGAGATCAGTTCAGTTGCATAGGGAATGCAGAAGCCACACACACAAGCAAAGAAAAACAAAGAACTCATTCACCACTTCCCATGGGCACGCAGGTGTATCGCATCTCCAGGACAGCAGGGCCCCCTCACACCTCACAGTAACTTGGGGAGACAAATGCCATCACGCCAAATATCTCCTCCTTCCTCCTTCCTGTGCCCAGCTTGAGATACTGAGCAGGATGTCCAATGGTCTGGAACATCCCTTTGGCCAGTTCAGGTCACCTGTCCTGGCCATGTCTCCTCCCAGCCTCCTGTGCACCCCAGACTTCCTCTCCCGCTTGGCAGTACAAAAAGTAGAAAAGGCCTTAGCTCTGTGTAAGCCCTGCTCAGCAATAACTAAAACATCTCTATATTATCAACCCTGTGTTCAGCCCAAATTCAAAACACAGGCCCATACTTGACATTGTGAAGAAAGTAAACTCTACCCCAGTAGAAACCAGCATGCACCATTAGCCCTATTAGAACAAGTAAAAAATACAGGTATATACACGTTCTACCTAACACTTTGTTTGCCTTAAACTAGTCCATAGTTAATTTGTAGTATAATTAAAAGAATTGTATATGTTATCTCTGGCTGTCCAATTACAAATCCTACACCTATACTATCAATGATCTCTCACGGTTTTGGTAGTTAGGCCCCCTATTCCAGGATGTTATCAGCCATACATTTAGAAATTTGCTTCAAAGTGGAAGTCTGCAACTGGTCACACAAAATGATGACAAGTTGTGTGTCTATGGAAGTGAAGTAACTGCATACATATGTGTAGGTGGAAAGTTGAAAGCAAACCTGTCTCTGAGCAAAAATGTGAGGCAGCATGAATTTTACCTTGGTTTGCAAGCTCTTGGTATGCTTTGGTCTGAATTACACCCTTCAGCCTCTGTAGTCAATCACAGTCTTGACCTTTCAAGCAGCACACATACTGCAGAACTAACTGGAGGCTGTTTCATCTTTGAAAGGCAAAACTTTTATCATGCAATGAAATTGTCTTGTGATAAAATCTCTTCTACTTAGCCTTGGGACCAGGGCAATGTTCTGATCATTAGTACAAGGTCTAAAAAGATTACTATAGTAAGCACACCATAGATTTATTTGAGTCATTCACTGCAAAATTGGCACAGTTTCAGCACCAATCCCGCCACTACTCTTATTCACAACTGCCTTGCCTGCGCACACACTGTTAATGGCATTCCCCGGGTTATTTTCCATTTTACTCACAGTGATGAATGACAACACAGAATGACCTGAAATGGAGAAGCCTATGTTGGCAACCTGTACAGATACACTATATGGAAAGTAGACCACCTGACCAGTCTGCTTTGACCGTAACAGATGCCTTCTGCCTGCACAGGATTCTAGTCTCAAAACCTGTTTCCCTAAAGAGACAGTGTCTATTTGAAAAAGGAAGAAAATGCCTACATGTCTTTTTCTGGATTTATATAATGCAGAAAGAAAGTTGAAGTAAATGTTAACTGATTCTAGCTTGCTGAATTATTCTTAAACTTACATTGTTGTATTTAATGATACAGTAAAATCAGAAAAAAATATATACCAGTATTTCTACACACATGCATATAGTCTGGAGGGTAACTTCTCAGAAAGTGGTAAAGCAAAAGATGTTGTCTTCTTCCATCTTCACAAAATTTAAAAAGAGAAGAGTATCAGGAAAGTGAAGTGCTTTGTCTCTAAATCACACATTTAGCACATTATGACTCGGAATTTTATTTACAACATGTAATGGGATTACAAGTCTGTATGTTTCAAAAATGGAAAAAAAAAAAAGAAGAGATGAATAGATGACTTGTTGCAACCTGTCATATTTTTTACAAGTCTTCTAATCGCTCCAAATTTATTCAGGCATCACATGTTCTCAGGTACATCCCATGAACTAATGAGAACTGTCAGTCTTTCACCCACACATAGACTGCACATATCCTTTCAGAATTTCCTGAAATACTTGTGGGCATATTCTACCAGAAACAGCATTGGGGAATCTGCCCTGCTGTATCTTAACCAGGCAGACAGCTGCCTCCCTGTCTGCAGTAAAACTGTAAGACAGACTAATTTGTACAACACTAGGATCAATCCATTTTAAGATGTAAAGACTTGAAGTCTATACTTATTTAAGAAAAATAGTTTATACACACTAGACTTTGACAGGCACAGGCCTATTTCCCACTTCATTTTGATATAGACTACAACAACCCTTTTTCCCCCTTGTCTTCATTTTCAGAACACATCCAACATCTGCCTACCATTATTATTTTGTTCTGGTCAGGGCTGTAAAGGGATCTCAAGCGAACTCTTGGGAGTATGCACCAAGCTGGTATGCAGTTTGAAGGGTCCTCACACATACTTTCCACAGGGATGAGGGAAAAGCTGGAATCCTACAATCCAAGCAAATGTCATTGACCGATTCTTTTTGGAGGCAGAAGATTATGGTTGTGCTTTGTTGAAACAATGAAGATGAGCGTGTTTTCATGTAGGTCATGGTGGCTGTTAACAAAGAATTCTCAAGCGTCTCACCAGTGTCTTGGAGGAGAGAAAGACTTTAGAACAGAAGCTTGTGGGGAGAAGTAAGATGGGATTAAGATGCGTCTGAAGCATGCCATGGCTGCACAGAGGAGCTTGTCTCAGCCTGAAATCCTACACCAGAGCCAGCCCTACTGAGGAACCTGTCGGAGGAGTGGACAGCAAATCACCAAGGACACTAAGAAGCATGGCAACATGTGATAGGTCCTTTTGTATAATGCTTCTTTTTTACAAGGTTATAAAAAGGGTTGTCATTTTGTAATAAAGGTTCCAGTTTCTCTGCCAGGCTGGGACCGTGCCTCAGTCCTCACAGATGGCACCCAAACAGGGACATGATAGGCAACGAGTGGTTGCATGGTGACGACTCTTGGTTGAATATTATAGAAGCTGAAAGGAAGCTCAAGAGTCTGAAAGGAAGCCCGTGGCACCACAGACCTCTCCACAGGACGGAAGGTAGCAACCTAGAATGATGGGGACTGGTGTACCCCGAGAACAAAAAGACATCTTAGAGATATTGGAAACGATTTTATAGAAATACAGCAGAAGAGTTGAATAGGCAGATTTAAAAATACTTTCGTTATGGGTTAGAGACTGTAATAGTTTGTGGGACTGGGCTGCGCGGAAGTCGGAGCGCTAGCAAAGCTTTTGTGTCCATCGCGGACAGTCGAGATGTTCGCAGGGCACGCGGCACCTGGAGGCGCTGCTGTGACAGTGGAGCCAGCTCCTTCCTTATCACTACGGAGCGAAGTACGATGCTCTTGACTGTAAATTTGTCGGACCTGTGAGAGGAGAACTAGAGAGTAGCCCCTGGTCCCCGATCCATTTGATCCTGGGGGGGAGACATCTCCTTTCCCCCTCGATCCGCACGACTGACGGGCAGGAATGGAGGACAGCAAGCTGGCGGCCATGGCGCGGGCGCTGCCTGTGGGAGCGCTCGGCCGGGTCGCGCTGGGCTGTGTTGCTGCTGCGGGCGGCAGCGGGCTTGCGCGGCTGGGCGCGGATTTTCAAGTGCATCCAGCATCCACCACAAGCCGCGACGGGCTTTGTGCAACTCTTGTACTACGCCTGTGCCTGGGAGGCACGGTGGCAGCAGCTGCCTGCTCGCCAGGGCCGCGCCAAGGTGCAGGGGCAGTGGCCAGGGAGAATGAGACAGCATGGGAGCGCCACCGGGGCCGAGAGAGAGCAAGGGTCGGGCGAGACGCTGGCCTCGCCTCCAGGCTCCCCCCATGCGGGCGGCGAATGCAGCAGTGCCGGGAAAAGACAATTTGTGGAAAGCGGGGGCTGGCCAGGAGCGGGGCCCCAGGAGCAGCGACCTTAGCAGGGGGCTGCCGTGTTGGGAGATGGCACTTGCTGCCAGCGGTGCAGGGAGCAGCATGTTCCCCAGTGCTAACAGCACTAACAACACAGCCAGGCAGCCCGAGCCGGCCGGGAACGTCCGAGCGGGCGAAAAGCAGCGGCGAGGTGGGCCCGGGCCGGAGGCGCAGATAGGCGCCAACAGTGGCCTGGCAGCACCCCCTCGCCAGGGGCTCAGTAACCCTCCTCATTCCGGGCAGGGGAAGGGAAAAGGCGGAGCCATGCCCGGCCGCCGTGCTTCCGCGGTAGTCCCACGGCGGTTGGAGAAGCGGCAGCAGGCGGGGATGAGGCGGTGGGCAGCTCTGCGCCCGGCTCCTGTGCCGGCAGAAGGGTGGCTGCTGCTTCTCTTTTCCGGCGCCCCGCATGAGGAAATGGCACCAAAGCCGCGTCAGCGGGGCACAGCCACCTCCGCTTGGGACCCGCGATCTGGGTGCCCCCCGCAGGTGTTGCGGCCACTGCCAATTGTGTGAGGGTGGCAGCGACCACCGAGAAGCGGCAGCTAGGCCGGAATGGGCTGGAAATGCGGGGGGTCGACTCCGGCGTGGACCTCAGCTGCCCCATCACAATAACTCCAAGGCAGCAGTGTGCACTCTGCCTTCAGGTATCCAGCGGCTGCTGGACCGTGGGTGCGCTGCACTTTTGACTGGTCGGTCCTCGAGTACGGTTCAAAGATTTTGTTCTCCGTAGACACATAAATGCACATTTTACAGTGGAGATTCACATAATGGTTTAAACCACTCTACCCCCGGGTCAAATTTGTCATGATATTGTGCGTATGGGAGCCCTATAGCCAGGGCTCCAGCTTCCTGCCGTGTTGCCACAATCCTGGAACCCTCATTACCATTGATTCTTATGCAATAATTCAAGAGGTTGAACTTCATGTAACAATGTTAACTTTAAAGATCTTTTTCATTTGTGGGAACTGCACTGTGTCACGGGTATTCTACATTCCCTTACAGGCCAAGCAATTGTTGAACAAGCCCAGAGTACTCTTAAGTCCATGCTGTTAAAACAAAAAAGGGGAGTGTAGGGATGGGATGTACCCCCCATGAAAGACTGCAAAAAGCCTTGTATGTTCTTAATTTTTTGAATCGTGTTCAGAATGACCTGACCCCAGTCCAACACCATTTTAACAGATCACAAACTCACTTAGAAAGAGGTCAAATTTTTGTTAAAAATCTTGAAAGTGGAAAATGGAAAGGCCCCTTTTCATTAATAACCTGGAGGCGAGGAAATGCTTGTATTTCCACAGATTCTGGTCCTCGATGGGTACCTGCAAGAGTGGTCTGACCAGCCTTGGTTACTCCAGCATTATCACCAACTTGTTGGGAAACCAAAGGCTTGTTTAGTGACTGGACTGTGGAGTTCAAGCCATAACTTTAAAGATTTTCACGCAAGGAACAGTTGATAAATATGTTGTTTATGTCATTATGTGAATGCATGGAGTTTTTGTAAAAGAATAATTATTTGATGTTGCTTATATACATTCCTTTGGTTGTTCATAAGTTATTCATGTTACCATTGAGTACTTACCTACCTCATAGAAGTTTGTTAGTAGGATGTTTTAGGGAAACCCTCCCAGTCAAGGTCTGAGCCCTGGCCAAGCTCTGGCCCTCACTGGTTGGGAAATATGCCATCAGACCCAAGTGTTTCTGCGCTAAAATTGTAATCAAGCCCATTTGACTTGCTGATTTGGTCTTATAAAAGCTGGACCCCCTTTCCAAGGTAAACTTGGAGGCCTAGCCTGGGAGAGGCCCTCCAGATCCTTGCTGTCAAGTGGGGCTCTGAAGCGATTGCAGACTGTGGGTGATGGCAAAGTATTTAAGTAGTTGATAATGTACACTTGTTAGGTGTATTGTTTTACTGTTCAGGGTAAGAGAAGTTGCTAAGATAAGAAAGGGGGAATTTTGGGGAAAAGTAAGACGGGATTAAGGTGTGCCTGCAGCATGCCATGGCTGCGCAAGGCAGCTTGCCTCCGCCTGAAATCCTACACCGCAGCCAGCCCTACCCAGGAACCTGCCAGAGGAGTGGACGCTGCATGCTCACCCCATATAAGGACACTAAGAAGTGTGGCAACGTGTGATAGGTCGTTTTGTATAATACTTGTTTTGTAAAAGGGTATAAAAAGGGTTGTCATTCTGTAATAAAAGTTCCAGTTTCTCTGTCAGGCTGGGACTGTGCCTCAGTCATCACAGAACCTGAATCATCGATGTCTAAATACAGAGTTTAAATGGGAAATAACTTGACATGAAGCAGCCGATTTCAAGGAGTATTGATCATCAGCTAAAGAAAGGCAGTGCCTGAAGGCAGTAGTTAAGCTTTTAAAGTTAACCAGGTTAGAGTTGTTTTGATTTGTGTCTTATGAGCAGCGGAGGTTAGTGTATGAGTGTGACACCTGGTTACAAGGTGGGAGGAAAACAATAGCTTAGTAAATGATTTTTAATAGACAATCAAAAAGTTGGCCATTAGGCCAGAAACCAGAGAGCAGCCTGGCTGATCAAATGAGAGCTCTGGTATAAACAGGTAACTTCTATCCAGCCCACAGACACAGACAATTTACTGTTATGAACAGTTCAATAGATTATAGTAAGAAATGGCAGTATATATTTAATTATTTGCTGTACTGTAAAGTATGAAATAGCAGAGAATATATCGCCACTGTCAGGAAGAGCAGTGCAACTCAGCTGTTCAGAGCCACTGCCCTGTCTGCTTGCAGCAAAGAAATGTCTGTCCCACAGCCTCCCTAGATCAGAGCCACAGGTTCCATGGGTGTCTCATATAAGGCTGGAAGCAGGAAGAGCCGAGGCAGGACTGTGGCTCTTTTGAAGCCTTTCAAGGCAGAACTATGTCCATATGTTGTTTCACTGCTTGAGGTCATTTTCCCTCCTAATAAGCACAGAGGCTCTGAGACTCACTGAGTCCAATGATTACCTTCTCCAAAGCTGAGGTATTTGACAGCTGAGTCAATGAAGAGCAGTAACACAGTCTAGCTCTTACCAGCACGAGTGCTGCTTAACTTCAATACCTGAAGCAGACCTCTGTTGGTAAGACCATGGGACAGCAAAGCAGAGCTGGGGACTGCACTTGCTCCTCATTACATGCTCTCCCTAATCTCAGACAGGAGATTACTAGATATTTGTCAGTAATGAAGTCAGCATTTCTCTTGGTGGTCCTCTGAAGTTGGGTAGGTGTGCTTCTGCCGTCTAAAATACCTTGTGGTTTAACACTCAATAGAGAAATCAGGCTACTTGTCAGAGATATTGTCAGTTAAGTGGCTCAAGTTTTTTCACCACCTTTCTCCAGGTATCAGATGGAATAAAATACTAAAACAGATTTTCTTCATGGATACAGGTAGAAGAACAAGCCTTTCCCACAGTCAAGGAGGAACTGCAGAGATACATTAAGATGCTAAGGATTAGGGGAAAAACAAAAGGGGGAGGCATCTGAAAACTGAACTGGATGTGTTCACAATGGGTATATGTGTGAACATGAGGAGGAGGGCACTGGTATTCTGACTGCAAGACAGTAGGCTAGTGATATATGAGAGAGAAGGCAATGCTTCACTGCAGGCTCCGTGTCGACAACTCAGGGATTGTTGCATGGGCAAAAGCTTGTTTGTCCTCACTTTTAGCCTGTGTCCTGCAGTGTGAGGACTACCTTCAGAAAGACAGCATGTACCGGACTTAAATGTGTTAAAGTTATTCTCATAACGCTTCATATTCTAGTTAAAAAGTGGTTTATGTGTAGGAGCAGAATAGGAACACCTGAGTATCAGAAGTTTTCAGTAGCCAAGCCTGTTACAAAAATTCTTGAGAAGGTGACTTTTTTTAAAGCATTCAGATTAATATATGAAAACATAATTATCCTGTACTCCAAGAAAATTGTGAGGTGATTCGGAATAGAGAATTAGAATCTCATAAAAAAACCTGAGCACTGCAGCAAAGCTGTGAGAGAATTTTGTCAAGATTAATTAACCATTTTTGGCAGTCCACGTTACATCCTTAATTTTAAATAAGTTTCTTCTCTTTTATTTCCGGAATGCAGCATTATAAAGGCTGCAGAGTCACTAGTTAAAGTTTTAAAAGAAAAAAAAACCAACTTTTTTCCCACTACAGCAATAACTCCAAGTCTAGCAAAAAAAAGTGTTGCAAGTAGCATTGATATTCTTAATGCTGTGTCATGACAGCACTGGTGTGTGCATCCCACTGCTTTAGAATCTAATCAAGATTTAAGTTTTCTGTAGGACTCAGAAAGAACGTAGCATGAAATAACACATTTGTCTTTACCTTTGTAATACAGTATTTGGCAGCTTTGTTTTGAAGGATCTCAGTTCATTTCTTCTTCCCCTCTATCCTCTCCCCACTACACCAGTTTTGGTTCATGAAAATGTCTTCTGGTTTAAGACCAACTATAAAAAATTGAAACAAAATTTTGTTTTCATCCTATTTTAAGAAGTAACCCACTATTTTTTCTATGCCTCCTTTAAAAATCATCAATGTCTCAGGTCTTCTGAATTCTTACACATTCTTGCTAAGTTCAATTAGTAAGATCACATAAATGTTTCATTACACATTGTTAACATAGAGGAGACAGTAGGGTCAAATAATTCTACATTAAGTGCAGCATGTATAAAAATTATATAGGCAGTAATTCTTTAACATTTAACTCAGAGCCTGAAGATCTTCATATCTAAACTTATTGTTTAGTAAAGGATCTTATTATGGAGCCCAATACTTACTGTTTTGGCAGTTATTTTAACAACTAAACTTGACTTATGGGAAGAAAAGTATTTTTAAGGTTAATTCCTGTGAAACTGAACCAGGAGGTGGGTGAGTCAAGATGTACTTTCACCTATATGCAGAAACATGTTAAACTTCAGGATTGCAGCTATCAATCAAGCTGTCTAAAAGTTTGTTTTGCAATAAATGTGCACCTTTGAAGACAGTAAACAGCTGAGTACAAGAAGACAGAGTAAATTTATGTTCTGAAAATTTAGGAAATTTTCCTGATGGTGCCACTCTAGCCCACTCTTATCAAAGGGAGTTCATGATTGATTTCAAGAATGACACAGTGAAGGTGACTGTTAAACACCTACCTTTGTTCTGGAGAGCTGGATTTTGCCTGCTGTCATACGAGACAGAGACAGCTGTATGTAAGTTTGATCTGCAGGATACCTTACTGAAAACAATTTTGTTGCCTAGAGATCATAGAATAACTTGATTTGGAAGGGGCCCACAGGGACGAGCCAAGTCCTACCACAAGCTTTATACCTAAGTGTATGGGGCAATAATTCAGTATGATCTAATCTTGATGATTTAAATGAGTTTCAGATAGGATAATAAAAAGGTCAAGTAGAGAGGTAGGGCAGAGTGAGTCAATAGCTCATGAGCTTTTGGATATTGACCCTACACTGAGTTTACCAGCTCTTTGTGTCTCCGAGAAAAATATTAGAATCAGACAGGTTTATGTACAGGAATGACTATGTTTTAAAACATAAATTAAGTCTGCCTTTGTGATAGACATTCAATGCTCACATTCATTTTAAAGTTAGCCTCCTTCCTGGAGTGTGTCTCCTCTGCCTTGTACTAGGAAAGACCATTTAAAGCAGTGTTTTGGGAGTTACAACAATACAACTCGGTTTTGCACTTTGCTTCAGATAGTCTTGTAAGCTTCAGTCTTGTTTCGTACATCTAAGAGCTGTGAGATCAGGGTGGAGATCATATATATCCTTGTTTTGATAGAGAATCTGAAGATAAACAAACCATATGATATTGGTCTTCTGTGATATGAGAACAGAAAGTTCTATCTTAATAGAACTCAGCTGCATCTTACAGCAAGATAGTTTTGTGACAAAAAATTGCCCTCTTTTCCAAATGAAAGTTGTATTATAAAGTTTCTTTTTTTCTTTTTTCTTTTTTTTTCTTTTTTTTCTTCTTTTTTACATTGCTCCATTGAAATTATTCCCCTTTAGTTTAAAATTACTGGCAGTATTTGATCAGTTTTGTTAACCTTGTAAGCTAGTGGCAATGTTTATTTGTTAGTCTTCTACATTTAGAATATAGGATACCTGTTAAAGAAGTTTAATAAGATCCACAGGCTTCCTGATTGATAAGCAATGGCTTTACAAGCATTCTTTTCATGCTTCTCACTTGCCGAATGAAACACTGTGGTAAGAAGGGGAAAAATTTCAGGAATGTATGAAGCATTTGCAAAAAGAAAAATCCTTTTTTCTGTTTTGTTGCATGGGATAGCAAGACATCAATCCTCTGTAGCACGTCATATGCTAAAAATAAAGTGTTTAACATCTCATCTTGATAACATTAAAGAAGGAAGAAAACTACATGAATTTTTAGTATTCAACTTGAGATAACCTTTAGCAGATTTAAAGGACAGACAGTTATTTAGGTGTGACTAATATGCCTGTTCTATTAATCTGTTGTGCTTTGCATGTAGGTATGTGTGCTTGTAGGACTCATTTGCTCCCTGCACAAGTATTTGGGAACAACATGTGCCAATACATTAAGATTTTGCCACTGCTATTCTTTCAAACTTCAGGGCTCTAAAATAGGAGACATCCCAACAGAAAAGGATCACAATCCATTATGGAGAATGCAATTACCATTTCTAGGCTAAGTAAGACACTTTCCTACAGATTTATTTAAAAAAAAAATAAATTTCACAAGCCAAACTCATAATTTCTTTCCCAGGAATTTGTTAGATGAAATTAGAAATCCAATAGTGCATACACAGATCACATTTCTACCAACATATTGACTTCAACAGGCCTTATATTAATTAGATGCCTGCAAATCTCAAGTTTGAACAATCTCCAAATGAAAAAAAAAGGTACAATGGGTGCTTAACCTCTTAACTTCTCATGTACCTCTCTTGTACATGAGTGCTTAACCCTCTTCAGTAATTAAGCTCCCATTAGAGGAGCTTGTTAATCAGGTGGCCAAACAATAACAATATCAGAATAAATCATCCATCCTGGCTTATTCTCTCCAGGAGAATTAGGGTCATTTTTCACCTGAAAGGTTTGTTGTCAGGCCAGGCAGCCCCCTGAGTGTATTAGCCCAACCCATGTGAGTGAAGCATGAAGCAATTAAAATCACACAGGTCCATGTGACCAGCTGGAATGTACCCAAGGAAGGAAAGAGCTGGTCAGTGTCATTACAAGTGTGTTCTCTACCACCTTCATCTCTACCAGCTTCATCTCTGCCATCTTAGATTACTTAGATTCCTGATGATGATGACAGAAAGACAAATGTTAGATGCATCTTCAAGATGAGCGAGACAGAGGATGCAGGGATCCACATGCTGTTCAGCCACAGCTCAGTTCCTTGAAAGGTGATAGAAAAAATCCTCCTGGAAGCCACTTCCAGCCATGGAAAGGACAAGAAGGTAACTGAGAATAGCCCAGTCAGACAGATATACCAGGGACAAATGGTGCTCAACCAACTTGATTACTTTCTGCAGTGATACAAGGGAGAAGAAAGTTCTACATTTAAGCAAGACCTTTGGCATGGTCTCCCATAGACTGCTTGTAGCAAACCAGTGAGATAGAGGGTATGTAGACCCTATGAAATGCATGGAAAACTGGTTGGACTGCTGGGTTCAAAGAGTGGTGATCGCAGCATGAGGCCCAGTTAGAAGTGGTATGTTTCAAGGACTAGCAGTGGGACCAGTATATTGGCAAGTTTATTGCCTTCATTAACAACCTGCATGATGGGTTGGACTGCAGCACTCCTGGTGTATTTGCCCATGACACCAAATGTGGGATTGTGCCAAAATATGCTGAAAGGTAGGGCTGCTGTTCAAACAGTCTGGAGAAACTGGCTGATGGGAACCACACGGGTTTTGTTCAACGAACACCAATGTAAAGGTGGTCCTCTGGAGTGGACAAAGCTCTGCAGGAGCACTGACTGGTACCAACCAGTTGGCAACAGCTCTGCAGAAAATTCCCTGGCATCCTGGTGGGACACAATTTGGCCAGGAGGCAGAAGTGCACCCACGCAGCAAAGCATTGCACCGGCAAGGGGAAGGGATCCTTCACAGGTTCTGAGTAGTGGTGAGACCACTCCTGGTGTGCTATCCTGGGCTCACAGCAGAGAACAAATGCTGGCATACAGGAAGAAGTCCAGTGGAAGGTCCCTTGTGATGGCTGAAACACAGGGCTTATGTGGAGTGGAGTTCAGTGAGCTCATTCAGCCTTGTGAAGAGGAGGGAAAGGGGAGACCAGGCCGTGATTATTGCCTGGTGGGAAGGTACAGATTCTGCTCAGGCATGCACAACAACTGGTTAAGAGGTAACAGGCATATGCTGCTATGTGGGAAAACCCCATTAGGTATGAGGAAAAACTTCTGCAACATAATGATGTTAACAACTTCGGAACGAAGTCCAGGGTAGTCCTTGGAGATATTCAGACCTTAAATGAACAAAGTCCTGGCACAACCTGATGTAACTAGAGCTGTTTTAAACTGGGAGTTGGAGCAGACTGCCTATAAAATCTTCCAATCTAAATTATCCTGTGATTACTTTTTAATAGTGAATTACTTCGGCTAAAGCAACTCCACTTCTTTGGAGAACAAATTTAGAGGAAAATTAATTCTTTTGTGCAAGTTCTAACTGACAAGAATACATTTGAACAAATGTTTTGGTAGAACAGTTTTAAATATATCAGACCAAATGAATTTGATTAAATTTACAGGTACAGAAATTAGCTTTGCTGTCAGAGTAATGCCTTTTGCTAGAAGGGTGATTATCTCTTCAGCTAACAGCAGTGCTGCCCTAGGACCTGTGCCTCACGAACACCTAGAGAATCAAAGTACCCTTTCAGAATGCAGCCAGGTAGACAGACGAAGGCACACATTTTATCTACCTATAATGATGGACTTTTGTTTTTAACATAAATGATATCTGTTGAGAAAAGCAGGTTCACCTGCCTGGACAAATGGAAAATGCCAAACAGGCTTTGTAAGAAAAAAGAATAATTTGTGCTGGGTTCCATCTACATTTCTCCAATAAGTGTTTCAAACCACACACTGAATATACTCCAGCTACAGAAGAAGAAACAATGATCAATTTCCTTATCAATGTTTAGAGATTGTCTGAAATTCATCTTCATGAGAAGACTGTACCACTCCCTTTTAGACACCTAAGCTGAGGTCTCTATGGTAGCAAAGTAATATAACTGAGGCTGAGGAAGCTTCACTCTGCTTTCCTTAGACTCAAGGTGGAGCAGAGAGGATTGGCTTTGGAAAAATGCCCACAGCTAAGAAGGATTGACATTATCCCTGCTTTCCTTGCAAGGGGAAGGGAAAATTTTTAAGTGGTTATGACACTGAGAGTAGCACGAAGGAAAAGTAACTCAAGAGTTGTCATTGCAACAGTCTGCAGAGAGGGGACCTATTCTGTGGCTCTCTCAACCCAGGTGTCACTGGCAATGAAGCAGGGATCAGCTGTGCTTTATCCCTTCTCATGGCAAAGGGAAAGGATTGTTGACTGCCCCTGGAGATAAACCTGAAACCGGATCTGCCTGTGTGATGACTGTGACTACTGGTGTATATTAAAAGTTACACTAGTTTATAATTTCCTTCTTGTTTTTGAGTCATAATGGCTCCGGGCCATATTTTCTGCTATTAATATGTGTGATACAGCAAAAGAGTTGAGACTTTCAGGGCACTTGTATATTAAAGGGACTATAGTTTAAGCACTGGCACTTTGTGATATGGCCACTGAGGTGCTCAGCAGTGGCTCAGCAACATTGCTGTGCACAGAAGCAGAAGCAGAACCAGAAACATGAGAAGTATATTGGTAAACATGCAAGTCTAAGTCTGTCTTGCAGAAAAGCCTTTAGATGTGGATCAGGGCGTATGCTTTTTCTCATTTCCTTTCACATGACATTGCTCCATTATTCTTGTCTTTAAAAGTCATTTATTGGCATAATGCTGCATAGTGTGAAAGTCACATCACTCTTAATACTATTTTAGTATATTTCCGCAGCAAACACTCTTGTTTGAAGAGAATGTCAGTGAGTCAGACAAGGCATTGGAACACCAGTGAATATTTACTCTCGCATCGTAGCATCCCATCTTCTTTATTACAAGTTTCACTAGGTTCACAAGTGAGTATCTGAATTTTCATCCCAGTGCATGTCCTTACTTTGATTTTATGTAGCAGTTTCAGTACTCCTATGGCCTGTGCTGGACTCTCCAGACTGATTTTACTATGAAATATCTCCTTGTCCTATTAATTTTTTTTCTTGCCACAGGAAGATAACCCAGTGTTAAACAACTGACAAAAACCTTCCAACCGTACATTGAAGGAAACTGGTAACCCTAAAAGAAACGCCAATTTTTAAGACCATGCTGGCAGGATATTGTTGTCATAGATGAAAAAGGTCCTGTTTCTGTTAAAGATTGCACTGCATTTTGCACATTTGGGGTTTTGGAAGGATCTTGAATGAGAGCAGTGCTGCTGTTGACTCACTGTTGAGACCCTTCATCTGGATGGGGTCTCTCACCCTCACCTCACAGGCTCTCAGGTTTTCACATCACAGCCATGCTTGGCAGATGCTGGAAAAGGTGAGGGCTGTCTGTTCCCCTGCAGAATTTTACCTGGCCCTAGCTTCTAGACAAGACAAACAAGGAACCTTAACCTCCATCCCTGTTGCCCGGCCGCACCCTTTTGAAGGAATTTCCTTTATATGTTCCTATACAGCAGCAGATTGTACAACCACTGGCATTGATGGCTGAATCACAGCGACCTACACAAAACCAAGGGTGCCAATCTCAGTGAAAGTCTCAAGTCTTTCAGCTCCTAAGGGACTTTTATGCATTTGAAAACATGCACAACTGCCTGCAGCTGTCCTCCCCCCGGGTCCTTTTATTTCACACTACCTGGGCAGAGGGGAATCAGGAGCTATGGCATGCTACCTGAGGCATTGCAGCACCTCCAAATGGGTTTAAGAGGAGCAAGATAAAACTTGTGTGTCGAGGTGTGGTGACTTTTTTATACATTTGCTTCTTAACGTGCACTTTGCAAACCCAGAGGGGTCAAGTGGAGGATGTGTGTGCAGCCTAACAGGTCTGACATGGAGAGCAGATCAGGTCACACTGTGCTTTAAAGGAGTGGTGGACATACCAGTAGTCCCCTGAAGCTCAAACAGCACTCTGATGCAAAACTGCTGGCAAGAGTGATTCCACCTCAAGCTCCCATTAATACCATCTTTCCACAGAAACCATTTTATCTGTATTTTGTATGTGGAGGATCACACATTGGCCTGTTTCTCCTCCTGCTGGCCATCAGTTAAATTACTGCTAACACTGAGATCTCACAGCATCAAAACAAGTTAAAAGGAATAGAGATCTGGCTGTTTGAAGTACAACTGAGAAATACTGAAAAATACCTCCAAAAACCTATTTGCACAGAAGATTAAGGCAGAGAAAAAATTACCTAGAACTAAAATTTTCCATTTTTGAGCACTTCCTGAACAGCTTTCTTAAAAGAACAGAATGAGGATGATGATGATAAAAATGATAAATCAAGTTTCTGCATATAAAATGCTCTTGTACTGTCAGAGAAACGAGACATTTTTCAGAGTAGCCTTTGTTGTTGCAGAAAGGAAAGAGCTTGTGGGTCACAGTAGTCAGGAGACTCATGTTTTTATTTCCAGCTGGGCTGCACGTTTCCTGTGTGACCTTGCAACTCCCCCTACCTCCGTTTCCCATTTTTTATGTTGCATAATAAATATCTTGGTGAAGCAAGGCTCATACGCTGCTCACAGAAACTATTTGCAGCTCTTTATTCAGATGGTGCCAGAAAAGTCTAAAGTTTCCTTTAATGACTTGGATGGCACCTGAGATCAGGAGTAATGGCAGGGGGATCCTTGCCTGTGGTACATAAGGAGTTTGTCGCTTTCTTTTTCGCTGACATTTGGGGGGCTGCTTTGAATGAGTGTGGTCTTTGTGGCTCTTTGGAGTGCTACAGAAACCCAGAGCTGGGAGGAGGTGACAAAATTGCCTTCCAGGAGCAGGAGGTGAATGAAAGAAGTAGTCCTCAAGCCACTGAAACTGATAACTACCGGCTCCTTCACAGCCCAGGTTTCTTTTTTAGGCTCTTACCAACGCACCCTTTTGCCTTTTTCTGGAGACAGATGAACATACTACTTTTATACCTTGTTTAGTTTCATTCCTCTGAAGTGCATTTTAAGGGATGATATCTTGTTATCCATGCACACTCGTGAAAACCAGTGCAAAATTCTACTACATCAGCACAAAATTCTGCTTTATCACACAAGCCTTCATTTTGTTCCAGTGAAAACATTTCACTTCCAGGTGAAGGAAATGGAAAGTCACCCTCTCAGTTTCTTCATCTCAACAAATGTTCTCACAGCTTCTAAACAAACACTGCATGTGGCTATACTTATGCAATACAGCAGACCTGGTGGGATTCCAGGGATTTCCCAGAAAATTTTTTCCCAGCCTGACCCCAAACAGAATCTCCTGAAGCAAGTCTGACAATCTGTGGTATATGTGCCAAAGATAATACAAGGACAGATTTCAAGTGACACTCAAAATAGAAAACCCACAGCCAGTACACAGCTGGAGGCATCTAAAGATGGACAAGGCATTGTCTCTCATAGCCTCTGGAATTTCTTTCTAGAGGACAGCAGGGTGTGTGGAGGCTGGTGAGTACATTCAGTATCCCACTGGAATGTGTCTGGAATGCCCCCCTGCTCAGTAGCATGGAGGTCCCTGTGGAGGTCCTAAGGTTGAGGGATGGGCACAGCTGCCGTTTGCTTTAGGAAATGCCAGGCTCTCTTGGCACTTTGAAAATTAAGCATGGTTCATACAACCCATGCCATCCCAGAAAAACAGAAGGTCATGGCATTATAAATAAAACCTAAGCCAGCATTGAAGCCCACCACCCCTCTATTAGGGTCACAGTTTGTGTTCATGACTTTTTAACAATATCAGGTTGAAAAAATGGGTGAAGATGTCCAGCTCATTTCACAGTGACTCTTAGCTGGTTTAAACAACCTGGCAAGGGAAGGATTTTTTGCATTAATTGACGAGTACAGGAAGCAAGTTTAAGGAAGATGCAACCTGTAAGTTCCTGTGTTTCTTCCTCTTAAGTAAGGATCATGCTTAAAAACAATGAAACTGAAGTTCTGATTCACCTTTTTTAAACTGTGTTCCTGCCAAAGGATTCAGATCACTTCTTGTGCCAGAGAATTCATCCATGAAACCTGGCATTCTCTCCCTTTTCCATCAGCGCTAGTGTTTCACCATGTCCACTCTCCAGCACTCAGACAGTGGCATTTGTGAAGCCTTCATCTTTCTGGTAAAACATGTAGCAAAGATAAAAGCTGGAGTTTGTAGTAAGACCTCTTCTGCTCCAGGAGACACAACCTTCAAAGTGCACACACTGACCTTGGGGTAAATTAAGGGTAAAATTGCTCAGGAGGAGCATATAGTGTTTTCAGAAAAGTGCTGGTAGGCAGGACACTTTTCTGGGTCTGACACGCCCAACCTGTCACAAAGTGTTAGTTAGGACCACAGTGTAAGTTAAGTGCTATTAAATGGTAGCTGTGGTATTAATACATATCACTGCCCATCACCTATGTGGATGTCTAGAAAGCAAATGGTGATTTTATGAGTAGGCAGCACTGAACAATACTTGAGTGTTCTTGAAAATTTCATGCCAGGAGCAATATACAGGATTGAACAAGAAAATGCCTGCTTTGGGCTCCAGTCTCTCTGGTGTGAGAAATTTGCAAGCTAGGAGAGGTAAAGAGTTGGACTCCCAGTGAGCCTGAATCAGATTTTTCAGTAGATGCATTTTAGTCAGTCCGGGGGTTAAGTAGAAGCCCTTGGCAGATGGTCTGCAGAGCACAGCGGTAGAACAGTCCGTGCAAGAGCACAATGGCAATACTGTTTCCCATAGACTAAAATAATGAATCATGGCTTCCTCTTGCTACTGTCGTTCACGTAACCTTTACAATAATTTATAATTAGATTAGCTGCCCTTTGGATAGGTGCACATGATTTTTTTTTCAAAGAGTTGCTAAGGTAACTGATGATTTCCTTATTTCATCCTGTGTAAGGGGAAATTTTACTTCCTAGTGAGCCTGAACTGAAGACTCATTGAAAACAGATACTTGTTTATCAGGAGTTTCAGTGCTTCTACAGTTATCAAGCAGAGGACTCTCAATGTGTATTACGGAGGGTTGATTGTACTCCTTCATTTTTAATGGTAAAAGAAGAGCTACTGTAACTTGCATGAATTGTTTAATCTCAAAGATAAGGGAGTGGAATTTTTGGGCCTTGACTCTTTAAAAGTCTTTTGACACTTTATTATAAACTTTTACTCAGCCTGTTTGCTTTGCTCTTTTCTTTCCTCTGGCTATAAGCAGTGTTATTGCTGTGCATACAAAAGAAACAAACAAAAAACCCCCAAACAAAAACAGAAACTAAAACGAAAAACAAACAAGCCCAAAACTACCAAAAGAAGTCTATGTGGGTGGATGGGAGTGTGCCTCTGCTTGACCTGACCAATTCTCTCTTTGAAGACCAGGAACTGAAGTTTTATGAATCAAACAGGTGAAGGGGAGAATGATTCCTAGACTTCCTCTCTCCTGTCCTACTTATTCGAATACAGAACCCAGGAACTAAGGGGCCACAGAAGCTAAGCTGCATATCTGTCAGCAGTAGGAAACCTAATACACACCTTCAAAACAAAGTTCCCCAGTGTCCTTGCCCTCTACCACTCCGTAGCACACGGTGAAAGTAAAGAAGTTCTCTGGCTTCTGCAAAAAACCCAGACACACCATCATCCTATGTTAGGTGGCCAGTTGACTCCATAACTCCACGGAGCCCCTGTGTGCTGTGCAGCAGCATGCTCCACCCTCCCTGTACACATTGTGAGCAGCTTGCTCCCAGCAGCCTGCTTGTGGAGTGACCAAAACAGCCCGGGGCTGCGAGGCCCTGGGACGAGGTCAGCGATGGGTAAGGACACTCAGTGCCAGATGATCTGACAACGGGAATTTCCCTTCTCTCACTGAAACGCCCTGTGTGCCCTGCTCCGGCAGATTTATCCCCAAGTGCTCTGGCTTGTCCTCAGCAGTGGGACTGAGAAAGTCAGCCCCAGACACCCCCACTCCCTATCCAGAGTCTGCGTTTGAGCAAGGCACCAGTGCTGCTGGCAGCACAGCGGCCACGTCCGATAGCAAGTGCTTGGCAGCCGTGCTGGTGTGCAGAGATAAAAGAAATTTCTCCAGGAAACATTGGTTGTAAGTTTAAAAGTAGTCTCTAATTTGATGAGTTAAGGGACAAAGGTGAGTACCTTTTATTATTTAATCTGTCATAAATTTCAGTGCAATTCAAGGTTATTGTAATAAATAGAAATGTTTACCTGATCTTTCATCACCTGATTCATTGTGAATTGTGTGATATGTCCTCAGTGACAGAGGAATGTATAACTATAACCAAGAAACAAGCAGATAAGAGTTTTAAAGAGTATATCCCTGGTTTTATATAAAACAACACTACAGACAGGCACATCCTGGAATACAGGTCTCTATATATATTCCACTGACAGTGTGCTGCTCAGAGGTGTTTTCCCACAACAAAACCCCATGGAAATTCTTCAGACTTTCATCCCAAGAACTTCCACAGTCAGCATTTCTAACTCTTTCTCTCCTCAATCCTCCCTCACTAAGGGATTTTTGTAATACTCTCAAGTAAGTGACACCAATATTGAGAATGAAATGGTTGATACTGTTCTCCCTATTTGACCACAGCAGAGGAGGATTTTTTGAGTCACTTTAAGGAAAAAGTCTCAGTTCTTCATCAAGAGTAAAGATTTGTGTCAGAAGGTGTCTCAAACTACTTATGAAATGTGAAAGTCTACACTGTGCTTTTTCTCAAGTCTAATTTTATTGGTAAATTGATCTAGTTGATGTTTTTTGAGGAGAATAATCCTTTGTAAAAAGCTCTATTCTAACCAAAGCCTTGCATAAGAAAAAATTATTTATAAGAAAATTTTTTGCTGATAATATTATTTAATTTTCTTTTTAGTTGACAATTAAAAAATCTAAATTTTATTTCTGAAAGAATTTAAATTCAAAGATCATTTAGAATTAAGTCTATGGTCAATCATTTAGATATTGATTATTATTGAGAGTAAGTCTATGGTCAAAATTAAACCAAAACTCATTATGACATTTGGAACTTCAAAATTTTTGCTTTTAAATGTTTTTCTACTTTTAGGACCTTTTCTTCCTGACTAGGTTTGGGACTTTGTGTTCTATGTTGAAAACTTTATTTGGAGGCAGGAACTATTTCCCTCTTGATATTTCAAGTTTAAAAAAGAGGTATTTACTTGGTAAATGCAGAAAAAGGCACAAACACAGAGCAGCAGTAAGCAACCGGAAAAGTGACTCAAAACATCTTGCAGATCCTGAGTTTCTTCCAAGACCTCACTCCTTTTCTTCTGGAGAATTGCCCTGTTTTACATAAACTAAAAGCTGGTCAGAAGAACCAAGACAATTCATTCTTGGGAAGGCTGGCTCTTTCCAAATGATAAGGGAATTTTAAGCCACCTATGACTACTCATGGAAACAAGCTGTACCTTCAGTGTCATTATGGTTTCTCTAAGAGCAGTGGCAGCACTCTCTAATTGGGAGAAATTCCAGCTGTCACTTCTTGAAGCACACTGGGGTTGTGGAATGCACTGGTCTCTCCAGAGCTAAGACTTTTGCTGCACTAGACTAGGACTTGGATTGTGTGCAGAGTGCGTGGGAAAGGGAGGCTGCTCCTGGAGGAGGTGTGGTATTCCCACACCAGCTCAGGTTGATAATTTGGTCTGTTGAAATGCATGTTGGAGCATGCTTGCAGCAATTGTTTCCAAGCCAGAATGGGGAGAGTCACGGGAGGTGACAATATGAGTAACTGTGGTTAAACCCCTGTCTGCCAGTGGGGAAGCAGAAGATACATTGCAAACTGAGCAACCCTTCTCTTATAGGTGTATCTTTAAACTAAAGAAAAAAAATCCAAAAACCCCTTTTAGAAGTAAGAGTTCTTTTTCAGAAAGTTGCAGTTCACCTGCGTACTTGGAGGAATTAATTGTTCAAGTGATTTGAAATTATCAAGAAGCTAAGCTGCAACACATGTGAATAACCTGGAATTTCGAGTTGTTTGTAGAAACAGATACTGGGATATCAGAGTGCCAAAGTGAGAAGATAATTTTTAAAGGTATGAGGAATAAATTAGAAAGGTTCAAAATAAAAGTAGTACTAGTTCTTGCATAATGGGACACCCCACCTCAAGCTTTTTAAAGTTTGCTGAGTCTTTATCATCTCAGGTGTCAGGTCTGAGGAATGGTGCAAAATACATGTGGTATTCTCACACAGAAAAAGGAAATTCTTCCTCTGAGTGTTTCAAATAGAAACTTACTGATATTAGGAATGGCACACACATGAAACCATGCAGTTTATTTGAATAAGCACTTCTTGTGTTCACTTTGGTTTTTGCAAGTGTTTGATCAGCTACTTCTCATCCAACAGGAATATATTATCACTACCATCATGTCCTTTCGTAGTATCCAGACAATGTGTAGTAACACCAGAGCAATGGTAAGTTAATGCCAACCATGACTGCTACATGGTTTGGTAACACAAATAATATGATTATCAGGCAGTCAGGGGTTGTGCCTCAACCATGCACAACCTGAATTCCTGCCAGCTCTGTTTCATCTGTACCTTTAAAAGCAAGTGCCTGTTCAAATACTCTCCCACTTGCTTTCATGACTTCCCATGAACCACCCATACGCTGTTCCTCAGCTTTCTCAGCATTAAGACCACTATCCTCGCTCCAGCAAAGTCTGTTTCTCTAGAGCAGACAGTCTTTTGAGGATGCTGCAGAGATACCTACTGCTGCTACTTCTGCAGAGACACCTACCCCTACCCCTACCCACAGCCCTGGCCCTTCCCTCTGCCAGCTAAGTATCATGCTGCCTTTGGGTAGGAGGGCAAGGATTTTAGCACACATTTCATCCTCTACATCTGCAATGCCTGTGGTGTGATCACAGTGATTCCTGGCAAGAAATAGGGGGATTTCCACAATCACGAAAGGTATGAATGTCTCACAAAGCACCCAGTTTGTTTAGACCTTGGTGAACTGGAAGTGCAGGACATTTGAGTCTTCCTTCTGCTGTGTTTCACAGAGGCTCAAGGGGCTGAAGTAGGCCCTGTTTGTTCAAAAGGAGGATCCATAATGTGGTCTGGGGAACTTTGCATCTTCAGTCATTTGAGGTGAACACTGCATAGTAAGAAATGTACTGACTCGATATTCTTGTTTTGTCTGTAAACACAAGGCTTTCAGTCTTAATCTCTGCAAATGACACCTCTCTTTTGTAGAGATTTGTAAATTTTCCAGAAAAACCTCTGGAGGGGAGAAGATGTGTACTCTGCTGCTGTGGTGGCACAAGCCTAGGTCAGGGTCATGTTGAGGTGAAGAGTGATGGTGGCTCAGTGAGGCAGCAGACAGTACATGGCACTTTCACCTCTGTTTATTGAGGTCTCATCCCGTTGTTGGCAGCAGCATTTATGATGATAAATACGATATGTTTATCACATCAGCAAGTGCTACCACAGCCTGCCCACACGTGGCCTTGGCCAAAGGGTTTGGGAAGCCAGCCTCTGTGCATTCCCCCCAGCCATTTCTAGCTGTTTATTGTCTTCAGTTGCTGAAGTACAAAATTAATCTGCATGTAATTAGTGACCATGATTCATTTATCAGTTTATTAGTTTCAAGTGGATGTGTCTCTCTTTCAAAGGCACTAAAAGCTTAACTTGCTGCTCCCATGTGTGTTGGTGGGACTGAGTACCTTTTTGATCATTAATTAATAGATTGGATTTTCATTACCACTAGATGAACTAATGAAGTCTTCCACAGCCTAAACAAACTTCTGAAGCTGAGATATGTAAGGCCAAACAAGATAAACATTTGCAAACAGAAATCTGTAGGCAAAATTTTTTTTTCACCTGTTAGCACTTCAGCTATCAACATTGCAACCTCTGATTTTTAGTATCAACTGCAGTTTTTCTCCTGTTTGCATGTTCATAATTTCTCCTTGGCTAATATTAACAATGCTTCTCTAATCAGGCATTGCAGTCAACTAGGAAATGGAATTGAAGAGGGTTCATAACGTGTAGCCAGTCATAAAAGACAAGAATGACTCTGACGGACAGACCGCAAGGCTGTGGGTGGCTACATGTGTTTGTATCAAACTGTCTATTGAGAGACAAGTATCCAGAGGTTTCAGTGGAAAAAAAGAGTCAGGAGGAGAGAGGAAATTCAGTATGTTCGAAAGGTCTGCAAAGCCCTCAAAAATTGTTAAGGAATGATCCTACAAACAGGCAATAAAAAGGGAAATGAGATTAGCTTGGGGATTTTTAGTGGTATCCTGTGATTTGGCTTATAAAACTTTTATTTTTAGATAATTTTGCTATATATTTTTCTTTATGATATATAAAGAGTTTTTGTCTACCTCTAACTTCAGAAAGCTTTTTTTGCCAGATTGGGGTTTTCTTGATTCTGTCTCTGGGCACATGATCTTTTAGGAAGGACTGAAGATTCTGTTCTGACATCACACTTTTTTGCTGGGGTCCTGTTGTTTGAAATCTCAAGGAAAATCCTTCTTCAGGGGTTGAATTTAGAGTTCTGTGAACTTGACATAAACACCCAAATAATTTGTGTTCTTCAGTTATATGTTTTTCCCTACCTAGTAATTAAACAATGTTTTCCTGTTGGTAGTTGAACATAGGCAAGAAGAAACCATGGATGATGATCCCCAGTCTTACATTCTTTTTTAACACATGAGAATGAAAAAGGTCATACAAATCTGGAAATTTAAATATTTAATGACTGAATGACCTAAGCAAAAATTCTTTACTGCTGAGGTTGTCTACAATTTTCACCACGAGTCTTTTTCCAAAATTAATAGAGTGTAATGACACCTAAGCAAAATGCATGCAGGCTTGAGTTTGAGAGGTAAGTAATCTGAGCTATTTGTATTTACTCTTTATTAAGAGAACTCAAATTAAGACTTTAGGTCCCAGCAACTGAGAGGGGATGGAGGTCAGTGGACTAAATGAAAAGAGAAAAAGGAAGCAATGGCTTATATATTCAGAGCAAAATAAACCAGAGATATATGATATGGAAGGGGGTAATGATACTAACAACAGTTGAGAAGTGTGTCAGACATTTCAGAAGATGAAAAAGGAAACAAAATTTCTGTCTGGAACACAGACTAAGTCAGAGGTCAGAGGTGCTTATGGGTAGAATCTACAGGCTGACATAACTGACTTTATGGGCCAAAGAGAAGGCATTTACACAGGACAAATAAAACAAACTATAAATAGCAAGTGCCAAATGTTTTGGTGTGAAAGTTTAGCCTATCATGCAAGTTAGGAAGGAACAGCAAGATGTATGCAAAGAAAGGACTGAGTTATGAAAGAAAAAAGCCCCAAAAACTAGTGATTGATAATGAAAAGAAAAAAGTCATTTGGAAAGCTTTCCACTCAGAAGTCCATAAGCACTATTTGATTATAGTGAGTAATAGGAAGAAAAATCCCAGGACCCTCTTTAAATCCAAAATAGGTTGTTAATCCAAAACATCGGAAGAGGAAGAAAGCATGTACAATATTGTTTCCTAAAGCAATTATAGCTACACCCATGAGATACACTGAGTGCAACAATGCATTTGTCTGAATTAAATTTGAATAGAGCATGTTATACCTTCTATTCAGTGTGAGAGCTAGCTAGCTAGTGTTTTCTTGACTTTCCTCCCTGCTGTACTTGCTGTCTAGTCACACAAGTGTTCCAGTCACAGATATTCTGTGTATTACTCTCATGTCTTGACTTGTTCCTGACTCTCTTTGTGTCTGTCCAGGTCTATATTCAACTCTGAGTTTCACCTAAGAAAAGCCAGTTGGCAGAAGAGAGCTAAACTCAGCTCAACACATGCCTTTTTTTCCCCAAACACAGATGTTTGAGATGCCACACCCTTTGTGTAGTAGCAATGAACAACTCTTCTGAGAATCCACAGTGGTGGGAAGAGCACTGCGTATCTTTCAGCATCTAGAAACAGGCAGGTGTTCGATCTTTTCTGTGAATGGTTAGTCAGTAACGTGGTTATTGTGGTTACTAATAATAATGACTGTCATTTGCTCTAGGGTCTTAGGCAGAAGGCTGATTTCTGGGAATTGATTTCAGACAGGATAACCTTGCAAATTCAATAAAGCTCAGTTTACAAAATTTTGGGTGTAGTGTGAAGTGGATGCTAAGGGGAAGGGAGTGTCTCTGACTCTTGGCCACAAGGCAGCACACCCATCACTGTACTATCAACAGGCACACAGACACTGGAAACTATGCCTGGATGAACGGATCCCACCACATCTCCATCTCCTGCCCCTCTCCATGCTGGGACAAGACACTATTGTTTCAAAGCAGTAATAAAGATTGATGAGAGACTTGGTTAGAAGAAGGTGAGGCAGCTTTTAATATAGGGTGCAAATACTGAGGGAGAAATTAGGTCTAGTCAGAAGGCTAGGGACTGTGGAAAGCCTGGTGCATAGTACGATGAGCCAATTACCAGACTGTGGGATTGTTTATGTTTGCTTTTTGCAGAAAATGAAGTCCTTTCTCAGTGAGCCCATTCATCCTCAACTACCAGTAAATCTTGAGTTTATAAGGAAAAGGCACCGTTTGAGTCAGAGGCTGCCATGCTACATCTTAGACATGGTCAAGTTTAAAAATATTGCTTGATGATACTCACCTTGTCTGATCACAAGAGCAGGTAAGACGACGTAAACTACTGTGCAGTCCAGAATTGAATCTGATGCAGATTAGCAGAGGTCCTGATGCTGTTGTACTGGTTTTGTACTAACCTGAGCACCTATTAATCCCCAAGGATTTCTTATACCTGCATTTTCTAGAGGGGACACAGTGGTTACAAATAGTTAACAACTGAATAGACTTATATAATGAGAATAAGTCTCGGCATAAATTGCCAAGAAAGACAGATGTTTGTTTTCATCTAGCAATCTCAGAGATAATGCTTTTTAATAAATTCTGCTGACTTTTGTTTTGCTGTCAAAACATCCAACATATTCCTATATTTAGTGCTCTGAGGTGTATTTGTAAAATCAAAAAAAGCCCACAAGAAGCTAGACCTATCTCTAAGTACAAACTATGTGAATTAAGAGGATGTTTTTTGGCATTGTCCTTGGTTTCCTTTGTGCCTGAATTATTAAGGTCATTCTTTAAGTCTTACAGTGAGAAACAAGGAGTGGACCTCAAATTAATCTGTAATACTTCTGAAACTACCTGTGTTCTGAAATGCATAGGCTATTTCCTTGGAAGTGATCACTTAATATTGCCCATGGGCCCATCTATTAATGGAAAAAGAAGCTGCATGATAACACTTATATTGAAAACACTTTAACTAGGAAGTTCTTCAGACATATGCATATAGTCAGATAATCAGCCAAACTTAAAGTGATGGAAACATATTGTTTCTATAGATATTTGTTTAATTTTATTTTAATACCTTTCACTGCATTGTTTTCTTGTTCCACCTGAAGAAGATTTGGAAAGTCAGTTGTGCAAATGTTGTCTGAGTCTTGAACTAATCTATTGTTCCAAAATTTAACTGAATCAGTAATTTTGTCTTCCTAAAGAAAACCTTCACATTTGGGGAAGTTTCATTCACTGTCAATATCCAGATATTTGGATTAATGCAAAGTGTTTACAGGAAAAAAAAAAGAAGACAGAGTCTCTAAAGATGCTTGTAAGATAATTATGTGAAAGACAGTTCTTGTGAGACTTAGCAAATGTTAACTTTTAGCAATTACTTGCAGATGTAGAAATGTGTTTGTTCTGACTGTGAGTTTTAATTATTTACTTCAGAATTACTTTCTCCTTTGAGCTGAAAAAGCATTCATCAGAAGACAAACAATTTGCAGTGATACACAGGGGAGGGTCTTAGAAGTGGGTGTCTGGCCTGTTGCTTGTAGCTAGTGTAATAGTTCGTGGAGCTGCAAGTTTGCGTAAATTTTTGAAATTACTTCCAGCAGGTGATAATACTAATGTGACATGTTCTCACCGATTTCTGTGGACACAGGAACACTGAAAGAAGGAGAAGGAAGCACAATCTGAAGACAGTGGAAAACACAAGAAATCTTATTGCGACTCATTAAAAAAAAAAAAAAAATGACAAGCAGGTTTGGCTACCTAAGTGTGTTGTGGACTTAAAACTTTCAAATGAATTATTTGTGGTCTGACGAGAAGGACTTTCAAGGAGAAGTGTTGGCACTGAGCAGTATTGCACCAAGCAAGTCTTGTGAGGTAAATATGAAATCAATGGGGCAGTTACGTCTCATGAGGCTGGTGGGATTGGCCAACTGTGAAAAGAGGAACTTTTGCTATCCCTTGACACCCACACGCTTCCTCATCAGCAATGAACTTGATAACACGATCTGTAAAAGGCCATTGTTTTCCCTGTGCCTTGCTGATGACAGCATGTACTCCATACCCACCACTGAGCTCTGCAAACCCTATAAAGATGTGCTGTGCTCCAGGAATTGTCTTACCAAACCCCCTCTGCCTCACTGCTCCTTGGCAATGATTGTCTTTGTTGTGGAGACCTGATGTCTGTCCTGAAAAACATGAGGAGGAACAGGAACGAGCTCAGATCTCCTCTTTATTGAAGGGGAGAATAGGTGGAAAGGCTTAGAGATGTTTGAGGTGTCTTTGTGGAAAAGGGAGCCTGAAATAAGAAAAATGAAAATTAAAAAAAAAATCCCTGCAGTTATTCTGGAGAGAACACAAAGTACACACAAGGATGGGAGTAGTTCACATTTTCCCATCCAGACTGTGCCCCTTGGCTCTCTTGTTCACTGCAAATGCTGGTTGCAGTCGTGAAAGGGAAAGGCTGATAATCCTGGAGGATGAAAAAATATCTGTCAAGTTTACTTTGGTTTATGTGAGCTAGTTAAGGGCTATACAGGCAGCCTTCGGGCAAGAAAGAGAAAAAGCATCGAGTGGGGTCTTCACAGCACCTTTTGCTGAGAGAGCAGAACTGATCTGTGGGATGGTGTCTCTTCAAGGTACCAGAAAGGCTCCCCAGGGAGGCAAGGTGAGAGTGGAGGTGCAGGTTTCACAGGGCTAAGCACTGCACATACAATGAAGCCTTTCTTCTGTGAGAGTCACTTGCAATTGCTGCTAGCGGATGTGTCCTGTTTGCAACTGGCTCAGCTGGCGGCGCTCCTCTGCACTGGTAAGACGGTGTTGTTCCGCAAGCAGGCACGATAAGGCGTGTGAATCACACGATCCCAAATGCCTGGCATCCGCATGAGTCATTGTTTTGTTGCCGTGTTTTACAATTCCTTCCTGTTTTGCAGTGTCTGGGGATTGTTGTCCTTGTGACCTGCCCCCAGCACTTTGAAAACTGTCTGAGGTTCAAATGTAAGAGTTGGCTGGGCACAGTGTTTTTTTGTCTTAGGAAGTCTGACAATCACAGTCTGTTTCAAAGAAGAACTAAATGTAAGAAACTTTTAAATACCCTGCAGGAATAAACATTTTGAAAGGTCCTTTGGTTGATAGGCTTTTTAATAAACCTTGAGGCCTTTTTGATATTAAAATATTTTTCTTCTGCTTTAAGCTGTTTTAAGGTTTCTAAACTTATCCTAAATAAACACTGAAAATTGTTTGAACTGAAAAATCAGTTCCTTTATTAAAATGTCACTAGCAAGTTTTGACATTACCAAAACACAACGCTTACAAAACCCTACCAATATGGGCCTTGTGTTGAAGTGTGATTTTGACCAAAAAAACTCCATTATTTCTGTCAAAGGGATCAATCAAAATATTTTTGTGTTCTTTGTATACAGCTGCATGCATATGGAGATCTGCAAACAAAAAACTTGAAACAAAAGATGAAAATTCAGAAACATAAACATGCAAATTGAAAGTTGTCATAGTTTTATACATTTTGAAGCAAGTATTGAAATGCTTTTCCCATTTCCATTCCATCAAACTTAAATCTAACATATTTGACACTTTGCTGGTTACCTAAGAAAAAACTAAATAAAATGGCTAGAATCTAAATTCTTCATAAGACAAATATTGGAGAGTTGCTGAACTGTGACGAGATTGCATTGTGGATTTTGCAATCACATCTAAATATTTAGGTAAGTGTAACAGAGTGTGTTATCTCAGGGTGAGAAAGTAGGTAGCAGAGACTAAATGGGAACCAGATATTTGTGGGTGGTGTGTAAGCAAGTTCCTCCTGTAATGCCAGTACCAAAATAGCCTAAGAAATGTCTTGGGAAGTATTAAGTTGAAGTGAAGCTCCTTTTTTTTTTTCCCCCCCCCATTATTTTAATGTGTACCCCCAATGCAGCTATTTCTACAGTGCTATTAAAGATGTTGGTAAAGTACAAAGGGTTCATGGCAGAGCCATAGGGATGAGTAATGACTTGAAAAACATGTCCCACACTAGGAAACTCAAAATAGTTAGCTTACCAAAGAGGAAGTTAGGAGATGATCTGGTCCCAGAGTGTCAGCCCTAATAGACTGAGCAAATCTTTGTCTTTTAAACCTGGCAGATGAAAAGATCACAAGAACAAGAGAACGACAAGTGAAGATTACAAATAGATCACAGATTTTCAGCAACAAGGCTAACTAACCGTTGAAACAATGTTTCAAAAAATGGGGCAGGTTTTTCAGCTGAAAGTTTTAATTTGGAATTTAGGTATTTAAAAGAGAAAGATAAATGTTTTTGTCAGATAAAAATTATTTTAGAGAAATCTGGTGATCTATGTTGTTTAAGAGGCTGTCCAGACATGAGGAGTGATTACTTTTGGTCTTACACTTCAGAAATTCTTGGTCCTTGTTTACCACCATCTTAATCTGGCATTCTTTCCACCATGAAGGTGCGATTGATGGTGTTTGTGTTGCTTGGGTGCTTACAGTGATATGTTGTGTTTCATTAAAAAGTGAAGAGGTTGGTTTCAACCATCTAGAAAGAAAAGGTGTTCAGGCTGCTCTTGCCTAGGGAGAGATCAGACATCCAGGCATCAGAGGATTGAAAAAGAAGGGCAGATTTCCTAAAGACTATCGGGAAAAATCTACTGCTACTCAAAAAGTCAATGAGTTGTCTGCAACTATCCATGGACATGAGGATCTGCCTGCAGAGACACGGTGGACTGGAGCAGAAATTAATATCAACCTTTCTATTTCCGGACCGTCTGAATTAGTTCCTGAGTGTTTTTCCAATTAATAAAGTGACCTGTTCTAATTTTATTTCCATTAATATTAAGCTTTTCTCACTAAAATTAATTTTTGGTGGTTTTTTAAATCCTAGTTTTGGACGAGGATCTAGACACGTGTCCTACAAGACTGACCAAATTAAGATACCCTTGCATCTTTTTTTTATTCGTTTAATTCCCTCAATCCTTCTGGAAGTATTAAAAGTTTGATACTGTTTCTCTGCTGTGTGATGCCGATGTGACATTTTGGAAGGCCTCAAAGGTTTAGACACAGACTGTGGCCATCTTTTTCCCCATGACAGTTATTAGTGAGGATTATTGGTTGGTCATGTTTACAATGATGTTTGGTGGAGAGATTTTTCAGACTCCCTGGGTGACCTGAGACATCCAGACCAGTCTGATCTTCATGTCCCTTAGTGCAGGTTCCCTAAACCTGTCACTCCTGCTGTTTTCCCTAGCCTCCCCTTAATCCTCTCTCAAGCAGATGACTCTATATGTCTCAGTTTCTCTTTATCAGCTTTACTTTCTAGCCTTCTAATCATCTTCATTCTCTTTCTTCTCTTATGGATGTCCAGTTGTATATAACTGTACATATATTTCACCCTTCTTACGACAGGATGCCTAAAATTGAGCACACAAATTATTTGAAGATATATCAGTGGAGCACAAGCAATTTCTTCCTAGGTCTCAAGTTAGCCACCTGATCACACATCCCAGTGGGACCTCTTTGGTTTCAAAACCACCTCCCTCCAGATGCCCTTCTGCAGAGCTACGATTGCCCATCACTTCCTACCCAGCATTTGCATTATTTGTTTGCCTTTTTTGGTCTAGAATTTTGCATTTTTCGTCACTGAAAACTAAACCCAGTGTTTCCAGACCTCTTCTTCAATGTTCAAAAACTACTCTAACCTTGCTTTCTATCACATCTAACCTTGCAGCTCAAACAACACTGATGGTGCAATAAGCATATTCACTCTTCCACCATCCAAGTGGTTAACAAGAACATTGACTATCTGCCTGGGGTGGACCCAAGGAAGATTTACTTGATACACAGATAGTGTTTGACATTTTTATCACCACATTGCTTGAAGTGTGCTTCCTAAAAATGCTTAGCAACCATCCTAGAACAGTATAATCCAAACCATATTCACTTAAAAAAATGTCATATAGGACTGTGCTTCACAATTCTTATTTAAATGCAGACCTCTAAAACATTGAAATGCATACCAGCGTACACCTAGCATGCTTTTCCTTTCTTTCCAGGACCTAATGGCCTCATTTCATGCAAATAACCACTTTTGCTTTGATATTAAGTTTACGCTATCTTCAAATATCTAGAATGATGCAGATTTTTAATTACCAAATGGGATATAGAAAAGAGAAAAGTAACAGCTGTCTCTGCAACCATTGCTTTTCATTATCTACATGAAAAGCAGGTTATGATTTTGGTTTATTAGGAGAACTTTTATATAGGGATTAGTTTGGATGGGAGCTTAACACAAACAGGACAAAAACCCCACAGCGTTCCGGTAATAATACCATGCATTACAAAATTATTTCCTTCAAGACCCTCTATAGGTCTTCTATAGTAATTGTACTTAAATATGCCTAAATG
The DNA here is from genome assembly GCA_013397795.1 of Orthonyx spaldingii. Taxonomy (NCBI): domain Eukaryota; kingdom Metazoa; phylum Chordata; class Aves; order Passeriformes; family Orthonychidae; genus Orthonyx; species Orthonyx spaldingii. The sequence goes on along the minus strand of VZTJ01001625.1, from coordinate 2,587 downwards.
GATAAAGAAGAAAGAATGATCCATCATAACTCTGAATGGGGTAGAAAGATGCAAAGGCCAGAATTGCAATAGGAAAACCCCTTTAAATCTTTCATGAATGGTATTCCATATGCCCTGAATTGTACATTGAGATCCTAGGAGACTAATAATAACAATCTGTATCAGTTGCAGTGCCATTAGCTGCAAATGCAACTAATAGAAGGAGGAGAATGAGCACAGTAATTCCCCGTGGGAGTGGTAAAAGCATAAAATGTGGGATGTACTCATCACCCTAGAGAAACTGTTTTTATCTGCTTTGCACACATCAAGAATAACAGGGTTGTGAATTGGGTGGATAAAGATGGTTATGATCCTCCTAAAGTGTAAGACCTCCTGCTTCTCATCCTCATTGTACTCTTGCAATGCTTGTGTTCTATTCCAACAGTTTTCCTGTCAGTCACACAGAGGTTCCCAACAAATACATATTATCCTACTGCACAAATCACCAATCCCCCTTGCTTGGGATCCCAAATGCTCTATTCCTGTTATGTAGTTCAATATGAGGGGTGCAGCCTGGTTGCTCTAGCACCTGCCTCTGTCCTCAGTAATGAAGCTGCAGACAGTAAGGAGCTGGTACCTGGGATCTGGGGACTATAACATACACAAATTAACTTCAAATTACTGAAAGCTCTGCACTTGCAACTGCAGAGGGTAAAATTCAGGTAGCAAAACTTGAGGTACTCTAGAAGTCCATTGGTCTTGCTTTGCACTTCTGAGAGCAGCTCAGCAGCTCAAAGTTTTGCGTGGCTCATTCACACCTTTCCTTCAAGGCAGGCATTCACTCTCACACAGGACATCAACTAGTCTATGAATTTGAGAATGCAGGTCTTTCACTGGCCCCTGGTGTTTGTCAGAATCTGAAATTTATTGCTTTGCAAACCATTCACACTTACCTGCTCTATTTTCTTTTCTGTCAAAGTCCAAGCCATGGTCTGAGAAACTACCTAAGTTGAGCTAAACAGGATATTTAGGGGTATTCAGCCTTTGCTTTGAGAAACATGTGGCTGAACAGACTTTATTATTTCCCCTGCAATGCTTGCTAGGTATTAAACAGCAGGTGAATGCCTTGGCATGTCTCCAGAGAAGCTCTGTGGAAAGGCCAAATAGCTGAGAGCAGGTGCATTAGACTGCACTTTCAACCTGTGTATATTTGGTCTCCCCTTTCAGACCCCTTTCCTTTGAAGTCTTCCCATAAGGACTCCTATACTCAACACAGGATTGAGCTCAATATTTCTCCTTTGGAGGAGAGGTGCTGCCTCAGCATAAGAATTTATCTTTACAGTTCCAAGAAGAGAGAATGTCACTTTAATTTTCAATATACTGTTGATGTTAGACCACAAGCTTGAGCAGTAAGAAGCTTATTGAGAAAAAAGTAAAATAAAGATATAATGAATTACATGTCCTGTCCCAAGAACTCTCAATATTTCAGATGAATCACCTTTTCTGCTGACCATCAGTGAAGAGAGCTATTATATCCTTGCATCAAAAAGTCAATATTGCACTTTTCTGTGCAAACAACAGTTTCACAAGTATTGTTGCTTTAGCTGTGATTGTCAAAAAGGAAGTGTCAAACAGGATGCAATCAGATAGTTCATAAAATGGGCAAGATTGTCTCACCGGAACAGTTACAGGGAGGTGAACTTACCATTGTTGCTAAAACTTTGTCCAAATATATTCATGTATGCTTAGTCTGGGGCTTTCTCAGGAAGCTTTAATGCAGAAACAGCGTGCCCTTCCATCCTCCATGTGTTGGAAAGCTCTTTCAGTGTGAGTCATCAGAATCCTGTGGTTTGTGTATCCTGAGAGGAGAAGAGCTCTCTGTGATTATCAGACATTATGAAAAAGTTGCAGTTTGGAAATAAAATGATAAGGAAGTTCGTTATTTCATAGGAAATATCTACCAATGGCTTTTTCCCCCTAATTTCTCCTCTTGGCTCACTGTTGTGTGTGAACGTCTTGTGAGTGTACACAGTCCTCTCTAGTTTGGCTTCAGAGACATATACCACTTTTCAGAAATGCTGCTGATTGATAAAAGGGAGCTCTGTTTACGAGCTAAAGAAATGAAGATTTAGAAAATCACACACCTTGAAAGGAGGGAATCCGCCTGAATGGTGGTCCAGTTCCTGAACTGGTGTGCACATGTGCGCCACTGTTTGATACTCTTCAGTAGCTGTCAAGGTGCATTGTTGGGGAAGATGAAATAGGAAAACCTTATAAATATGATTGCCTAGCAAAAGATGCTGAGAATATAGAAACTATAGGCAAGATTGAAATGAGAACAAGCTTTGAGTTACCAAACCCCAGTTACTGAACAACTGGAAAACAATGGCATGGCCGACTGAAGGTAATCCCATCCTTGACGAAACAATGCCTTCTGCTTGCAGACAGGTCCAAGGGTCAGAGCAGACCCTCCCAACTTATCAGAGGGTCCACAAAGTAGATTTTAGAGTTTAAAATATAACGTCGTATGGTAATACAATGATTCTTATAGGCTGTATGTAAATCTTATAGGATTTGTAGCTTTTCAACATTGGTTAATGAGAATTAG
>VZTJ01001623.1:453977-475749 GCA_013397795.1 Orthonyx spaldingii | reverse complement strand
ACATCCGCTCGCAGCGACACACAAGGATCATAATTTAACATGAGTATGCAATTGTCTGTCTGTGTAAACCTGCATTCCAGCCAGAAAAATCAGAGGTGCATCTCTATCCAGATGAGCAGAGGTTTAGCCCTGCAATGCCATTAATACAATGAAAATTATTATGACAAAACCCTTTTCATCTCCTTAAGACTTTCAGATCAGTCCTTCTGATTATACGGCTGAAATTTTACAAGTGCTTTTGATGTCCAAAACAACTTTGTTAAAGCCTAGATTATACTCAAATGCATATTGAAATCTATCTTTATTTTTCTGACTGCTAGAAATTTTTTAATCTAGTAATATAGATATGAGAAGACACACATATTTACCTATTTGCAGATTAAACTATAATTTTTGAAGGTTCATCTTTCACTGATACAAAATCTCACCATTTGAGATGTTCCCACTGTGACATTAATGCCATTGGAAGTTGTCTGCAAAACTGCTTTACATAAATCTATAAATATATACATTTCCCTAGCTGGAAAAGAGATTACTTAAGAGGGTCAGAACCCAAGCTTGCAATTTCAAGCCATAGAGTAATTCAAGTTAGAAGGCACTTTTGGAGGTCATCTGGTCCAATCCCTGCTCAGTTTGCCAGCAGAGTCTGTGTACCGTGCCTCTTGTGGTAATCACTTACAAACATACATATATATAAATATATATATGTGTGTGTGTGTGTGTGTGTTTGTGTAACCACAAGTGTTTAACATTCAGGGGGCTCTTTGTATGTCTCAAATTACTTGAAATATGTCTTCACAAAGCAGGAAGAGGGCAGAAATTACTGGTGCTAATAAACATTTAGTAATTTAGCTCAGATTTTCTTAGTAATAGGTGCAAAAATCTATAACCTGGTGTCTCACTCTACAATTACATAAAAACCTCATTTTGTCAATGAGATTTTTACCACATCAGGGGCTAAACAGGGTTGAACTCGTTTTTTATCTTCCTCCCTAAAACAAACACATACTAATCCAAATGCTGCATTGAAGTTGTTACTTGATTTGTAACATTTTGAGTGGTCATTGGTGAGGTGTAACTTTAGCACAAACTGAGGCCGACACAAACTAAATGTCCAGGAACTTATTCTTCAGATCTTTATTGGTGCATTTGATCCATGCATTTCCTTGCAATACTCTCTGGGCAGCATTTAATCATTCCTGGTGCAAGTGTAATCTCTGTGGGCAGAGGTGCCCACTGCAGGTAGAACTGGGGTCACCAACCAAGGGAAAAAGGATTAATGAGATGATGCTCACTTTCATTGTCATAGCCTCCTTTATGGGCCCCTTAGCACTGAAGGCATTATTTCTGACCTGGAAATGCATTAAAATTGTAGAAAAAGATACCTCTGCTGGGAAATCATTGATGCATTAGGAAAACAATTTTTTCCATCTTCTTTATTGATCGTTCTTCAGAAGACATGGTCAAGCCCATTACTTAAATGTTCCATTAATGTGCTGATACACTATTCTCTTAGCAGTCTAAAGCCACAGAAGTCCACATTACAGTTTGGGCATCTATTTTTTTTAAAAAAAATAGATTCAGCATGATTTCTTTTGTGCTTTCATTTCCCTGGAAGTAAGTTTGATGCCTATGTAAAAATAAGCAGCACTTCAGTAAAATTTAACAAATAATTATATTAATGGTATATACCTGTCTTAAGTTATTATGCTTTCAAGCCTTTTGACTCAAATTCTTTACTTCAAAAATTAATATAAAGCATAGATTGTGCATTTCAAAACTACTGTGTTTTAGTTAATTGCTAACGTAAATTCAACATTATAACTTTGGATGATCTCTGCTGTCATCTCTAGATCAGAGACACTCTAATGTGATTTCCAGACGAATCATATGTAATATTTCTTGGAACGACGCTACCATGTGTTGGTAAAGATAGGCCATACATTATTTAATATCACAGACAGCAGCAATAATTTCACAGTCAAAATTGGGGGACAGATTAGAAACATCTCATTTAAGTAGTGAGCAATAACTCACAAAGGATATCCCTTTGAAATGAGGTATTATTTCCTAATCCACAGGAACATGATTTTCACAACTTGTTGCAAGGAGTAGAAGGGAAAGGTTACTCTTGTCTGGCAAAAAAACCTTCCATGGCTGGTTAGTCTTTCAGCCTTCAGCTATGAGGTCATATATTTAGCTGGTCAAAATCTCTGTAGTTCCAGTGACTTTAAATGAGTTATGCCAGTTTGTACCTGCTGTGGCTCTGTCCTCTAATTTTTCTAAATATACAAAATCAGTTTTAACTATTACGAAGAATTTTGTTGTGAAACTTCACCTAAGAGTTAATTGCTAATATTGCCTTTCTATTTACAATTAGAATCAGAGTAGCCACTAAGTGCCTAAAGGGAAAGATCTGTAGCAGTACTGAATAGCTAATGACTAAATAGTTTAAATCTAATTAAAAAGTTAAGTTTATTTATAAAACAATCTGGGCAATTTCATCTTTTATACAAAGTAGGCTACAGAGCTTTCAGCAGAGATTTAATAAACTACTTGAACATAAACCAAGTTTTCCACTGAAAGCACCAATATTTTCTACCTCTCAGGGAAGAACTGAAACAAAGCTTGCCAGTTCACCTAACAGCACTGTTTAATTTAATGAGGAGTCAAGTTTGATTCATTCTCTGATGTGTATAAAAGAGTACCCTAATCTATAGGTCATACATTATTCGTGGTGATAATTTGGCCACTGGAAGGGAAAGATGTATTCCAGGTTCCCACTGTGGATACGGAGATGCAAATATGACATATGAGTATGTGGAGATAGCAGATATGGAAGAGAATATGGTGTCTTTGGAAATCTAACAGTGTCTAAATTCTCCCTTGTTGACTCATTTTAAGTCAAGATATCTTGATTGAAGCAGAAAATGTTTTCACAAAGAGATGCCATGGATTCTCTTGTTCTGCTTGTGTTTCTGTTCTGTCCATTTGTATTGTTTAAATCCCAGGGCTATGCCCAGGACTGAATTACTATTCTTGCCATAAAAATGGCACCTGTTTTGTCTTTTACTACTAAATGTTCATCACAAGTACCCAACCTTCGATTTTCCTAGGAATGCAGATCATGTAATGTGAAGATTAATCTCTTCCCAAATGATTTCCCACATCAAAGATGGAAACTTGGATGCTTTGCTTAGAGAGAAAAAGAGAAGTTCCAGTCAGTTATCAGAAGTTCCATAACAGAAAATGAAGTTGAGAAATCTGGACTAAGAAATCACTGAGAAACTGTCTTGTAGTCTTACTCCCTTCACCTAGAGTTGTGTTGCTGCTGCAACTGCAATTCTGGATGGAGCTGTGATGTTCCAGAAGAGCCTGAAATCCTGGATTCACAGAGTTTCCAGCAAAGGTTGTTTCACAAGGGAGTATAAGCTGTATTTTGGCCATTTATTGTAGTCCTGTAGTAAGGGAGGCTGAGGAAGCTCACAGAAGGAAAGAAAATAGTTTTGACCTCTACTCAGTGGTTTGGGTGGAGTGGATTTTAGGTAGGTCACCTGTAGAAGATGGTTTATTTCCTAGGCACTGCTTCTGCTGCAGCTATCGTTCCATGTACTACTCAAATTATGTAATGTAGTTAAAACCTTGGCATGAACTAATTATTGCTTAAAACAAAGCAAAGCTGAATTTTTCTGTCATCCCTAAGTCACAGAGGAACCAAAGTTTATATGAAAATAATTATTAAAAGAATATTACAGTCCTCATAAAGAAATAGGTACAGCTGAAACATTTAAATTATGGGACTGAGCACACAAGTTTCAAAATGGTTAAGAGCCAGAAATTTCTAGAGGAGCACAAATGAGTGCTCACAGCAATGACTTCTCAGTCATCTTCACTGCACATGAGGCCCCAGACTGCCAGCAATCAGTCATTTCTGAAAACTGTGCCTGCCCTGAGATTTACAGGCTGCCTGGATTCCTGTGAACATTTATGCTCTGTTCCCCTGAGGAGATGATACCTGGCAACACAGCACCTATGGATCATGCTGTGGGTTTTACAAGCTTTCTTGTAGTCATTCAGTAACTCCCAGCAACCTCACTGGTGCTTGTCAGCCATTTTAGGTAAAGCAGTCCAGTTCTTAAACCTCTGCACAGACTTCTAAAATACTGTATGGCAGTGGTTGTTTTGTATTAGTGTCTGGAAAACTGTCAGTCATAGCAGATTATCTTATCTGGTTTATCTTACAGTTCTTCTACATCTTGCCCAAGACATGCACTCACATGAACTACTGCATCTAAGACATAATAAAGTTTAGCTCTTTGTAGATATTCTTAAAGCATCTATTTTCCGTATTTTTCGGATTCAACTGAATGTGGCTACAGTACGTGTTCATAAAGAAAGGTTTAAAATGAAACATTTGACTTGGTTTATGTTTTGTTTTATTCCTGTCAGTTCATGAAAATATTTTTTTAAAAAGCCCTTTGGAGTGCATTTATTGAGAGTGCTAACAATAAAACTTCTGCTTTGCAGTATATACTGTGTTTTCTAGATCACTGTGCTGAAAAATTGTAGTTTAATTTTTGCATTGCACAACTGATTGGATTCAAGTCGTGAGTGACCGTGAAGATTATTGTCCCTTTTAAAATATTTCTAGCAGCAACAAAATGGGCTCACAGCCAGTTGTCACAAAAGTTACCAGAAACAGGGACCAGTGTTAGCAGCCCTGGCAAAGAACCAAAAGCTGAAATGTAGCACACAATCTAGAATCTGTTTCTTCAGCAGAACATTGAGGTACATTGTTAAATAAGTTGATAAAAGATTTACATCTCCAGGTCTATCAGAACAGATTGGTGTTATTAACCAAAGCTGAATTAAACCACAATATAAAACTTTTGGGTATGGAGAGGAATTACACGTTACCCTGAGGGAGGACAGCAAAGTGTAGAGAGATGAAGGAAACTTCTTTAGGCCAGTAAGGAATAGAAAGATAATTATAGAAACAAGCATACATCATTCATTTTGAACAGCCTGAGCTTGAAGTGCAGCATTTATACTTATGAGAGCTCTGGAGGAGTCTAAGATGTGATCAGATGATTCAGATAAGCCTCCATAACTTAAGATGATTATTTCAATTTTTTTTTTTTTTTTTAGCTGGAACCTTGAATATATTTCTTTCTATTTTATTTATTGGAGATTATATAATCTACTTCTGTATCTGTTTTCACTATGGTTATGGATACTCAGCAGCGAGCAAAAGCATTAGAAACACACAGAAAAGGGAGAAACAGCTACAGATATTCTTCTGCATTACAGGGTTAGCGTGAGTTGATCTGCTTTATTTGAAGGTATCTAGCTGTATCTAAGTGTAAAAGGTTTAACCTTGGAATTATGTGAACCTCAGAAGGTTTCTTTTTTGTTTCCCATTCCTCTTTTCACCACTCCTCTCCCATCCCATCCCCTTCTCTCTTCTCTCTTCTTTCTTATTTTTTTTTTAAACCTCTCTATGCATCTCTGGATGTGAAATCTAAGGCACTTGGAGCGTGATTTTTGCCTGTTGCTATTACTCAGCTCCTGCAGATTTCCACTATAGCTAGCAAATCTCAAGAGATGGAGTAAACAGCCATTACTGAAATGTGATTTGACTAGCTCTATTTTAGTTAGAGCTCACTTCATTTTTTCTGGCTATGTTTTATTGTATATAATTGTCATCTTAGTATTCCATGTGATATCTCATCCCCAATGATGCACATTGCTTTAAAACCTCAATTCTCTTCTCAGTGAGTAAGATTAGGAAAAGATGGATGCCCTCCAGCCATCTATTTAAACAACATTAATTCATAAACCCCAGTCCTATTGCTCAATTAAACTTGAGAAATGAAAAAATAGGTTCTTGTTTTGTAATACCCTATGAGACACTGGTATTTGTGGTTTTTCAAAATTCTTGCACCATGTTTGTCTGTATTTTGTCTGCATGGTAATTTCACCCAGAAGAAAGTCACTTCTGGAATCAATCACTCATGATGTAGTCATCTTCTCATCACTATCTGTCAGTGTTTAAAAACAAACATGTGAGGTGCTAGAAATGTCAGCAGTTTTGCTTATTAACACTCCTGAGCATTTTTTTGAGATTTAAAATACTTTTTTTTTTTTAAATTGGTCTACCAGTGTGAGCTATAAATTCAAGTCGGGCTGAACATAAATTCAAGTTAAGCTGAATATAAATCCTTATTAGAATTAAATCTGTCAGGGAATGTTTTCATTCTCAACTTCTACATCTCAATACACAGCAGAGAACTATAATGAAGTGTTCCTAGCATTGGGCTGGGAGCCAGGAACATGGAATGCTTGCCCCAGCTAAAGGACTAGTGTCCTTCTACTTGCTCTGCTAAGCCGAGTGATATCTTCTCTTCATGTAAGTATAAACCATTTTTACAACATTAATAAGCACATAAATGTGTATTATTTATGTTTGATGAAGACTAGGTATGATGCTAGACCATCTCATTATGGAGGAAGAAACAATCCCTAGCCATTCCTTAGGGATGACTTTGCATTGTGCTTACCAGCAACACTAAAGCCCATATTGTTGGCAAAGCAAGTGGGTCAGATAAGTCCTCAGTGTTTAGAGAGCCAGTCAAAAATAAATGTGAAACTAGTATAGGTTTATTCTGAGTGTATTAGTAATTCTTCCTTCTCTCAGTTCATGGAAGTATCATTACTGGAAGGTTTTTAGATAGAAATGCATCTGCAGAAAGAGCTGAATGAACAGAAAATAGCTGCTCGATACACGTCTTTAATTACATCAAGATGTAGCTAACTCATTCACAAAATAAGAGTAAGCAAATGGTAAAAATTAAACTGTTTTTTTGTTGTTTCTTTTTTAAACAATGCTTCTGATTTAGCTTCATTTTTAATGCATGGTAACCAATAGTAACTCATGTGTTCCCACATAAACCAACTTATATCATGCAAGACGCTGTTTGCATTCATGCTTATAAAACAGACTGTGCAGGGGTGGATGTGGAATTTAGTTCTGATAACAGGATAGATGTGTGATACATTAAGAATGGAAGTGGCAAACTAATGGCTCTATATCAGCTGAGTAGAAAAATCGCCAACGAGTGTTTTGCAGTTCCCCTATGGAATTTATTTGTTTTGATGGACTTTCTTTGGTGGTTGGTACTGTCAGGATGGCTTCATGTCAGGGTCTCCTTAATGCCATGGGACATATAAGAAGACATGCCAGCTTCTGGGTCAGGATTGTCAGCACCTCTGCTCTAAAATGCAGCCAGGCAGGGTTTTTCAACCGTCACCCCATGCCTGTTTAACCTGGAGAAAAGGAGGCTTAGGGGGGACCTTATCATTCCCTGCAACTCCGTGGCAGGAGGTGGTTGCCAGATGGGGATAAGTCTCTTCTGCCGGGTAACAAGGGATAGCACAAGAGGAAACAGCCTCAAGTTGCACCAAGGGAGGTTTAGGTTGGATGTTAGGAACAATTTCTTCACTAAAAGGGTTTTCAGGCATTGGAACAAGACTGCCCAGGGAAGTGCTGGAGTCACCAGCCCGGAAGTGTTCAAGCCATGTGGATGTGATCCTTGGGGACATAGTTTAGTGGTGAACATGGCAGTGTGGGGTTAATGACAGGACTTAATGATTTTAGAAGCCTTTTCCAGCCTTAATGATTCCATGATTCCGTGCCTTTACCCTGCTATGCTGCATTCCAAATCCACTTCTCAAGGCCTCTGCTGTTGTAGTAGCCTTGTATTTCTCTGCACTGCACAGCGATGTCAGTAGCTCATTCTCCATGGAGTCATGGAGTCATGGCTTGTTACTATTGTCTAAATAAAACTCTGGTTGTACCATACAAAAAGTCAAGCAAATTAGCCATAGATGCCTGGTCAATTAGATAAATGGTTTTAGCAGCCAAACCAAGTAAAACAAAGCTGTGGGCAGGTCAAGAGGAGGTCAGACCCAGCTGGCCGACGAGCCTCTGTCCTGAGGCTGTGCAGGCTCAGTGCAAAGCAGTGGTCATGGTGTGCTGCTGGGCTTCAGCTGCAATCCACACACGGTGCTTCCAAAAATCACCTCATAAATTGTGATACAAATCTGCTACGTCTTCCTCGCCTATTTATGCCCCGCTTTTCCGGAGACGATTTCAAAAAGAAATGCTGGGGTCCAGAAAATTTTCTAAAAAGCATGCTTTGGATATGTAGTCCATAGAAAGAAAATCTCACTTAAGTATATTCAGCTTTATATGCAAGACTTTCAGAATCTTTTTTCTGAAAAAATGGTCAATTGTTTTGAAGGTCCTAACTAGTAAATACTATGGTGACTCTATTTTAGCAAGAAGAAACTGTTTATGGGCTCGTTCAGTGTCTTATCTATTTTCTCTTTCTATCAATCTCCAATAAGTAAAATGTAAGGCACATAGCATGCAAATTCTACCTAGCTCTGTATTTTTTGACGCTTGAGTGGGCTAGGCATAATGATCACTGCAAAGCTGATCTTCCCATCCCTTGCATTTGAATGTGACTGTTAAGGCTCGTCAAAACACCAGGAAAGTAGGAGCAATTTCTATTCCATGCACATACAAGCATATATCTCCCAGAATTTATTTTTTTTCTCCACAAATATTCTGGCATACCTTTTTTGACTCTCATCAGCATTGTAGAATTTTACTTTATAAATTGTCATTGTTCTGATTATGGTTGCAGAAGTTTTTTTTGTAAAAGGATGGAAAATTTTACAGAGAAGGCTACTAGAAACTTATAAGTAGATGTTATTCAGGGCTAGAGAAAGCTGGATGCCTCATAACTGGAAAGGAGAGCAAGAATAAGAACAATAACCAAGTACAAGGAGAAGCTAAGAGTGGGTTTGATTAATGTGTGTAACTGGCTACAAGGGTCAGAAGTAGTATGGATGTCACCATATATTCCAAAAGCATTATTTTGAAACACTGCATTGGGAGCCCAACTTATCCAGCACTATTACCAATTTATTTCTGAAATTCCTGGAGAGAAGAAACCGTATTAAGGTCTAAGAGATGTAGACTCATGTAACTAGAGTTTCAAAATATATTTAGCAATGGAATAATACCAGATGCCAAAGATGCTACAGAGAATGGCACAAAGTCTAGAAAGACATACAGTGGCAAAAATATTTCCTTCAGTTCAAGAGATTATATAAGAGGAATTTTTTTTCCCATGTCCCCTCATCTCCTGCAGCTCTGTACTGTGGCTAAGTCTAAGGATCCACTAAATGTGCTGCAGAGACTGTTTCAGTTGAAAACCAAAGTGTCCGTATATTCAGGCCACAATGTCCAGTTCACTGTCAGGTTTCCTTGGCTCCATCAGAGCTCTGTGCAGCACCCACCATGGCACGACAGCAAGAAGTTTTCAGGTGAATTGATACAAGCCCAAGCAGGTACAGGCAGATGTTACCATCTGGCATTACTAAGTCAGCTTGGATGCGTCCATTCCCAGCTACGGGGTCTCCTTGGAAGAGATGGAAGCACCAGCGACATGTGGTGCCATTTATGGAGATGGAACTCATTGTGAGCATTGGAGCAAAGTCCACAAAGGAATTTAGGGTAGCTGCACAAAGCATCATGGCACCTCAGAACAGGCTCACTGGCAAAATGCAGAGGGTTTCAAACCCCGTTTTCTGTGAGTACAGAGGAGGCACCATGAGGCTTTAGAGATTTTGCACATCCTTTATGGATCTTACCCAAACTGCATAATCAGGACCTCTTTAAAAACAAGAGTCTTTCCATGACTTGAGCAGATGCCAATGGGACCATCAGGTGAGGATGGACACCTGCAAACCCCTAAAATTAATGGGAGATGAGCAGAAGCTAAGGATAAAGATGTTTTACTAATCATAGCATATCTCCCATATGGATAAATCCATCTTCAGTTTTCCCTTGACACAGATCCAGCAGCTTTTTATGAGCTACAGACTTCAGCAGAATAACTGACAGAGTATTGATAAGAAGAAATTCCACTGGAAGCCACTGAAGTAAAACTTTACATGCATTTATCCTCCTGAGATCCTGGGGAATTTGGCAAACACACCTCAGGATAATTTGTTAAATAGAAAACAGGTGCTATTCTAAGCTCTACAGTTTTCCAGGACAGATTACCAAAGAAATAATTTAGCAGAGAGGACATAAACGGAATACAGTTGCTGGCAAATGTTGCATTTTTAGCTTATATCTGTCAAATTTTCCAGGATTATGCTTTCCATACTGCCAGCTGCTCAGGATTCTGATCCTTGTACAGAAAACCATGTTGGTAAACATTTAAACACAAATGCAAGTGTTTTCCTGGATAAAGGCTTGAATGCTTAAAACCTGGCAAAACTGAAGCCCAGCTGAGCTGCCTCAGCCTTGTTTTCCAAGGTGTCATTGCAGACATGGCATCTTTGTTAAAGAAATACATTGTTTGCATGCCATTTGGAATTCTTGCTTGTTAACTAAAATGAGAGGTCCTATTTAAAAATATGCACTGTTTATGATTGGACATAATTTGACTATTAAACTTCTGGGCTTTTTCATTAAATCCTTTCATTACTATTTTATTGAGGAGCTCAGAAGATTGCATATGCAGGTAATGATTGCAGATAACAAATGTTTCTGAGTTTTTACTCTGAATATATATTGCATTGAATTTAATCACATCTGTGCTTATCTACTATAGGGAGATGAAGACAGAGCTTTGGGGGTGGTAACAGAAGAATTTATTTCACAGGTAGAGTACCTTTCCTCTTTCTTTTTTTTTTTCTTTTTCCTTCCTTAACAAATTGTGTAATTAAAGCTGCAAACAATTTTCCCTTCTACTATTCTCCATAAGCCTTCACATACTCAGAACTTTTTCAAAGTTACCATGTGAGATGAATTTCTTGGTTTCTAGCCAAAGATTAATTTTATTTCAAAGCCTAAAATAAAATCCACTTTTTGAAATCAGTAAGGCTAAAATTATTCCTATTCCCTTTTAAAATCAAATCTATATATGGGTTGTTTTCACACCTATAATTCCTCGATGACTGAATAGTAAATTTTGGAACTCATTCTAGAAATAATCCTTATTAAGAAGTAAAACTGGTTGGCTGTTAAGTGGTTAAAAGGCATTAAGTGGGTAAAACAGTGATTGACAGTGGTTGGATATTAACAGCAAGTAATTTGGAATTGCTGAATTTAATTCTGAGCAGTGAACTGTCCCTAGAGGTGCTGGTGTCGTGTGGTGAGAGGGAAGATACACTGTCTTCACCTGGACAAAATTGCAGTACCTTAGATTTACAACCTGTTAACATCAAGGAGGCAGACTTGTGGATTTGGATTGCAATAGCCAGTGCAGAGAAGAATATTTTCATGTTGTTCACCGTTGATTCTTAAATATGGGTGTCAGAACCTTGTTAGTTATGCTGGACATGGAATTTAGGAATTTGACCCGAAAGATTTGTCATTACTTTAATCTCATGTGCTACATTAGAGCCTTGTTAAGGTTTTAAGTAATTTTAAGTGCATGCTATAAGTCTTTAAAGCAGCTTAGTGAGGTTTTTTAGCATTTCCTTTAGAAACTAGAAAATAAAATGAGAAAAGTCATGGTTAATGTATTGTTGATTGTTCTTGCCCTAAAGAGCTTACAAATAACCAATATGTTTATGCTGTACAATCTGGTCTGTGATACTGGTTAATTATTGGGCTTCAGTAAAAGAGTAGCAATATCTGTAATTGTATTCTAAGGACCTCCAAGTATTTTACTGCTGGTAACCTTCCCCTCTTCCAAATCCTCACCTTCTCAGAAAATAGTGACTTTTTTACTCCATTACAAAACAAAATTGTAATACTCAGACACATTTGAGCCCTCACAGGCTGAAGGAGCAGAATGCATCATTTAAGTTGCTTATACAGAAGCCAAAAGGTGTCTTTTCAGTATTCAAGTTCAGCTACTAAGACGGTTCTTGGCAGTGTAAATATTACATGGGTCACACGCCCCATCTTCTTTCTGAAGCCACTACCAGCTTTCTCACTTGTGTTCTTGTTCAAGTGTGGAATGTCTCTGGTCTCTGACTCCCAAAACATATACCCAGGCTCTCTTCACTTCATGCAAATGGTTGCTCATCATTTGTCATCTTTGTTAATTTGAATATAATAACTCATCTTCCCAATCCCTGCACTTGTTTTCTATTTGAAGCATGGCAGGCTTCTTGTCACTATGTTAACAATGATGTATAATTCCAGTCTGCATAATTCACTTCTAGACCAGGTTCTGTTCTGCCTCTTATTCATAGAAAAAGTGCAATCTTCCTGGACTCATAGCTGAAGTCCTTACCCTCTGAATCAACTAACTCTAAGGGCTATCAGCAATTCATCTTAGAAGGTCAAGCTGACTGTAATTTTAATTATATGTCAATTATTGGTGGCATTCTTCATTCACTGACATCCATGTGCTTGTTTGCTTTTCCTGTTTTATCTGTTTGGGCCTTGGTTTCACAGTTGTCTTGAGAATGTTGTCCATTCCCAAAAATAAGCATGAGCTAACGGTCTACGTATAGAATTATGTTATTGATTTTTGGGGGGTCAGGTGATTATTCTTCTGCACAGAGAGTCAGCTTAAAAGCTTAAAGTTTGGAAGAATGGCTGTTAGGGCTATAGGACTCAGAAACCAGAGGCATTGATCAGGGTAGCAGAGGGGAAAAATCATTGTAGACTCCTTGATAAACTGTTTTCCCTTGCCTGCTTCACTATCTGCTGTCCACCTGATTGAAGCTCTTTTAGTGTTAATCTGTAGTGTGAAGTCATTTGTGTCTTCACCAGTTTTTGGAGAGGAAAAGCAGAGTACAAACTCTACCTCCCTTCCATGGGACGTACACAAAACGGCCAAGAGAGAACTGATCTCTGTGTCTGATTATCATGGGCACCTCCCAGTCTGCTTTGGTGACACCTCTCCAGCTTTAGAAAACATATGTGTGGTTCAGCTGTCCCAGAAGTGCATTATCACTTAATAATAGATTGACTAATGCATTGATTAGTGTAGTAAGGCTTTCTAGCATTATCTGATTAATTGCTCTTAATGCTTCTCTTTCTCATTCTTTCTCCTGCTATCTCTTTTTCTCTCTCTTGAAAAATAATCTAAGGGAATTAAATGAAAGTGGAATTCAGTGGATAATCCTCAATCTGTTGCAGCAGGCAGAGTTCTGTTTGGATCTGAAGATATCTTGCTACGGCTTAACAAAAGCTTCATATGACCAGAACACGCTGTTTGTGTTACGCAATATAACAGTGAACCACTAGTGAAGGAAAACACTCATTTCCTCATATCACCCACTTTTTGGTGGGGAGTTCTGGCAGAAGATTATTATGGGTATGCATGAGATCCCCTTTTAGGTGCATTTCTCATCAATGCATAGAACCAGAAGTGTTTTTCAGCAGAACATGGAGCATTCAAAAAGTTGAAGATTATAAATAGCTCAGAAAGAATGGTTGTCTTTCATCTCAGAGGTTCACACCAAAGTCCAAGATGACATTCAATAAAAAATACAATTTCATACATCATTTGGAAAGAGCTAATGCAAGCATAAGAAGTAAATAACTTCTTGTTCTACTCCTTCCAAAAGCTCATTATTATTCTTCATTTATTTTAAATAGCTTTTTTACATGTATTCATCTTCTATTTCTGGAAATAATCTGTGTATGTTGGTTTACCAATGGTAATAATGGTATTTCCTTAATGTTTTGCTGGCTGTCTGCAAACAGGTGAAAGTTCTATCTTGTAAGACCAATATTTAGTTTTGTACACAATGGCCAGATTTCACAGCTAGGCCTACACATTGCATTGTTCTTTACTGAATATGTGTGCAAATGTCCTTCCACCAGATCTGAAAAAATAGAACTGATCCTCAGGATATGAAAATCTGATTTAAACAATAGTGATTTTCTTTCTTAGTGGTGATCAACTACTGCACTAAGATTCTTGTATGAATTACTGAATTTCTATTGCCTGCTATCACTTTGCAGTAACCATAACGTAGTCATTACTTTGGGTCAAATCAGTTATATTTTGTGCCATGTATTTTGCATCTGGCAGCTGCCAATAGCAGAGGATAAGAGCAAAAGGTAAGGGCAGAAATATCCCTGGTAAAATCTCTCCTCTTCCAGGAACATGCAGGTAGAGATTTTCTATAAAGAAATGTTATCACTAAGTTTAATGGATTTTAAAATATTTTTATTTTCTTTGAACCTATATAAATATTTGGGCTCTGCATCGCCTCACTTATTAAAAAGAAAAACATTTTCATAAGCTTTCAGCCAGGGATAATTTCATTGGGTGCTCTGTGCCCTTTATATAACAGACAAGTAAAGCTACTGTAGTCAACTTTTTTCATGTTGCTTAGGACATCACATGAAAAAACATTATGCAGCTGAGGTAGTCATTTACATGGGAAGGTGTTTGTTACATTTCTCTTCTGCTGATGTAGTCACTGGTGGTTTTCATCAGCATTAAAGCCTCCTTTTTTTGACAGCAGTTGTGTTAAAAATATTACTGTTATATAAATAAGAGGATATCACGGTGTGTCAGACTGAATACCCAATATTCAGTCTGACAAGACTCGCATATTAATTTCCTGTCACAACTATACAAATACCCCAGAATCACTCCAGATATAATCCTCACTGTTCTCCCAATAGTTTTCTTCAACCTACCACCATCTCCCCTCTTTTACCTCAGTTTGTCTGAGCCAGTTGGCAGGTGTTGGAACTTGTGAAAATATGTACCCACTATCTCCCTCTACCCACTCTTTTTTCATATGGATGAAAAAAAAAAAATACAATTCTTTTGTAAATTTCTCACATTGAAGGAGATGTTTACCCATTCTGATATAAATTAAGTTCTAACCACTTTGTATGACAGATTTAAAAGCAAGGAATATTATTTTCTATTTTGCTGTTTTCTCCGCTTTCTGGCTTAATGCAAAGCTAAATTTTAGTTAGAAGAATCAAATAAGCAGTTTACTTCTGGACATCAAAATAGGAAACCAGACTCAATTCAAACAGCAAAGCTCTTACTTACTGCACCAGAGCTCTTCTGAGGCAGGTGCTCACCTAAATAAAATGCCTGTAAAGACTTTACACCTCCACAAGTATACACTCTAGGTGAATTCAGACTCTCATGCTCTGCTTTTTATAGCATCAGGACAATTTAGGCCATAATCCAATATCACAAGGAAGCATACAGTGAATGCTAAGTTTTAAGTCATCAAAAGTCACTCACCATATTGAGTATAAAAAGATCAGTACATGTAGAATGGACACTTTATACTGTTCCTTTCTCATCTCCCCATCACCTAAAATATCTCTTCACCCTGGTTTTTGTGTGTTGGATATTTTCCCCAGGGGCAGCTGTAGTCCCTAATTCCATTGGTGCTCAACGAGTTTTAGTCTCATTCTATGAGAAAGGATCTTCCTTACCTAATAATAATTATAGTTACCTGACTATGGTGATGGGCTCTTTCTTCTGGAATTTATCGTTCTTTCCTGGTACTTTCTGCAGTCTTTTTATTCATCATATAAGGAATGTCTCTTGTTCTAAGTAAACAGCTTCCTTCTTTGAGCTCAGAAAGTTCACATCTACTTCCAGTGAAGATATCTGGATGTCCATTTCTATCATCAACTGTCATATCTTTTCTAAAAAGAAAGCGAACACGTCTCTTCTCCTATTTTGCCAAAAAGACTCCCTAGTTCTTGTTTAAAACTTCCATTCACAGAAAACAACTCTTTTTCTAGAATGAAGAAATTCCTTTTTGTCCAGAGGGCCAGGAAAAGACCTATGTGCCACTTGAGAACAATTTACATTACAGTCTGTGGGCTGAAGTGGAGTGTAAAGTTTTATCTGATCATCTGTATAGAATAAAAAAGAAGGAACGAGGGAAAAAATACTTACAGGTATTGTAAATCAGCTAGCTGGAATGTAGGCTGAGAGCTTTCTGCAAAAGCATTATGCAGTGTAAGAAACACTTTTTGAAGATCCTTACTGAGTTGTAATTTAACTTTGGGTGATTTTCCAGTTCTTAGATGAGCACAAAACTACCTGTAGGAACCTATACTGGATATGTTCTGGCTTTTCCCTCAGCAACAGACTGACTGCAGTGGAACAGGGATTACTGAGAGGATAAAACAAGGCCTGTCATGTGAGAAGATTCCCAGAACTGCTGAGATTTTCAGCATTAGGTGTTGGATAGGGTGTTAGTTTCTTAGTAGGCGAAACGGGGAGAATGGACGATTATATCTTATCATTTAAAAGAAATTTGTATTGCAATAGAAATCTGGTTTAAAAAGTACAACATTAAATACGCTATGAGCATGAAAATGAAAAAAACCCAACCCTTCAGCTCTGACATCCTATGTCAGGTTTTGGGGTTTATTTTCTTAAGCTGTGTGTTTATATGTGTGTGTCCAAACTCTTTTCAGTGGTGCCCAGCAACAGGATGGTGAGTTATGGCCATATACAAAAACAGGAGAAGTTCCACCTCAACACGAGGAAGAACTTCTTTATGTTAAGGGTGGCAGAACACTGGAACAGCTGCCCAGGGAGGTGCTGGAGTCTCCCTCTCTGGAGACATCCCAAATCCACCTGGACATGCTCCTGTGTCACCTGCTCCAGGTGACCCTGCCTTGACAGGGTGCTTGGACTGGATGATTTCCAGAGGTCCCTTCCAAACTTAATGATTCAGTGATTCTGTGATTTTCTGAGCTTGACTTCACATTAATCAAGCCTCCAGCTTCCACTCTATTCTTCACTTGCAGTCTCACACAAGTTACTGGCAGTCTCACACAAGCCACCTCTTTCTCTGCGTTAAAGTTTTCTGTGAGTGGGGCTGCAGGTGCAATGCTTTGCAAAGCTGCAGTTCAGGCTGTGCCAACAGAGAACCCCAGTACACTCCAGTTATCCTGACGAATGCTAAAAAATAAGTAATCAAGTGAGCACCCTGATAGAATCTCTGTGTGTAGGAACATATAGAACTTTTACAGCTGGAGTGGCTGACACTCTGTGACAAGGGGAAGGCTGCAGGGAAGTGAGCCAGCTGCAAATGAGCCAGTGCATCTCTCCCTGCAGGACAGTGCCAGTCAGAGCTATTGACCTCAAAACTGCCTCTGCTTTGGAGCTCACTTGAATAGATGTCTACAAGGTACTGTAAAAAATCAACCATACTGCAAGCACGTGCATCTGTTACTGCTCACCTGTATCTCATGCTTTATCTAATAATTTAATAACCCATTATTCAATACACAATTCAATTCTCTGTTGGAGAAAGTGTGGTCATTACTTAAGCATATAGGAGTTTAATTGTACTGGGACTGAGACTTAGAAAGAGTTCCCCTTGACAAGACATTTGCTTCTTTTCCTTTCACCCATTCACTCCTATTCTTCCCTTTTAACTTTTTGTGCAACTGTTACAGATTTAGTGACATATGTCAATCCAGCAAATGTAGCATAAATGAAAACAGTGCAACCACAATCCAAATCAACAAGACACTTTTTCCAGATCACCATTAATCATGAACATTTTAAACTTAAGACCCTAAAGCATGACTTGGATGGCCATGAATAATACATATAATATGAATAATATGGGAAATATTATATTAAAAGAGCAGATTCATTTCCTAAGATATTTTCACTGTAGGTAGTTTCTATAGTTTTTTATTACCAGCTTTCACTTTCTAGATTTTCAAAGATTCAAACTTTCTGAAAGACATCTAACTTCGCTTTGCATACTCACTGGAGTATTTTGGAATACATGAGTTTTGGCATGCAGGTTATGTTTAGGTGGTTTAGTCACTACAGCAGAAGTTAAAGGGTTTCATCCATACTTTTAAATCATATATTTGCAAGTAGGGAAACAGTGTCTGTAGTCATTTTTTTTTTTTTGCCCCATCAAGTTACTAGTAATGAGAATTTAACTTAATTTTCAAACCTACTTTAGGTCAGTAGTTTTGGTACTCTTTTTATGACAATAACAGTTGTTCTAAGTTTGTGTCCCAGCATTAGGGCTCACAGCAGTCAGGAGTGCATCATGGCTATGAAAAACTCATAGGTAGGTTCATTCCCCTTGCTCCCCCTGACATGCTCAAGTAGCGCAGGTCCTGTGTCCACACAGCCTTAGCTCTGCTGAGACAAACACTGGGGTATATAAAATATTCAGTTTCATAGCATCAGAGATAAGGATAAAATCACATTTTAATAGCACTTAGATTCACATCTTCTGTCATGACACTTCTTTAAAGGGGCCCCAATCCTTGTGAGGTGAGAAGTTGTCTCTTGCTGAGCAACTCCTTATTCCAGTAATGGGACCTCTGGCTTTGTTAGTGTTATACACTGTGAAAGTTTTGGAAGTGTATGAATAACTACAGCTGCAGGATTGACACCAAACTGAAGGTAGCAAGTTTTACAGTAATTCTAAGTGACTGTCCTTCTAAGGGATATTCTTTTAGTCCTTGTTATTATATCACCTCACTTTACAAGAGCAAAGCAATTTTATTTACACCCATGTTCAGTAATTTACTAATACAAATACATGTACTCACTTATGCACTAAACTATTTTGATGTTAAAATGACTGCTTTATTTATGGGGTGTTTTTGATCAGTCTTGTCAGTCTTCAGTTTTAGGCATGTAACGACAGCATAAAAACATTGCCATGAGAATACTTGGGCACTAACAAGTGAAAAAAAAGTCCCACATTTCCCATCTGAACTTTAATTTGCACTATAATATGTAGCTTTTGCTGGCAATTTATTAAAGCTCTTCAAAAATATTTGATAAACCCCATATATAAACAGTGTGCAGAGTACAGGTTTAAATTGTTTTGAAACTTTGGTGGTGAGTGAGTTCTATTACATGTAATGTTTTAAATACCTCTTGTATGTTCAATAAGGACAATCAAATAATTAATTCCAATTAAACAACATCAGGTGTACAAATATATTTTTTAATAATTTTAAATTGTCTCTAGATCCGAAGAGTTTTTGTGTACAATTTTCAGAAATTGGGAGCTTGATCTGGCTAATTTTCACTGAACACAGCTCCAAGTCCATGTGGTGGACTGCACACTGCTGTTACAGCATCCTGAGGGGTAAGATGATGAGGGAACTTTATGCAAGAAGTTTGCAGTCCAGTTATGAATGATGAGAAACCAACTAGAAGAAAGAACTTTGTAAAACGTTAGTGTGCCCAGTTGTAAGGATGTACTTTGTGTGTTTAATAAAACTGATACAAATTCTGTAAAGGTAAAATACCACAGTGTTGTAAAATGGCATTTGTTCTGAATTCATTCAAATCACAATTTACTGAAGTCAATGCTAGAATTTTACCTACTTCCATTAATGCCTGAGTGATGTGTTAACTTTTGTCTGCTTTCTTCAATCTTCTCAAGATTTTGCAACAATAAATATCTCTATATAGTAATTTTTTGTATTAATAGGGTTCAAACTTCTGCACAGTAATGGTAATCAAATGTGTACAATTTCTTTATTCAGATTCTGCAAATACTTAAACCTCTGTGTGTATTCTGATTGATGTCAACACATTTATTCAGATATTTAACGTGGAGCACCTTTGTTAGCATTCAGTTGGTCCTTCAGCATTTCAGTGTCCAAGAAAAGTGACACACAATACAATAATATTCCCCTCCTTCTGAAGTGTTTGATGAGTTTTTAGCAAAGAAGACCTTTCATCTTGGCTATAAATATATGGTGTCTAAGTTCAACTTCTATAACTCAGTCTTGATCCTTGAGTTTCCAAAACGAATAATAAGTTTTCTTCCTGAACAGTAGGAGGAAAGTGTCCTGATTGTTAGAATGAAAATCATATTTGCATGTTGACTGATTTACAATGTTTCTGTAAAGCACTAAGAATAATTTTCCCTTTACATGTAGCTATTATTTCTCTGTCTATGATTTATTCTTTATGTGGTCAGGAGGCTGTCTGAGGAAACCATCATGGTTATCAGATGGCTGTGAACAGAATACAGAACTTTTTACTGAGATAAAACTTTAAGTTGCGTTATGAAGGGTTTCTTTTTCAGCTTATGAAATAATTTTGGCAAAATTCCTCTCAGGCGATGCTATTCTGAAAGATGAGTGAAAAGAAGGAAGTGTCCTAAAATAAGTATCTGGGATTATTTTAGTGGAAGTTTTGTGTCAAAATAATATGAAAGCCCGTGTCATAAAATCCTGTAAAAACTGAATTTTCCATTTCTGTATTCAGGTAGTAACCATACTGGTTTTGTAAGGGTCAGACGTACTTCACACCTGTCTTACAACACCAAAGTACCCTCATGATAATCTCACCAAGTTTTATTTAATTTTCTACTCAATTTTCAACCATTTTTAGTTTCTTCTCAGAGGAATTCTTTACGACGTTCTTTTTGTGTGAAAAGTTACTTGAAAACCCAGCAACTTCTAAGTTCCCAGGCCAATTGTTTTGGCTCTTTATTTGGCTTAGAACTAAGGTCCTACCATTGCAGACATGAAGTCTGATTTTTCTTAAATTAAAAAAAAAAACAAAAAAAAACAAAAAAAAAACAAAAAAAAAAACAAAAAAAAAAACAAAAAAAAAACAAAAAAAAAAAAAAAAAAAAAAAAAAAAAAAAAAAAAAAAAAAAAAAAACACCAAAAAAACAAAAAACCAAAACCAAACCACAAAAAAACCCAGAAAGAACCCACTTTTTGGTATGGTGGTGTCCAGGTAAAAGGAAGGAAGGAGAAAGAAAGTAAATGTGAGGAGCCTGTGTGAATCCATCATTAAGTAGTAGCAAAGAGAGTGGGCACTAACTTCTTGAAGGTATCAGTGACAACATGGCTTATGCAGCTGTGGGGAGCCGTCTGTTGCCACTTGAAAGGCCGCACACTTTGCCGTGCAGCGATATTTTCTCATCTAACCGGTTAAATGCACAGTCCACATATTTTTGCAGGGATGTCTGCTCCAGCGCAACGCTTGGCACTGCAGCAGTGCTCCCGCCATCCACTTTCTGCTCATCCACCTATGAACTCCTGCTTCCTCTGCTGTTGGGGTTTCTACCCCTTTGCCTTTAGGTACCCGATGCACATACGCAGCATGCACAGGCTATCTGCCAGCAGAACGTGTCGGGTGTGCGGGGAAATGCTGCTGGAAACATTCAGCTCCTGCGATCCCCACCACTATCGCACCCCTGGGGAGCCGCGGCCGCCCGCACGGAAGGGACGTGCGGGGCCGGGGGGCTGGGAGGGACCCGGGAGGGCTGTGAGGGACCCGGGAGGGCTGTGAGGGACCGGGGAGGGCTGTGAAGGAGCCGGGAGCGCTGTGCGGAGCCGGGGGGAGCTGTAGGGGATCCGCATCCCTGTCCTTGGTGCTCAGCCCTGCCCGCCGCTCGCCGCCGCGCAGCCCCGCACAGCCCAGCCCCGCACAGCCATGATGGGGCTCCGGGAAAACAAGCAGGAACGCACGGACATTCTGCCCACAAAACACAGCTGCCGTATAACTCCATGCACCGGAGCAAGCAATTAATTCAGAGATAAAAGGCTTCATTAATATGGCACCAAATTCCATGAACACCCCGGCGTGTACCACCATCACACACACCCGCTGCTCGCCCTCCCTGTCCATGTCAGAGTGACAACAATTGTAAGAGAAATAAAACATGCTAAGATCTCAGCTGCTAGGAGATAGATGAACGCAATGCCGCTATCCAAAGCTCTGGCATTCTCACCACAGCTCAGCAAATTCGCAGATTCTTT
>VZTJ01001623.1:353580-453727 GCA_013397795.1 Orthonyx spaldingii | reverse complement strand
TTTTGTAGTAGTTCTCCCTCCTCCCTACCAGGTCCCGTCAGTGGGATGAGACATTGCGCCCAGCTGCGGGAATTAATATGCAGGGGGAGAGAAATTAGATCTGCACAAGCCCTTTGCAGATATAATCAGAAAACGTCAGCTCAGGCAGCAGGCAGCAGCTTCCAAATCTAGGGAAATAATATAATTGGGAGAAAAGGAGAAAAGTAAAACCCAAACAAAAAGCGAAAATCACAGACGCAGAATAAAAGCAATCAAGGAAAGGAGCGTATACACATTTACGGAACTGCTGACACACATGCAACAAAATCCAGTAAAGCAACAAAGAGTAAATGAGAGGGGGAAAAAAAGACCCAAAAGAAATAATAAAGCAATGGAGCTTCTGCCTGAATGCAGATTAACTCTGAGGTCAAAGTGGAAATGATGCACTCTGCTGCAGCACAGATTAACACATGCGTGGTGTCAGCCAGGGTGCTTTTTAACCTTTGATTACACATATGCAGGCAGCCTGGATTTTCATTTTGGAGCCGAGAAGAATTTGGCAGGCATCAAAAAGGATGGTGGAAGGAAAAGCTTGCCCTGTGCTGCTGAGCATCCTCATTTTTCTTAACAGCCTGGAAATCGTGATTGCAAAGGGGGGAAGAAAATGAAAGGTTGGATGGGGGAGTGGAAAAGGGAGGGATGGTTGTTGCTAAGTAACTCAGGAAATGGGGAAAGCAGCATTGGTGGAGTCAGTATGAATGAGGTGATTTAGTGTGTGATAGGATTAGGGGGAATATGCAAGGTTTTTATCTCCCCTCCCCCTAACAAAATGAGGCTCCACAGACACAGGAAACACTTCCTGGCCAGAGGGGAAACACTAGAGGACTATAAAAGATGAACGCTGCCA
Source organism: Orthonyx spaldingii (assembly GCA_013397795.1). Taxonomy (NCBI): domain Eukaryota; kingdom Metazoa; phylum Chordata; class Aves; order Passeriformes; family Orthonychidae; genus Orthonyx; species Orthonyx spaldingii. Next base: position 452,841 of record VZTJ01001623.1, on the reverse strand, counting down.
AATTTTGGAGCCAGAATCCCAAGTTCCATTGTCCAAAAATGCAATTTAGCAACTACTAGTGGAGTCAAAAATTCAGGGAATCTCATGATTTCCTAAAGTAAGAGCACTTCAGTCTAAAATAGGTACCTGTACTACAAACTACAACACAAATTTTCTTTACCTCTCCTATTTTTTCTGTCTAAATCCAAGTAAATATAGACAATAACAAGCCTACCCAATGACATTTATGAACTGGGAGAATGGGTAAACTTCATCATCAGGAACATCTTTTTTTCAGTCCTAAGTCCATTTTTCTAAAACTTAAGCGGGAAATAAATAAATAAATAAATAAATAAATATCCTATAGAAAACTTACATGAAGAGAAAGTGAAATTTCTCAATAAAATAAAAGCATCAAAATTTCCCATTAGACTTAGTCTAGCTGAACCAAATTTGACACTTGGATTCTGCTCAAATCTTCTAATACCCTGGACAATCTGCTAGTTCTCAATGTCCAAATGCAGAATGAAATGTATCCATCAGAATTAGATACAGTAGTTGCTGTCTCAGAGTCTCTAGAAACACAGATCCAGCCTTCAGCCATCAAATTAATTTTTTGTGTTTCCAAACAGAACGCATTCAACTTTAACAATAATCGATAGAGAAATATTATTAGTTGAATGAACTACATCTTGGTCCCTGGATAGTTCAATGACTATTTGAGCCAGTATCTAACACAGTCACTGCATTTTGATCGGTGTTTACAACAAAGTAACAAGTTGCAAACCTGTTTCTTAATATTTCCAGTCAATGGTCTTATTGTTAATAAAGTTATTCCACCAACTTGTGAAATGCAGCCTCCTCAGTGATAGAAAGCTATAAAATATTTCAAATGCTCTCCCCATATCTCTCGTCCTCTCAGTGTTTATATATATATGTATATATAGGCATGCATGTGTGTATATATGAATACATATAGGTATGTATATATATATATGTATGCATGCTCAAATATCAACATTTGCTCATGGTTCGCTTCCATTAGCTGTAAACATGACACTTCTGTGATTCTATTGCCATAATCTCTCTCATCAGTTATCACAACATGCCTTTGAAGGACGAAAATGCTTTGTATATTTTGGTGAGGGAATCAAAATTGTTGATAGCTAAGAATTTGAACTGTGCAAGCAGTTATTGTCTTGGCTACAGCAACTGTGTCTGCACAAGCATGGCAGGTGTATTCTGCACTTTATTTACTGAAAATTTGTTCCATTAGCAAAATCTTCTTGTCTGAAAAGAGCTCTTGGACTTGTTACAAAATTCTCATGCCCTTTCTTTCTAGAGGGTCAGCCCGTTATTCTTGCTAAGAGAGGTGAGGGGTCTGCAATAGAAGGAAAACCTGTGTCAAAGCTTGAGAGAGTTTTCCAGGCTTCCCATCACATAAAGAGTATGTCAGAAAGAATTAGATACTGTAGTACTAATCCTGGATTTCTCAGTTTATTAAGGTGTAGAAAACATTGATAATATTATTCTTGTAAGTGCTTTATTAGCTGTACCTTCTATTGACATTGTTAATTGGGTATCAGGGTAGACGAGCATGCTCTGAAGATTGTGTAGATTTTTCTGCATATTAAAACTTGCATCACCATATTTTGATCAGTTTTTCATCCCAGATGCATCTGCTTTCATTTTTATTTCAGCTGCCTGCAATTGACATTTAGGCATTGACTTAGCTAGTGGGAATTAGAATCTCTGGCCTCTGATACAGTCAGTGGACCACACAATAGACAAGTCAGGTTTTGGAGTGCTCCTAGATAAGATCATTTCAATATTAAATACTTGACCCCAATACATAAAACTTATCCACTCATAATCAAGCAATACCAATTTTGGCTCTAAGTAATTTTAAATGCAAATTTGTCCTTGCATTTCTTTGCAACCTCGGCCTGAAGGAAGAGAAAGTAAACCCACGTTTTATGCTTAATGAATTTCAATATTATTATATTATGCTGATAACCTCTGCTAGGAAAAACTTTGTTTATCTGTAGCAGATAGAACTGCCATAGAAAACAAAAATGTGTCAGGCTGTTTTCTCTCTGAACACACATTGTCTTTGAAGTGTTCTGCTTTCTGTGCCCACAACCTCAATCAGACACTGATGTTTTAGAATTCCATCATAATAAATTATCACAAAGGATCAAATTTACATGAGGACACTGCCTAGTGTGAAATGTTTTCCCGACACCTTTTGCGTGATAAACTAATCCCACACAGTAACTTGCCCCTGGGCACAAACGTGGTATCTTCACAACAAATAACTTCAAGTTTTTATGAAAAAAAAAAGTCTTATGTAGAATAATTAAACACAGAAGTGATTGTTCCAAAAAGATGGTTTTTTTATCAGACTAAAATAATATTATAAGAGTATCTTAGTAAATTTAGCAGACAGGTTGTTCGTTGACAAGGGGGTTCTCAGCTCCCATGATTTCCCTATGTGTCTGTATCCTTAAGCCCAAGGAAAACATGGCTTTTCCTTACCCCAAAATTATTTCTTTTCTGTGTATCAAGTATTAGATCACACATTACAAAGGAAGAATTAAAAGATAGACGTAAAAAAGTAAATGCAAAAGTAGGTGTTACGAAAGATGCGTAAAGTGAAAAAAAGGACTACGTCAATATCTTGCCAGTTTGTCTTTTATCACACGCTCTTATCTGGAAGTTCTTTCTGTTTCAGCTTGTTGTTCCTTGTGTTGCTTTAGACAATAACAAACCAGCAAATCTCCAAAAATAACGTGCTGATTTCACTCTCCCTCAAATGGCACATGATTTGGGTAGAGGTAACTGGTTTATATGGCTCATGTTAAGGTGCTTTCTTAAAGGCATAAGAAGAAAACATCTAGGTAGTTAAATTCTCTATAATTATGCTTTATGAGACTATTTATTGCATATCAAGTAAAGTTTTCATGCTTAGAAAAATACATTAACTGTTTCAAATTATTCTTATCCTGAAATAAAATATCTAGTTATAAATAAAAAGACTTTGAACTGCATGAATACACATATTTTTAAAAATAGCTTGTATAAAGCTATGTATAAGTACATATTTCATAATAGTAGTTATAACATTGAAAACATTTTGGTTTCTTCCAAGATTCTCCTAGCATATTCTAGTCCTGTGTAAATATCTTAATATTGAATTCCTGAGGAGATTAACATACCATATAAAGCATTTCTTTGATGGAATTTGATATAATCTCTCTTTTTTTCCTATGCCCTGTCTTCTAACACATTTTCTGGTCATCAATAGGTGTATAAATGTATATGTAAACACGGAAAAACTAAAAATTAATCTTGAAACCCTCCTAGGAGAAAGGTAGGTCATGGTTTTATACATTTGTTACTGTACATATGTGTTCACGGTTGTGCATGGGAGGATTTCATTTAGAATACCCAGACACCTAGTTCTCTTTCAATCCATGTGCTCAAAATACAGTGAGTCTGCGAAGGAGTGCTATGGAGGTGGGCTGAACAAAACCTGCACTAGATACGTGCTAGACTAAAATCATAGTTTAGAGATGATTATTGACTTCTTAATCAGTGTGAAATCTGGACTTTTCAAAGAGCTTTGTAAACCAAGTCCAACACTGTTATTGCATCTGCACAAATATATACATTGATGTCAGTGCTACTCAAAAGTACAGTGCACAGTGTATCTAAAGATAGATCTATCTTGCCAAATGTAACTAAAATATAACTATTTGTTACAGTATTAAAAGATAGTCTCTTCTTAATATTGAATCTCACTGCTCCTTTTCCCTGGTAAATATTGGATGGAGTCAGAAATATTGTTTGTCATTGTTTAGAACGTGGATGTCACAGAATTTCAAAGCAGGACTCTAAGGTGTATTTAAATATTTAATTGAAAAAGTGTTGTTTAAGCATTGTGTCAGTCCTGTTTATTTAGAAGTAAGATGATTCACTTAAACTGTCAGAATAAAAGAAAAACAAGACTAAATAGGTAAAAATAGTAAGTCTTTCAAGAAACCCTTCAAGCTGAAGCCACCTTCTTAGACGATTCACTCTAATGCATTTTTTTTAAAAGCCAAAATCTTGTGCTACTTGGGAAATTATTTTTTAAAGAATTATTTTAAAGCTTAGTGATTAAAATTGGTGTTTCCTAAGACAGGCATACAGTGGTATTTTGGGATTGAATGCAAAGTGAACATTTTTACAGACAGACATTAATTCAATCTGTATCACCAGGTTTCTATTCAAAGCAATCACTTTCCAAGTATTTGATTTAAGAGAAAGAATTCTGGTAGCCTAAATACAACCAAAACACAACCTCAAAATACTCTGTTTGCTTAAGTGCTTTGATCTTGTGCTAAAACAGTAAAGAAAACAAGTTGCTGGCTAAGATCTCTCTCACTGTGCTTAGATTTACAAGCTCCTGCCAGGAACAGACTTACCAAATGCTATTTTGTGCTGTAAACATCTAAGATTCTGTTATCATAAAACTCTTGGAGCAAATTGCATTCCCCATCTCCCTGCCACTGACCTGATTAAGCTGCCATACCCTGTAACATTACCTAGAGGGCCCAGTTCCTTTACCCTAAATTCTTACGGGAAGAAATCACCATGCTAAAGCGCTTTCTGAGGAATATATTAATGGTTGCTGTTCGAACGGTTTTCTTAGTGCCTAGGAGAAGTTTCTGCTTCACAAGAGTTTCGAAGACGCACGATTTTGAGGAGTCATTTATTGGTATGTATTCACAGAGTCTATACTAAGAGCTGAAATCCAAACCCTGTGTTCAAACTAGAGCTTTCTCCCCATATGTGCCTTGTTCTGAATCTCTAAGTTTAAGAGCACTTTGAAACCATCCCAGGAAGGCAGACTCTGCTCCCTGTACTCCAGCACCAGTTGAAGGGGAAAGGAGAATGCTGGAGTTGTCCACCTCTCACTCCTGGGGTTGAAAAGGGTGGGCAGTGCTGGGCTCATTTCTGGGGTGATGACAGAATCTCTGCACAAAGGAACCATGGAACCCTGTTCACACAGTATGCACTTCCAGTGGGACAAGTGAGTCCTAGTTTTCATAAATATGATTATTACCAGTGACCATTCAACCTACTTGCATCTTGTGTTCGATATTTTCCTGCATATAACTTGTAACTGTATATATTGCCTTTTTAGCAATGAGAGAGGAAAAGTACCATGTGCACAGTCAGCACCAAATACCAAAGGGAAAGACAGATTAGGAATTTTGAAAGGATGCTTTTCAACAACTGTGTTCTAATACTTGCATATATGTGTATTGGAATGAAACTAAACAGGTCTTCTTCAAATCAGTTATCAAACAGCACATTTGATGGGCCAATATGCATGCAAATATAATTTCGTCAGTGTATACTCACATTTGGCAGGATTAATGTGTTCTGTATATGATATGTTTTTGTTCTAAGGCATTGTATCTATAATTTTTCTTATTTGCTACTACAAAGAAATAGTGCTCTTGAGCCTGGTAAATCTGTTTATTTAAACTGTGCACACCTACAGTATTATTTTTATTCCCAGATGAAGAATGAAAATTCTCATAGACCAGGAAAACATGGTTCATTCATTTATTAGTTTTTACCAATCTGTAATGCAGCAAGAGCATCAGAATCAGATGCTTGGTGTCTGCTTGAGAAAAATACCTTGGCTGCCTTAAGAGAGACATTACTTCTTTCAAAAAGAAGTGTTTTATCAGTTTTTTTGCAAATAGATGTATTTTTTTCAGAAGAGTAGTCTAAAAATCCTGACAAGAGGCCAAAGGAAGCAGTTTGAAATGCGTACTTAGGGTAAGGCCCAAGTTCAAGTCTCACAAACCTTGATGAGAATTAAGAGCATATTTAACTGCTGTCTGAGCCCAGGGCTTTGCACAAGGAGGTGCAACCTTCTTTTTCATTAATTCAAGAAAAGGCCACTACTTGACAGAAAACTTCAGCCTCAGAATGTCATTTTTCACAACTGTAATCTCTATATTTTCAGTAAAGATATTTTTACTGTTTCTGATATTCTCTCCTACCAAGAAAGTGAGATCTAAAATTAAAAAAAGGTGAGATTTGGCAATATAAATCCTGAATTTGTTCAGCAGTGTGTGTTTTAAGACACCAGTCTCCAAGGCCTGTGTGATGGCAGACACTCAGGGATACCACTCCTTCTATCAGACCCAGCATCACTGACCTTCTGTAGTTGTGACCCCTTTGTATAGAAGATTGATTTGACATACGTTGTAGGTCTGGCATTTTGCTTAGTGTTCACTAACACAGATACAAAAGCTCTGTATTCCTGGGCCAGATTTGGTATTTCCTTTAGACAGTTTACATAATCTTAAGATCGAGTTTAGTGTGTCATTCTGTCCTGTGACTGCAATATTCCAAAGTCTATTTCCATCAGCAAGGTCGTTTCTTCTCCCAAAGTAAATGTGAGGAAAAACTTCCTGCCATTTGTGTAGGACCACATTGGGGCATGAAATGGTTTCATATAGGTTGAGTGGAGTAGGAATGGCTGCATCAGGAATGGATCCAGGGTGCTGAGGTCTGTGAAAGCCTTACAGCTCACCCTGCCAAGGGAATGTTCTGTCCATTCTGTATAATCATTGCAAATGGTTCTCAATTTGTCCTCCAAAAAGAGGAAGTAATGGAAGTAAAGGGCCATAAAGAATGTTTTCTTTGTGCAGAAAGGAGGCAGTCCATTCTCTCCATTTAAGAACAAAACAGAAAAAAATCTATGCTAACTTGCTATTCTAATTCTGCAAGTGTAAGGATACACAACAGTATCGTTTTCAATACAGTATTCAACATCTGTTTTTCATGCCTGCATTTGAGCTATAAGTTTGGTTTGTTTTGGGTTCATCTTTTTAACTTTACATAAAGCTGAAACAGAAATCTCATAGTTTGGCCATGTTTCTATTGGGGATAAGCTCTTGATCTTTCAGCATTCAGAAGGATCACTTTGGGAGTGATACCTGATAGCTCATGTGTGCTAGCAGGAGAACACTTTTTGACTCTGGACTTTTTATGTCATGCTGTGACATTCTTGTAGGCAAGCTAAGGATATATGATCTAGTTCTAGAAATTTCTCCTCAGTAATTTTCAGTAGTTTGCTTTTCAGTAGAGTTGGGTACTAAATAGGATTATTCTTTTTAGTACTAAATATATTAAATAATGATCTGGATGATAGCATGAATAATATCCTTACTATATCCAGTAAGAATGCCCAGCCACTGGCAGGACGGTGTTGGGAATAGGATTAGACCTTAAAAATAAAAGCAGATCTGAAAAAAAAAAAGAGATGAATTTCAGGACATTCAAAAAGAATGGCCAGAAGTCTTGAAAACTGTTGTCAAAGGACACATGAGAAACAGGGGTAAATACAGTTTAGTCTGAGAGGAGTTATGTCGAGTTTTAAAATATGTGCAGGTGTAATGAGGCATGAATAGCTGGTGTTTCTTCCTTGTAGGATGATAGAGATTTATCACAGCTTCTTAGATTAATTATCTTTGGATAAGTCAGGAAAAATGTCCTATGGTAGGAATCCCAGACTGAGGTCAAATACGAGGTCCCTGCAGTGTTGCTTTCTATGACTGATAGGTAAGTTCTCTGTGTAAGCAGTCTCACAGATATATTTTTATCTGAAAGAATTAATGGAAATTAATTAATTTAATAGGCTAAAGGGCAATGAAAGCTTTTGTTGCCACAAAAATAAAGGTATGCAATTTTCATGATTTGTATGAGAAAAAAAAAAAGTGTATTGCTTGCAAGATCAAAAGAAAATGGAAGATAAAAAAAGTTATTTCCAAGGATGTTATATAAAGTTCATATCCTCTTTCCATCTCTATCTCTTAAGTTCAGTTTTGTGACATGGAAGTTCACTACTAAGCAATGACTTTCAGGAAAATATTCCTACGTACCTGAATCTTGTTACTTTTCATGTTATTTGATCTTGTATAACTTACAACATACTCAAAACAGTAGCTGCCTTGAAAATCTCTTCAAACTGCTTGGACTACAAGAGACATGTCTTTTATTCTTCTTTCCTGTTTGCATATATAGTGGATTTTCTTGCACCTCTAAGTGACGTGGCCCATATACTCACGACAACAAAAAATGAATCTGAATCATCCCCTCTCCTCTGAAATGCAGATTGTGTGATGATCGCAGTTGCAGACCAGATTCTAGCTTTTAACTATGTTAACAGATTTCTGTTTCAATGTTTCTCTATGGTTTTAAGCTTTCAAGAATCCTATTGCCCCAAAATATAATGTTCCTAATATAGGCAGTGACACATCAAGGGAAAAGTGCCGAAGTGATGTAGCTCCATATATTCCACTTAATAAGTCAAGCACATGTTGAAAGAAACTCTGGAGGCTTATACTCACTGCTTTACCCTTAACTGGCTACCACAGTTTATTTTCTCAGATGAAATAAGGTTCAGAAGCTGGTATGAGACCATACAGTGACAGGAAGTATAGAAATTGTAGGAATTTATTATTTGACTCTTTTCAGCACTATAAAGCTCTCAGAACTGGGACAGAGAACACAAAATCTCTCTAAAAACCTGTCATAGAAAAATGTACCTTATCACCAGGCTGAAGCCTGAGGCCTGGGTACATTGTTGGGATGTACACAGGGAATCAGACAGGCAGGAAGGAACTGCATGAGATCTCACATCCAGCTCCTACTCAAAAGAGGTGTCAGTGCTGATTGAATTTAAACCAATCCTTTCTGTTCAGCTCTAGAAAAGCTTCAGGGTTAGAGATTTCACAACCTCTCTGCACAATTCATTCCAATCTTTAACTGTGCTCACAGTGAGTCATTCATTCTCCCTTTGATTAACAACCTTTATCCCTGGCACTGCCTTCTGATCCCCCTCCATGAACACCCCAGGGAGCTGCTCCACGTGCAGCCACTTCTATGGTCCTCTGGGGGCTCACTCGTGTTTATCAGCTGAAAACCTGTACAATTTCTTGTCTTGAGGCCCCCCAGTAGGACACAATGCTCCAGACATGGTCTGGTGAAGGCCGGGTAAAGGTGAGTGACGACCTCCTCACGGTTTGCCTTCATCCCTGCCATGGCCTCTGTTTCCCTGCCAGCCAGTCCCCAGCACTGTTTTGGGGAGGGTTTAGTCCATCCCATACGCAGTACTTTATAGCTCTTCTTGCTGAATTTTGTGGTATTCCTGCAGCCAAAGGAAGCCTCTCGGAATGGCAGCCCTGCTCACAAGCACATTGACACCGTGCCCCAGCTGCTGTCATCCACAAACCTGACAAGGCTGTGTTCAGTTTTCTGTAGTGCACAATTTTATTAACAACAAAATGCAAAATCTAAAGGCTCTAGCCAAACTAGATTGATAATAACTATGTTAACTTTTCTTTCACAATAAAAAATTAAAAAAAAAAAATTACTGTAAAGGGCCATCACTGGGAGCTTCCCAGGAATATATTTTAGTTTATTTATTTGTGTCTGCTACCTGTTTGTGCATCTTCTCATGGAAAAATAATTTAAAATAAGTAATCTTAAATGCCTTTATTTTCAAAGGATGGTCATTTAGTCTCCTCATTCTTTTACACTAAAGGTTTTATTATCAGAGGGGCTGTTTCAACTAATGAGACAATACAGTGCTATTCTCATGTTTCAACACAATCACATTAGAACTTCAGTAAATTAAACTGCATTTTGAAGCAAAAATAACTGAAACAAACGTTCAAAGAAATTTAAATATATAAAATACTATAATGCTTAATCAAGTGAGGATACATATTATTGCAATGATAATTATTAAACAATTGTGCTACTATCAAATTGATCATGTGATAATCATGATTAGGAAGCATTGTCTAGTTTGAAATGTGTGCTATCATTACAGGGGTTTGAACTAAAGTAAATGTTAACGTATATATTAATAACAAAGCAAATTAAGAAAAATGAAATTAAACCAAATACTATGAGAAAGCTTCATTTTGAATATTCCTCTATCTATTGTCACTGTCAGATACATAGAATCAGGCAGAAATTAAATTAGGAGAATCCAAAAATGTATGCACTTGAAAATGAAGTGTCCTTTCCTCTGCCATAGCAGTGAATTCACCAGTGAATTGATACAGCAAGAAACCATTCAAAGAAGGCTTTCAAGTGCTTTTAAATTATTTGTTAGATGTTACCCATTCCTCTTTCTTTAGAATAGAGTCTCAGGAACTGTAAACCATGATTTATTTTTCTGAAACTTTTGATCTTTTTCCGTTCAGCAAATACTGATTTAATTTTTCATACTTCTCCCAAAGAACAAGCCAAGAAACTAATGGACTGCACACTTTGATCTTTGTCAGACGATGTCAACAGCAGTGACTGTCAGGGTGAAACCAGAAACAGAGGCTAACCTGCTGCTTTTCTACCTGGATGTTTAGCTGTGGTCACCTGCCCCACCATTTAAGCTAGAAGTCAAATGGAGATTAAATTGTTTGGGTTTTTAAGAGATACTATTTAACTAAGTTTTATATCATGTCATAGCAGTCCTAAGGAAAAACAGAATCAGCTTTTTATGCTTCCGAGGTAACAAATTTGCATAATCACCAGCAAAACATTTCCTTATTTATGTATTATTCACCAGGGCCTATGTTACAGGTTATAGGAATACAGAGAGGTGTGGAGAATATTATACATTTAGAATCAAAACTGAAATTTCACAGATTTCAGAGGAGATATGGGAAATTAAAAAATTAAGAAATTTTAACTTGTTTTACAGCTGATTGTCCTACTGGCCATGGGACAGTTCTTTCCTTCCGCTCTTGAAATAGGTGTGCTCACTCCACTGCGCAGAGTTGGGCTTTGAAGTGCCCAGGAAGGGAAAGATGCAGCTACCCCAGCACTTGTGCGTTGTTGGGATGTGAAAGGATTGCAGGCACAGGGCACTCCTTGGGTTTGTGAGCATCATGTTTGTAATGTGAGACCACTCTGACCTTCAGTTAAACATTGTTCTTTGAACCTGTTCCACTCAGTTGCACTTCCTAGGTGTTCATTCCAGGCTGCTGCTGCTGAACAGCAGGAATGGGACATGTGGACAGTTTTTTTCTAGGGAGACAAAATACTACTTAACAGTGTTTAAAAGAGACAACAGATGGTGAGACTGTTTCTCAAAATAATCCTCCCTAATGGACATTGCAGTCACAATCCTGCAGAAAGAAGGAGGAGAAAAAAAATCTCTGCAGCATCTGTGAAAGGAAATCCTGGGGAAACAAATAAATTAGGCACTTTTAAACAGGCAAATGACTGCCTGAAGTTATTTATGCACAACAACATTTGTTTAGTTACTTCCTTCCATTTTGTTTGTGTATGGTTGAACTGAATTTTCAGATTGGTTCTGTCAGATCATGTTCCCAGCCCTGGTTCTTTTGCACTGCTTCGAAGTATGGACAGAAATTTGCTTAAGCAACTGGGGAATTCTTGGCATCAAGATCTCAAAGGTAATGCCAGTCAAGCTGAGGCCATGTTTTTTGCCACTTATTCTTGTCCTTCTCATCGACATGGAAAGCAAAATGTTGAGAGAATTCTCCTTTTTCTTGCTTGCAATGCCATCCACATATGTAAATACATCTCGTCACTTCTGTCCTCCTTTTGGCAGTGAATAAACTCTTAATGCTTAAAACTTCACAGAGTTCTAGTACTTTTCTCAAACTCTTTTTTAGTGTAATTAAATCATATTTTCTTTATTCTATTTGTTGATCTGGACAGTGACTCATATATTCGTTTGTAGGGTCTAGAGCCTAATTATACTCCTTGTTCTATGTTGTAACATCCCTTACAACTGCTCTCTAACATTTTGGTGATGTTTTTATATGTAGTTTTTCTTTTTTCACAGCTATTTTTCAAAAATCTTGCTATTTTTGGAATTTGCATATTCGTTGTTTGATTGGGTCTATTAAATTGTATGGAAATAAACATGGATTTTCCCTGTAGCAAAATGTGAGAGAATGAGCTCCAGTACTGCTAAAATCAGTTAAACTACGGGAATGAAACAGGAAAGCGAAGGAAAAAAAAAAGGAGTGGGCTGGAAATTGGAATAAGAACAGATGGCCTAAGTTAGCATTTTTAGATATTATATTACATAAAGTGGTAGGAGGGGAACTAAAAAGGTAAATAGCAACCTTTTCAATAGTAGAATTGTTCTGTTGATACTCTGGCTGTATTGTATGGATATGAAAACTAAAAACCACACTGCTAAATAGTACAAATTTCAACATTAAACTGGTTAATTGGTTAAATTGGAATTGTAAGGATACCAACAACAATTATGAGTAACTGTGGTTTTTTAAGACTTTTGCATTTATTTGAAAGGAAACATTAATTATTTTGTATTAACAGATCTGCACAGCTCATTTGCAAATTAAATGCACAACAATGTTCTTCAGAGACACTTTGCTACACTGCCTCCAAAGGAGTGTCTGCAATTTCTGGCTTGAAGCTGTCTACCACACTTCCTGTGTGACTTCTCCAATGCCTGACTCTTTATTTAGGGGCTCAGTTACTACCCAAACTTTTGTAACATTGCCAAGAAACTGACAGGTGAATGCTGGCAGCACTTCTTATTTTATTGTGTGAAAAGAAAAACAGAGTAGGTTGACTTGTATTTTTTTTGTTGTTGCAGAGGAAAGTTGTTCAATACACTGGCTGCGACAAGACAAAAGCTTTCTTTGTATGTGTGTGAGTATGTGGAACCTGGATACATCCTCAGGGGATTGTTGAATTGTCATTGGCATCCTATTAGAACACAACTATATAAATAAGATTAAAGAATGTAGGTCATGTCTAAACGTGTAAAGGAGAGTCGCAGAGATGCAATGATTCTGAAAATGATGTGGGATAGTGGTTAATCATTCCATCATGCCTGAGGAAGTGGCAGTCCAAAACCCTGAGGTATTTTGAAGCACTCAGCATCCCAACAACAGGTTAGGATATGATCTCTGGAAGTATGCAACCAGCCAAAGCTGAGATTTGTGAAAACCCCCTTCCCCCTCATGCTCCAAACCCACCCACCTCTGTGATTAACCAGGATGAGACTGGGAGCAGGACATGAAGTGCTGCTTCTGATGGTGCTTAGGAAGAGCAGGTACAACTTGGACAGCGTGGTCCAAACAAGCACTGGGGGCAAAAGCAGAACCAGGAGCATCAGGAATCTCCTGCTGACAGCATCCGGGCCCCACCCCAGTCACACAGGAGCAGAATGACTGCTGTCAGGAGTCACACATGAAAAACATAGGGGCCTCCACCTAAAATCAAAGCTCCTTCAAGGTCCTTAAATTGTTTTATGAGTCTGGTAAAATACACAGAAGGTATAATTAAGAACAGAAGATGAAGAAGGGGTAAAACAAAAAAAAATAATTCTATAATAAGCATATACCTACCAATGGCTGAGCATTTTGAAACTATTAAGGCCCAAAACACAATATAAGTTACGTCTTTAGATGGTAAACTTAGTGTTGAAGTCAGATGTTCTTCACTAGTTTATTAAATAAGAAACTTTTCCTACTTATTAATTTAAGACATCCTGTCTCTCTATTCCTGTCTAAAGAAATTTTTAATACAAGTATGAAATACGTTTCACTGAATCTTTTCGTTTGAGCACAATGCATCTTTCCAGTTAGATAACACCTGAACAGCCAGCCAGAATTTAGCCATAAACCTCTTTATGCCTGTACTTATTTCATATCAAAAATCAGATAGTTTCATTAAATCCATGGCTTTGAACAAAGTAATGCTCTCCTACATTATAAAAAGTCATTTTCCTTTACCTTTTGATGTCTTTGCCTTTCCAAGAATATGTCATTTGCAATGATAGTCAGCGTGTCATGGGAATCAAAGTTCTGTGAGCAGCTCTGCTGGGTCATGTTCATCTGTGCAATGAGAATGAATGCATAAATTATTTATTTATGCTATTTTACATTTTGTTTTTGAATTATGTTTAATATCATGCTCTTATTATATATCCTCCAAGAAGTATTTTCAAATATATAATGGGTAATTAAATTATATAATTTCTTAAGATAACATGATTTTAATGAATGCTGTGAATGAGGTTCATCATTAACTTTTCTTGCTGCCTGAAGAAACTGTCTCTTCTTTTAGAGACTTTGTCTATACCACGAAAAAGAAGCCAAAAATAATTTCCTCCATGTTTGCTTCCATTTATGTCATTTGTTTAAAAGCATAGGGAAACATTGATAAGAGCATGACTCAGATGAAACATAAAGGGGTTTATCTAGATTAAGTATATATATTCGTTGGTTCATTTAGTAGATCCATTAAGAACTAAATTTAAATACTTTGTAAAGTAAAGCTGTACTGTACCAGACTAAGCCAGAGTCTCTCTTCAGCTGAACCTCGTGTTCCTAAGCTTTAGCACAAGAAGGGCAGGAGATTTCAGATTTTGAAGCAGTATTTAGCTGTCTTTCACTGTGTCCACAATCTTTCTTGTAGGCTTTTCGCTGGCCTGCTTGCCTGCTCACAGAAAGAGTTCAGCTGGTGAGTTCAGCTGGTGAGCTACACTTCCACATGTGTCCAGTGACTTTCCTAGCCTTATACTGGATTATAACTCTGCAATAAATTCTGAATTTCTCCCTAAAGGTTTTTCTGAATATTCTACTGTCTCAAGACCAGGCAAGAATCTGTAAAAAGGAGCCATCTAGATAAAATCTAGCACACCATTAATTTTTTGGGGGGTTTGCATTGCAACAGAGGCATCATATGAAGAAAGACCTTAGGAAATGAAGCTTTCAAAGTACACCACTCACTACCTAAACTCAACCAAAGTTTTTTTTATTCTTTGCAGCTTTTTGGAAAGCTTCTCTTTCAATACTCACTCTCACTTTGCTAGACAATACTGTACTGTAGCATTTAAATGTCTCTTCTTTATCAGTGATGTCTCAGAGTGATCAAATTTAATCAAATGCCAGATAAATCTACAAACAAATCTGACCATACTCAATTGTTGTAGGAGTTAAGTGTATTTTCACATCTGGCCTTTTTTATTAGTCTGCGTGCCATATTTCTTTTATTTTATTGTTGATATCATTTTATAACACTAAGAGGAGAAATATATCATAATTAAATATATATATATTTTCAACTATTCTTTTAGGTACACGTGCTCCCCTCCTAGAAGACCATAATAAGGGTAATGACTTATTTCCAGGGAAGCCAATTTTATTTTGTTTCAAAATACTTCCTATTTAGGCTAGTGGTAGAGGAGAAAAACTGAAGTCAAGAGACAATATTTTTCCCATAGCAATTGAACCAAATAACACTACCTGTTAAATAAAACTGGCTTTGATTTAAATGTTCCCATTAAGTTTGTTCAGGCTCTGCTGAGCCTGCAATGTATGTTAATCCTATCAGAAGGAGAAAAACACTTGTGGAAAAGAAATAAACAAGCCTTAAGGCAAGGTGGAGAATCTACCATCATATTATTGATCCAGCAGTGGGTCTGAGCAGAAAAAGAGCTTTAACTGGTCAGTTATTATCCACAGAGTCACCTTCTGAATTGTATTAGTTATTGTAGTTGTATTTTGCTTTTCGAGAAGAGCACCTCACTGTCATAGACCGTCCATACCATGAGATTAAATTAATATCCAAAGTTCTTTCATAAACTCTCTTACAGTTTAGGAACCATACCCTCTAATCTTTAATTTTAATTAAGTTTATTCCCTTTGATTGGACAGGCATTGCAAGAAAACTGGTGAAATAAAACTGAGTAAAAAGCATGCCAGGACAGTTTTCAGTACCGTGTATATTTAGTTCCTGTGGTTCTGAAAACTTTTTAAACTTTTGCTGTGTGCAAATCCATCAAGCAGCTGCTGGAGTCACGAATCTCTCTTGTGCCAAATCAATGCCTTTTTTCTTTTCAATCATGGGTTAAAAGGTTTATAAACACAGCGACAACAAATGTGCATAGCTCTGTATCTATTATTTGATGATCAGGCTACATCAGCAAGAAACGTGGGATTGATGTATTGAGCCTTTGCATATTTTTGGATATCAATAGGATGGCACTGGTTAAATTTTTCTTCTCTAGTTGCTTTTAGATTCCTACATGCATTTTAATTTTATTTTCACTCTCGTGTATTTTATTTCCTGTGGTAATAATTCAGGTTTATTAGAAATAGCTTCTTTTCCACTATTTTGAATAATTATTTTGAATAATGAAAACAAGGGAGACATGAATTAACTGCAAGGATTTTTCATTTTGGACAACTGTAATGGAACTTGGCAATAACACAATTTTTTCCCATGATTACTTACCATTCTCACATGAACTTCATTAGCAATTACAATGCCAGTGGCTAATACTGTGCAGGAGGGTAAGGATGGAAAGTTTCAAAACATTTCAAAGTGCACTAAATCACAATTAAAAAAAATTAGTAATATAAATAAACTTGTAAATAAACTTTTTATGATTGGGAAGAGGAATTTGCTACAGAAATTTTCATGACAGGTCATATGCTTCAAGAAAAAATATTCCTACCTATTGGTAGGGTTTTAGGCATCAGAATAGTTTATGAGCCAAATCTAAATCAATGTTAACATGAAATATTCACAATGAATACAAGGGAACATGCGAGTCGATATAAAACATTCATCTGTTAAATAATTTACAGTACTTTTTTTCCCTGTTCATCTATCCTTCTTCCACATTATGCTTGTGGTTTTTTAGATGTCACTTTCTTCAGCAATGAATGGAGAACTCCTCTGTATACATGGTTTTTATTAAAACTGCATAAAAAACCTGATGGTTTCAGTTCAGCTATCTAACAGAAAAGGAAATATAAATTAGTGCAAACCTTCATGTGACTCAAAGGTTTCCTTTTCTGGTTTTTTTTTTTTTTTTTTTTAATTATCCAACACTTGCAGCAATAGCAAGGCAACAATTCACAAATTGCTGAAAATACAGGGAAAACTCTCTTTTCTCAGGAAAAAGGGGGGAAATAATTTTTTTTTTAAAAAGAGGGGAGGAATAAAAAAGAGGATCTGAAGGATCTCAACCTATGACACCTACAAAATCCTCCTGTCCAGTGCATTGTGGGGTACAGAGAGAAAGGTGCTCCCCACTTCCCCGGTGTTATGTTACTGATTGTGGAATATTCTTTTAAACAGTTCCTAAACTAAGAAAGAACAGATCTGTAGCGTGGCCATCAGGCTCTAATGTTTCTAACCCCCGTTCTAAAGCAGATAAAACTAGAAAAAATAATAGAACTTCATCTACCTCCTATGAACGTATCCAGAAAATACCAGTTTGTTGTATTAATCAATAGAAATAAATGTGCTATACTTCCAGGCTTGATTCAAGCCCAACAGATGAAGGAGATAATATACAAGTAGGGAGATAATTTGGGGTACCCCTTCTGCCACCAACTTTGTATGTCTCATTTCCCTGTCAAAAAAGTCAAAAATCACATGTGTTTCTCTGTTTTTTCAAAGTCTATTGTGAGATCACAGAAGAAATATTCAGTTCTTGATATACACATGAACTACATGTGCCAGTTCTGTTCTCAGTCGTGAGTCCTGTTGTACTAGAAATAAATTAAATAGCAGAAATTTAAATCAGGTTAGGCTTCTAAATGCCACAGAAATCTTTATTAACCATTTGAGTTTTCCTCCTGGATATAAGACCACACTGACTCTCCCTTAAGCTCAAAATCAAGCTGGATCCTGTTAACAACACCATGACATCATGACAGGAGTTACTGTATGCAGATTTGCCACTTATAATCAAATCACCATTTCCTCTATCAGTTTGGTTGCATTATTAAGTGACACTTAAAAGTAATTTTGATGATTAAATGAGCTGTTCTTCACAACAAGCACATAAGTTTCTTTTTTCCATGAAACTTTCAAATCAAGACATAATATTCTGTACTTGGCACATCTATGTCAGGTGTAAGAAAATCAGTCTGGAGTTTTACTTCCTTGTTTACCTTCTAAGGTGGTGTTTCCATCACTTGTAGTATGTATTTCTCTGTGATTTTATTTTGTAGTGAGGCATTATTTTGCTCACAGTGGTAATTCTGACAATAACTGTGAATAATTATTTTTACTAGTCAGACCAGAAGAAAATGCAGGTGAACGTGCTGAGAAAGTTGGTGGTATTGGTTTATTTTGGAGTTATCAACCACCATTGTGCTATCAGGTAGTATCTAAATTTTTAAATGTTTAGTCTAAAAGCCTCATGTGAGCAAACAGTAGCATCATTCTTTTCACTCAGGCCTCATACACAGGTGTTTCTCACACAAAAGTAAATGCCATTCAGTGTAAGGAAAGTCTGTCTCGTTACCCTTCTTGTTCAATCTGATTGCAGATCTTAAGAAAACATAAGAGGTGATTGATATTATGACACCTCTAATAAATCTTTCCGTTACTAATTTTAATTAAACCCAAAATATATGATCTCTTAACTCTCTTAGTAACAGGCATGTGTCAGACATAGCAGCAACTCAGACTATGAAGGACATTTCAACCACAAAATGTTTTGTTTTCCTCTGATGCGAGAGAGTTGATTTTCACTTTCTGCAAATAAACAGCTGTAGCTGCTACAATGATAAATTCTCTTTATTAATTTGACAGGTAAGATTTAATCATAGAAGGAAGGAAACCAGACATATTTTATTAGCAGAGAACAGAGAACAGCTTCATCTGTGGCCATTTTATATTATTGGAGCACTATACTCTATATTTTCTATGGGTTTCTTGTTCTTTGCTGGAATTTCTGGTTTTACAAAAAGAACTTATTTCAAATTCTCAACATACTTCCTACTGAAAAACCTCACACTGGAACACATGGAGTGAAATACTGGGTATGTTTGCACTAGCAGGAGTTTAATGACCTTTGTTGCCCCTTTTCAAGATGTTGTCTGTGTTGTGTTGTCTGACACACCAGTCACATCTTTCAAGAACATTTACAAAGGCAGTCGTGATCATGACAACAGAACTAACTCCCGGTCCCTGCAGGGGGTGGCCAGAGAGTTGCCAGTGCATCAGCTCCTGCATCCCTCAGGGCAGATGGATGAGATGATTCCCTGCTCGGGGTTGTGGTCATTCTGGAGCGTGGGCAAGCAAAGGGACCAACAGTCAGTGAGTGGAGCAGTCCTAGCCCAGAAGTGCAGTCAGGAGGAATTCCAGCTTTGTCAAGCCAAAGGCTTACACAGAATGCAGCAGTGCAGCCAGCCTGAGGAAGAACTGAAAGAAAAGTATATCATGCTGTAAATACATAAAATTTGATGAATTTAAGTAAACAAGTGATGTATTCAACTTATCAGTGAGATTTTGCTGTTACATCATATAATTCCGAATTATGCATTAATCTGAGTATCTTTACTGCTGTTCATACATTTCAATTACAATATGTTTGTTTTTCTCTTGCTTACTCAGCCTGTGTTGTTTTTGCCTTAAAGACTATTTAATTTTATTTTTAGCAATGTAATTCAACACAAGCTTTTGGAAAACTCCAAAAATTACGGAAGGAATTTCCAAAATGACAAGTGCTGTCATACTCACCAAAGAACATTTCAAGCAATTCTAAGTGCTTTATTAAGTCTATATCTTCAGAGCTGACTAGCCAATATCTAACTTCATCGTTTATCATTTTTTTTTAAATTAGAGAAACATATAGATATTAAGAATTCTCTTCTGTTGGCTGAAAACGTAATATTATTGTTCAAATGTCTGAAGCCGTATGTTACTTGATTGTTCTTTTTGTAGCTCAATTTCAATTTTAGATTATGTTTAAAATTATCTGCTGTATTCTTGGTATCAACTGCCAAGCACATGATATTCTGGAAAGCTGAAACTGCTAAACCTCTTATGCATATTTTTTTCCTAAATGTTATACATAATTTTAGCACTGTTAACATTGTCATCTTGCAATTATATAGGGGCATATACAGCATGACCTGCAAATAATGTATCAGCAAAGGGTTTTCCCTCCTACAGGCTTCTATTTCAAATGCTTCATGCAATCAGAAGGTATGTAAAAGTTATTCTGAGCCACTAGCCCACCTACAGCATGTCACTGTGGATTGCTAAAAAGTACTATTTAAGAAATGAATTTAAGATGGTGAAGAAGATAGGAGCCGTTACATTTGTTGTGACGGAATTTGTCTGATGTTCAGTTTTATGTGTCAGTTAAAAGCAAAAGAAAGCAAGAATGTCATATTTCAATCCACAGCTTCTCCAAAGTAGTTTCATGAGTTATTACGTTGCCAGCTGCCAGATGGTCAGTGACTTATCTGAGGATTCAGATAATTTATCAAAAATGGCATTCATTCATTTCAATAAAATTTTTATTTAGGAACACCTTGCGGCTTTTCTGCCTTACTGTTTTTCTGAAGAAATGAAGAAATTTGTGATGTCCTTCTTGCTTTTCCCCATCCTTAGGCAGGAATTCATGGGGGTAGCTGGGCTTCTCCTGGATGACAGTGCAGGATTCATTAAATGCACAATGGCTTTCCAGGTTTGAGTCATTAGGAGATATCTAGCTGAGAGTATGGAAAAGAGTCGAGCTGGGCCAGATGGTACAAAATTCAAGAGCACATCATTCAGCATGTATTGACAAGATCCCACATTTGCAGTTCAATGAGGAAAACATTCTTCTTTGCAAGGACAGTTACAGTGCCCAGGTGACCATGTGAAGGATGGAAGGGACAAAGAGGCTCTAACAACTGACCTTATTTTTGCCTTTCACCAGCTTCCCCCTTTTTTTTTTCCCTAATTTTACAGCTCTCATTGTTGAAAATGTTTGTTTCAATTTCTAAGTACGTGACCAGCACTATTCTACAGACGCCAGAGGTCTGACACAGTGGTGTAGTAAAAGGTGGCAGTTTGGAAATCTTACATAGCTGAGAATTGAAATCCTGGACTATGGATAAACTTTGAAGACTTGTGTACAGCTGTGACAGAATTGGCAAAACTCTGCTTCAGAGTTTACTCATGAGTTCTTTCTGAAAAATCCCATTCTACAGTAATGAACATGAGTGAAGTATTCTATTTGAATATCCTGAGGTATTGTATTCCTTTAGATGGAGGGTTTGAAACAGAAATAGGAATTATTTTCACAATGCTCTGAGGGAAGTCCAGCCTGCAGAAAGTGTAATTTCATCATATCCTAGATAGTTTTTCTCTCTCTCAGCAATGTCCTTGTTGCCTGAATAACTTGTCCAGAGGTACTGCCCTCACATGATCTTCTTGTTGGAACTTGGGAGGTGATGTACAAGGAAGGCTAAGGTAGCATTTGGTACTGGTCTTTAAATTGCAGGCAGTTTCTATTAACTGTTTGCTTTTTGATACCACTAGGTAAATAATAATTCTTTTTCTTGTTAAGAGGAGGAAGAGGGGGAAAAAGGAAAATACTAAAGTGGTATTATCTGGATAAATCAAACAAAAATAGCAGCTAACAAAATAGAAGGGAAGGCTGAATAGTCAAGGGATAAGAGATAAAGCACATTAATGGAGAAGGTGAACCCCACTGATTTAGAGCCATTATTTAGAGCTGGGGAGGAAGGGGTTTTGGTGCCTATGTGTTGCCTTCAGCCACCAGGAAGTCAATGGCAGAGAATGTAGTTGAGATCAGGCTCCTCAAGGCATAAACTGATATCCTGACTGCCAGCCCCTTCCCCTGAATTCTAAACAGCAACACTGGAGGGAGGCAACATGAAAGAAAGAAGCTGCACAGTGTTAGTGAGAACAGACAAAACCTCTAAATCTTGGACGTGTTCAGGTGTGGTGGTTTATTTATTTTAGAGCCTGTTACTTGTTTCAGTGGGGTTGTCATTCCCTGGGACTCTTGTTGGGCTTGCACATGTGGCAGCAAGGGTAAGAAACTTGTTTGTGCTCTAGGAAATTAAATCCTTACTTAGCACAATAGAGCACTGAATGAAAAGTGGAAAGGTTGAATTTGATGAGCTCCAAGGAATGTCTCATATCTTCACAGAAAAATACAAGTAACCAGAAGAAGAAGGCTGCAACCTTGACTTTAACAGAAAAAGATAAGAGGGGAAAATGAGCTGGCTCTAAAATTATTTTTTCTAAGGGCAGGGGGCATAAATGGAAATTGCATGGTGTTCCATAGCAATATCACATGCCATGTGACAGTACTGTGCCCAAAGTTAACAGGGACATACCATTCCTTAGATGTGTGATTCATGGGAAACACTGATAATACTGATCAGTCTGTCATATAAAAGGGGAAAAATATTAAAATTATTTAAACGAATAAAGAAAAATAAGTTTAAAAAATCAGCTCAGAATGATGTATTAATGTACCATTCTCTTTCATTTGTATTCTAGTACTGGTCTTAGAAAAGCATTCTGCCAGTTTGGGGTATTTAGTGCGATATTTAATTTAAAGCTGTGATTGAATTCTGGAAAATCTAACAAGCATTTAGCTTCATTTATTAATATCTAAAGATGCAGCATTCATCAGTGATTGTAATTAATGTTCCCCTTCAGCAATGATATACAACAGTTAGGTGACCTTGAAGAGAGAACATTCCATGCTATTAAATAACAGACATCCAAAAGATTATTTTGATTTCTGTGTCTGCCTGATTCATTCATTCCTTTGGCAAAAGTTGTTCTTGGTAGAATAAAGCTGTGCATGCAATGAGACAATTCTTTAAATTTTAATCCATTTTTCTTTAACTTTTAAATTGATGTTTAGCTTCCTTTGGGGGGCATCATCACCAGATATTAAAGGTCACTTCCTGATTAATTGTTTTTGTCCAGTGACTGGATTATGCTTTGGAATTTTTCTTGTATTTTCCAGATACTTCTCATAATACATAAACCTAAAGTTAAAATTATTAATTAAATATTACATATTTATAAGACAAGTTGCATAAATGCTCCTCTAGGATACTTTGGATGTAATTATTCACTGAATTTAATGAAAAGACTTGGGGGGAAAATATTTTTATCTGCCACTTAACATGGAAATGATACAAAGGTAGGGAAAAGTTCAACGAGACAGGGAAAAAATATTTTTATGGGTAAGGATTTGATTTAATAAATAATGTTTAATAATACAGAACTTTAAGGAGGGATAAATGATTAAGTACCATAAGAAGAAAATATTTTGTCTGGAAAATTTATTCTTTAAAGTTCTACAATTTCAATCCAGGGTCATTTCCAGGCATGAATAGTATGGGACAAATTAATTTGGTTATGATTGCTGTGATAGTCACATGGAAGAGAGGAACCTTATTCTGGATACAGATACATTGGACATAACTTTTTTCTTTGAGTGAACTCTTTTCTGCATCTGAGTCCTTTGAAAGGCATGCAATAAAAATACCACAAATGCATCATCACCTCCTTCTCGTTGAATTATAAGGTCAATATAAGATAAATATGAGCTGGTTTTGCTTCTAAGGTCCTGAAAAGTACCTTTCATTAGTATCACGTCTTTGCAGTTAGCTGCACATCAGTCCTTGAATTTGCTGATGGCTTAATTAATCATGCACTGGCTGAGGGGAAGTGCTTTGGAAAGTGCACTAAATGTATATTTATGTTCAGACTCCTAAATACCTTTGAAATCCAGCCTGTGGTTATTTGCAACAAAACTAATTCCTGTAGAGGTTTGGTTTATAGGAATACTTGTGGGAAAGGCAGAGACTTTCTCCTGAGGAGTGGGTTGTACTCAGGAGGTCACACCTGCAGATGGTTGATTGTGTCCTCGTGAGAGTGGGCTCAGGTGTGGGCACTCTGGTGAACCTCCAGAGTCTATAAAAGTCTGGTACCAGAGCAAAGGGGTTGGTACATGGACCGCTGGATTTAGTTGCTAAGAGGAGAGAGAGAAGTAAGTGCTGCAAAGGCAGTGTGGGGCTTTGGGGGGCTTGGCTGGGGGTTGTTAAAAGGAAGCAAGTGCTCAAACTTCAGTTGTCACTGTGGTGTTTGTTGGTACCACTGTAATGGAAAAAAAAAAGGTAAAAAGTCTTTTGTTGACATGCTTTGCTTATATTTTATTATTCTTTAGGTAGTCTATAGGTTTATATTCTCTTTTCATACAGAGTGTAGCTAATCCTTCTCATTTGGACTGGCTCACTACTTTTTCAAAAATCTGGCTGAATTTTTTTTTTTAATGGGCTTGTTTGCTGTGACTTCTTGATGAAAGAAGGTTTAGTAACAACACTTCTGGGGAAAAAAAAAAAAGGCAGCAGAATTGCTATTTCTTTGGCATTAGTTTGCAAAGTGTGGTGTTTGGTACCTTTTGGTTTTGAGAAAGGACTGCAGTGTACACAAGTAACATTCTTGTGTGGCCCTGGGGCTACCCAGGGCTACCTGAGCATGGCCAGGCTGTTGAACAGAAGTTGGCACTGTACCAGCAGTAGGTGTGCAGGTCAAAAACCCTGCCAGCACACACATCCAGAAAACATTTAGGCATCATAGTTTAGGTGTTAGTTGGAAAAACCTGATGCAGGTGGTGGAAACCAATCACTTCTGTGTTATATGGGAGGTTTGACCGTAGCTCTTAAGAATAAGTCTTATGGTGCCTTTTTCTCTATGTTGTTGGGGGTTTTTTTAATATAGATAATATGCAGAAAGCAGTGATACCTCCCATTTTTAAAAAGAAAACTCTCTGACCAATGTTAAATTATGGCAAAATTATTTCCTTGAAGCTACTATTACAGGAAAAAAGCGCCACTGACTAAGCTAATAGAACACATAAGTGCATTCTCACATTTTAAAAATTAAAGAAATTCATTACAAGTTTTCAGAGACAATTCTGTCCTTGCTATCTTGGTTTATATATTATGGGGGCCTTTTTATAGTTAAACCTAATCTGATTGTAGCAAATGGAATTGCTGGGGGGTTTCAAGTTTTTGTGTGGTTTTAGATACTTTTTCTTTATTTGTCTTTTCATATTTTTGTTACAATGGGATTCAATTGTCCATAAAAATTTCTTGAAGTATTATAGTGTTCTCTTTTATTGTAACTTAATTTGGCAATTGAGTATACCAACATGATTTTTATAGAAAAAAACAAAAACTCTTAGGATGTAAAAATATTTTTCAATGGATTAAGTGTTCTACCAGACTTTCGTGAAACCAGTTCTTCACTTCTCATCTAATTGGACTAATTAAACCTTTCTACCAAATGCTAAGGTTGTCATAGGCGATGCTTTTTTTTTTTGGGCAATGTGAAATCACTAAATATGAGTATATGTTGATACTCTCTGTGAATATCCATTTGGGTAAACAGATTGGGGGTGTTTTCTTGAAAGTCTGGCCTGCCACTGCAAGCCTTTCCTATTTCATTTGCAATGTATGTCCCTTGGGCAAGGTCCCTTCACTTGTACTTGAAGACAAACACTTAATAAAATAATCAGCCAGATATATTTTTTATAAATGTTTAGAATTATAAAATGTTTTTAAATAATTAGTTTGAAGGTTTCTGTATTTCTCATGTCACATCTGCTCGTCTTATATCGATGTTAACTAGCTTGTACACATATCTACAAGAATGAATGCTGATACTGTGAATGCACACACAGGGTCTGATGATGCATTTTACATCACTGTTTCCTGTAAAACAACAGAATGAAATGCTTAATGTCACAAAAGAAGGTCAAGTGAAAGCCTTTAATTAGATTTATTGCAGAAATTGGATGATCTGGCTTGGAATTAGTGTCATTCAGTAATAATTAAAGAGTGTGGAAAAATTAAGTCACTTTGTTGGAAGCAACTTGTCTTACAGTCAGCATAAGTAAACATCCCAGTAGTTTAATATGTGACAGAGAAAAATTTCGATTTGCTTCTGGTTTTCCATGTACTAAAAATGTTTTATGCTATTTGTCATTGTCCTCTGCTCCTGACCCTTGATCTGCTGCCAACCGTTTCCTCAACATCTTTTTCACATTTCCCAGAACTTTTGCTGTTTATTTTTCTAGCGTCATGCCATAGTTATGGAGGTTCTTATTTACAAGCACAGATGTTTCAGTCCACTTCTAGAAAGACAGTGTGATGTGGTTCCACCTGCTCGATAGAAAATCCTGACATGTTTTTCTGGCTTGTCCTCACACAACTCCGTCTCCTCTTTAGACAAAAACGTACAAGTTTTTTCCTTTTGCTGTCTCCTGTCTCACAGACAGCAGCTCTTTGATTTGTCTCCGGTGCATCACTGTTTTGGTCAGGCTTTTATCAAGTCCTTTGTATCTAGGTTATTATGGTTATCATGAACCAAGATCTATAAGGAAGTCTTTTTTATCTATGCAATCAGTAAGGCTTTTCTGCAGTCTCCTCTTCTGGCCTCTAGTTGCTGTAATTTACATTTTCTTTGGCCTAAAACACTTAATGGAGTTATCCAGAATACCACTGTGAAAAGTAATTTGCCTCATGAATGGTTTTCCTTACCTTGTAACTTGACTGATGTGCCTTTTCTTCCGCTGTTCATCAAACACGAACTACTTATCTGTATTTTCATTTTACAGTCAGCTTTTCTATAAGCAGTCGGTCAGTACCAAGAGATCAGTCATCACATCCTGCACTTGTGATCTCAGCCTCTAATCTACATGTTCAAGCAGAGAAACGTTCTGTTGATTGTTGGAAGTGATCGTATTTGCACAAGTACTTCAGGCAGACCTTTCTGGGGATCTCGTGCCTCTGTCTAAAGTCAGATTTTTGTTTGCATGATTTTTCAAATTCTTTCATAGATTGGTGGTGATAGATTTAGCTGTCATATATCCATTTTTAAATTTTACCAGATCAACTCTGAGCTACGAAAACTCTTGTAGAGTAAACTGTCATGGGTAAATCTTCTTAATTTACTTCAGAAAATGGTTAACAGGAACAAAAGTATGATTTCCTAAAATACTATTACTAACAATGAACTTGCAGGGTAATATCATCCCCTTGTTAGTTTGTCTGCCAACTTTTCACACTCAGAACCCCTGAAATATGATGCATTGTTATGTAAACTTTTTTTTTTTAATGAAGTTTTAGACGATTGTCTGTAACTGTCTCCACCTTTGCTCTTTGAGACAGGAATTGTCCTACTATTTCCAGCTAGTTCCTAAACTGTTCTATACCAAGCCTCTGTGGAGGTTCTCAGGATACCATATTTTTCATTCTCTTTCTAAGTTAATTCTTTTAATTGTTGAGAGGCAGCAGTTGTCACTGCCCTCTTCCTTCTGGAGGGTTTTTGGTAAATCAATGTACTGCTATGCACATTTTATCCCATAGTACTTGACAATGGCACTACGTAAACTACAGGGGGACGTGCCTGGACATGCCATGTGGCTTGAGGGTCTATTAACCCAGGGCATTCTGTGCTTTTTAGGGGACCTTCACCATCAAGACCAGCTGGAGAGGATCAACGGAACAGCGTTGGGTTCCACAGAGTGGTGATATTTTCCTTATTCTGTCTCTGTCACCCTCTTTCTGCCCCACCCCCACCTATTTTCTACTGCTTTCTCTTCTTTGTCTCTCTGTCTCTCTCTCATATTTACCATCAAATAAAACCCATGCTATTGACTGGTATATGGGCGTGGTTCCACCTTCATTTGGGCAGAGGTCTTTCTAAGAACCTTAATATTGGATCGTGACATAGGAAACAAAAACTTAGGGCATGACTTCATTAAAAATGTACTTTGAACCAGCAGGAGTAAATGAATTCACTAGGAGGGCTAGAATTTAAATCATTCTTTGTCCTTGTTAGCCTAATAGTTGTTGCCCTTTAGAAAGGATTTAGTTTTATTGTTTTCAAGTTTTTGTATGCATTCGGCAGGGTTGTTTACAGGTATTTCAGATAAACTATGAATAGTCTTGCATTTGAAGTTAGACCCTCAGTGTTGTAGACCTTGTTTTTACAGATTCCTTGAGGTAAATGTCACTTTCTCTTTAGTCTGTAGAAGATGAAGAAATGTTTAAAATGTCTTTTTAAATGGTGCAAATATAGTAAAGAGAAAAAAAATCCCACAGTTTACTTAGCATATACCCATATCTATCAGAAAAAAAGAACACTATAGTCAGAGATTGGGAGAAGCTGTTGACATAAATTTTGCCCTCCATCACATTTCTTTTTGAATTAAAGCATTGAAATTTGTGAAATCTGTGGAGGTTTTGTATAATACAGCAGATGGCAGGAGCTGAAGAGGGTGAAAAGTGCTGAGAGACACTTGATCTAATTTTTTCTTCTCTAGCTTAGCCTGTAGATCTTTCCCTGTAACTAAGACATCATTTTGAGGTTGTGTGGAAGGGCTGCTGGCAAGAACAAAGGACAGTAGACCTTTCTGCCTTGCACAGAGAGAAGGATTTCTGTGTCCCAAGGGGATATTGTACGATGTCTAAGCCAATAACTTCTGAGAAGAAAGTGTCTAGAGCATGTAGCTTTAGGTATTTGTCCATTCATAAGCTGGCAGTTCTTTCTTTAGCAGATTATACTTTGCAGTTAGGGAAAAGTAAAAATAATACTAGAAATCTTTTCTGTAGAATTATAACAAAAAAAAGTTGTGCAAATGAATCAGATATTACCAATGGAAACCCCTCACATTAAGGCTACTGAACTGCTAAATCAAATTTCACTCTCAGTTTTCCCCACTTATGCAGCGTTCTGCTAATCTAGCTGAGGTCCATGTTTCAGTATTTATGATGTGGAAAGAGAATCCTGATCCTGAAATTAAACCAGCTACTGCCTTGAAAATTTTGTTTGGACTTGGATACAATATCAGGGTTGAATAGAAAAAAGGAAGAGAAAAAGAAAGAGCTTGAGTAGTTAAACTTATATAATGCTTTCCAGCTCTGACAAATGTTTATTTCACACTATTCTTCCTTACTCTTGATCCTTATTTTGACAGACTTAAAATGTAAGCTTCTTCAAATGAGAGACTTTGAAACAACAAGCACTAGCTGAAACATCCCCTTATTAAATATTTTCATCAGACTGACAGGTTTATGACACACTGTATCCCACCTTTCTCCAAAAAGTACAATAAATGTTATTTTACTGAAAAAGCTAATGGTGCATTTCTGTCAAGTGGAGTTACATAAAAAGAATCACCGTGTCATTGATTGTAACCACAGCCAAAGCTGAAATTTTTATGAAAATATTAAATCTAATTTACTTCTAAGTTCTGTTGCATCTAGAGATTTTCTGGATTGCACTCAGGAAGAGGTTTGCACTTCTTTTCTTTGATAATATACTTTATAGCATCTAAGCATGTGATTTGACATTTACATATCTCCTGTCTCCCATCCTTTCTCCTTTGATTTACACACAGTTCTGCATCTGAAGAAGCTTGCAGTAGGTGCTCAGCAGCTGAATGTCTTGGGGGGGGGAGTGTTTCCTTCTTCAAGAAGTGTCAGATTCTGTGTCAGTCAAATAAGTAGAAATACACACCCAGGGTAGCAGTACCCATTACTTAGCAAGGTAAGTCTACTGAAGTCAGTCGTGCTGAAATCATCAGTTTTGGTACTGAATGTTGTCTCATCACTCCATCAGGATGTAGAGATCCTGTGTGCTGTGGTTAGTGTGTGCAGAAATTAGTGTTTGCACATTTGTTCCTTGTCTTCATCTGGTGGGAGCTGTATGAATTCTGTTTCATCTCTCAGAACCACCTTTAGAATGTTGTCCATTGAGCTTTGCCAATTCAGTGCCATCAAGGAGTATAACAGAGTTGGCAAATGTACCAGAAATTGGACCACACAGTGCCATAGTATTTGTTGCAATGCCAGAATGTCTTGCTACTTTTCTGTGAAGATATATTTTCACTATTGTCATGCAAAGGGTGTGCTTTATGAGTGACTGTTCCTGTATTTCATGATTTAGCATTTATCTAGTTCTAGAATACATATAAATGGATATGTTATGCTGCTTTAAGGCTGATATGCTGTGGGAAGGTCTGAAGGTGTGCCCTGAAACACAAAAATATTAGCACTATTTTTTGTTGTAGTGGGGTTTTGCTTTTAACAGGTCAGCCTACTGTCTGCAGGTAATGTTAGTGAAAGCTGTATGGTTGAAGTCATACTCCTTGCAATGTATTCTCTCTGATTTTTAAGTCTCATTGTGTCCCTTCCTACTGGGTGATGATCAGTTTGGATGTTACTAGATAAACCAGAGCCCCATCCAGGCCAAATACTGCAAGAGCTCCTCCTAATGGAGCCAACAGAAAGAGGAAAAAAAAGGGGGGGAGGGAGGCGTGGGGCGGGGGCAGGGGGGAGAAAAAAAAAGGGACAAAAATGTTGGGAAAGAAATACAGGAAAATTTCCCTGCACTTGTTGCTCTGTGTTTTCTGATTTAAATGGTCTCACCATGTTCCTGAAAGACTGTGGTGTATCTTTGTCTGAGACATTGATGTTTGGAATGTTTCAGAGCAAAGCACGCATTTCTTCTGCAGATTATTTTATACTGAAATCCATGCTTAGATACCAGAAAAAAGGTGCCGTAATACTCTTCAGGTGTGTGCAAAAGCTGGTGCATTTTTCCTTTGAGGGAGTGTCTCTGGAAACGCTGAGTGCCATACTAAGCTGCTCACAAATTCATCCTCTCTCTGCCTGCATTAGCACGCAGTAACTTGTGTGCAAAGCTGCTCTTTCTGCAAAGTCAAATCTGTGTGCAGGGAGCATTTGCACAACGAAAAGATGGCTGGACTAAATCGAATATTTGCCTTATAATAAAGACTTCTGGATCCCAGTGCTTTTTCACTTCAGCTGAATGTGTGCCTCTACTCACTGGTCTGGGTAAGGAGGACAAAATAGAATCTTAATCTAAGATGACAAAATATTCTCCACAAACATGGAGAACATGTTTTAATCCGAGCTGTCGCCAGTCAAAGAATGGGCTGTCTGGGTACAACAACCTGGAGCAGGTTGATAGGGAGAGACTGTTGGGTTTTTATTCTATTTCTTTGTTTCATTTCTTTTAAATATAGAGTCATCTTGAAACATAATAGAAATAATCACCTCTTGTTAAAAAAAAATAGTTATTGTAATCTAATGAATTATCATTAAGTGATTTCTACAAGCTGGGGCTAAGGACATATTTTGTACAAAAGTGTGATAAGTTTTAGGGCCATTTGTATCAGTGGGACTACATTTGGCAAAGAAACAGATGGCAGTTATGGCAAATGCAGTTTTCTATCCCAATGTTACTGCTGGGCACTTCAGTCACAGGTGTAAATAAGAGCTCCCTGGCGACTGCTGTTTCACATCCAGCTGTGATGATCTCTGAGGGGTGTTTAACAGATGGATACCATCACAAAGCTGCTCATACCTGATGTCTTTCTACTGAAAGCTGTCAAAAAAACTGTATATGGCTTTATATTGAGGTTCTCCACCCCTTCGGAATCCTGTGATGTATGTCATTATTTAGATAATCACTACCTAATTTGCATAGTGAGAGTAGTGCAAGGTAAAAAGCAGATTTAACACAAGCCAAATCTGTTCACTAACTTCTTCCATGGGTGCTTTTAACTTTCTGGCCAAACGTTTGGTTCTTGCATATTCCAGAAGGGTGACTGCGATAAATAAAAATGGCACATGTTCCTAATGTCAGAATTTGAACACAACTGGTGATTTTGAGCTAAATCACAGAAAGCCCTATTCTAGTTTCAGTTTTCTTTGGAAATTGAAGAACTGACTGAGCTACAGCAGTGTATGAGGATCTCTAATGGTCTAATATTTAAATAAATAAATTAGAGGACAATGTGAGAGAGGGATTAAATCCAGACCAGGCAGACTCCAGCATGCCATTTGAACGTGGCTGTTCAGCAGCCGTGCTTCTGTGTTTCTGAGAAGTGGTGGTAAAACTTTCTTCATAGTCTGAGTCAGCAGTGAGTTAAAGGGTAGTCACGAAGTATAATTTTTCTGGCATTGAACAGGAGTGTGTTACACCTAAAATGCATTTCCTGGATATTTCTTCGTACCAAATTTTAGGTCTTACAGCTTGTTAGATCTCATACCTGCTGTCTATAAAGAGAAAGGCTCTTCATTCTCCAATCTCCATTTATGGAGTGAGGATCTTACAGTAGAATTCATTTGTTTAATTATCTCAATTTGAAAAATACATAATCTTCCTCTTTAGTCATTTTAGGAGAGGACCACTTCCAACAGTCAGGGTACATTTGTGTCATTCTGTTTACACAGTCAATATGTTCAAAGTATCTAGATGATGAACTTAAATATTTACCTTTATTCAGGATAATTATGGTGCATAAATCTTTCACTAAATAATTTTAAATGAGCAAATTTGCATAGCTTAGATGTCAGTTCAATTAATTAATCTGTTAAAATAATTTAAAAGAATGGATCAAACTAATGTTTGCTACAATTAACTTGTCCAATTCTAGTACTGAGAAGGGTCACTTCAACCCATTCTAGAATGATGCTGTAGACTTATTTTGATTTCTAAGCTAATCAAGTATGGTAGGACCTACTAATTACATATGTCCATCAATACTTAATGACTGTATGCTTCTCACTTGCCAGTTCGTCCTATGAGGACCTTGGTCTCTTCTACTGAGCAGCATGAACAGTAAGGGGTATTGGTTGTGTCTTTGTTCTCCCTTTGTCATGTTCCTCTTCATCAAACATCAATTATATCTCCCCATTTTCAAAGCACTTGTACAACTGATTCTTAGATCCTTGCACTATAATCTGAGGGGAAAGTGTTTGATTTTCTGCAAATGTCACTCCAGACTTTGCATTCAGAACTGCAAAATCAAGAGAAAACATAACTGTTGATGACTGTTCCAACAACAGCTAACATTCTGGAAGTAGAATAAGCTCCTTTCCAGTGCACCCTGTAGGTGATGGTGTCTTTCCTCAGCTGGTGTCCTCATTGCAGAGGAACTGGCTTTAGGCTTTTCTGTTCTTTAAAGAATAGAATTCTGCTGGAAAGGAGCTGAGACAAGCAACATCTTCCAATTCCCACAAGTAGTGTCAAGACAAGGTATTTGCTGCATAATAACTTCCTGCATGACAATAAACATCATTTAAGGTCTAAAAGTCACTGTTGTACCATTTTATAAATATTGGCCTGAATCAGCCTGGTCGTTATTTCAGTTTTCAATATGGTAGAAATAAAGCTTCAAGTTTTGAGTCAGAGTATTTTGGACACAATCTTTGCCAAAGGATTCTGTACAACGTGATTTCTACCAAATGTCTCCTTTTCCTCATTTAATTTAGTAGAAATGTCTGCAATAGTAAGTTGAGGTGGACATGGTTTATAAAGGGCAGTGCAATTACACTGGTTTAGACATGAACAAAGATCAAATTATCTGATTGATTCTCCAAAAAGCATAAGCTGATTAAAGCAATTGCAAGTTTCATTGTTATAGAAACACTTTTACTTAAAATGAGTGTGCCATTAGCTTGACAAAACCAGGGAACATTTGAAATGCTCCAGGTCTGTGTTAACAACTCTTTTCATAAGTCTGCAGTTTATCATGTACACCTGTTGTGATGACTTTTTTCACTTCTGCAGATGACCCCTCCTCACACCTTGGCCCTGCTTAAAGGAGTCCAGCTTCACCCAAAAGTGCCTCAAAGGGAGAGTTTTAACAAAACTGTCAGCTGAATAATTTTTTTCTGTCTGTAGCAGATAGTGCCAAAAACAGGAAATTGAAAGAATGCTAGGAAGCTGCTGAAGTTGTTGAGACAACTTGTCAGACTTCATGGTTTTGCTGTTGTTTTTTGTCCATAGTATAAAAGGCAGCATAGTTTAAAGAGCAGTGAATGGTGATAAAGACACCACACACTGAATTCTCACTTGTCACTTGATATACTGAGACATGTCCAGATAACTCAGTTTTCTGTTCATCTATTCAGACATACCCTTTGCTCCCACTTATCTAGACAGCCTAAAGCTGGAACTCTTTAATGGTGTGATTATCTAGCAAGCAGTGTGTTATTTTAGTTTGCTTTGGGTTTTAGGAGTTAATTTATTCTCTAGATGTTTGTGGTGTACTTTCATAAGCATGACATGTCCCCATATTTCCATACATATCTTTCAGTTATCCCACTGCAGAAAGTCTTATGAACATTACATTTTGCAAGACTGCCTTGTTTCAGTAATAAAGTGTCTGTGCTAAGATTCAGTTTGGGCAGAGCTTGCGTGGGAGTCCTTAGACTTTCTTTTGCAGTGAGAAACTTGGAATGTCCAAAAAGGTGTGTAGGCTTTGAAAGAGAGATTTATGAATACTGAATAGCACTTTTGGAAACTGAGAACTTGGAGTAAGACATGGCACATCCTTTTCTGCATATTCCCTCCGTTGGATCTCCTTTAAATGTCTTCATCAGACTCACACTGCTAAATTGGTGGTTTTCTTGGTTAAAGCAATTCTGTCAGTCTCCTCTTAGGTCCCCAGGGACATTCTAACCCTTTAAAGGCAGGCCACTTGTCTTCTTTTCTTTCCTCAGCACACTTTGAGCTTTTGATCTCACGGAGCCTTTTCTCTAAGTCTGGAGAGCTCAAGCCAGCACCAAGCTGACTTAAAGCCAGTCCCGCACCCATCCCACAACTCGCCTGGGAAGGAGCTCGTGATGTGCCAGTTTTTTGCTAAACACAGCAGCAATTTGTAACTGAAGAACAAGTATGGCCTGCAAGATGCAGGCTCCTCATGTGTGAAGATTGGGGCTACTTCATAAGGAAATTCTGTTTTATTGTTGTACTTAGACATTGGGAGGAATTTTCTTAAAATATCTATGTATGTAGAAAAACTGTGAATTGCAAAGCAAGGTTATATACATTAAGTACAACTTATTTTAATATAAGAAATATAATTTTGAAATAATTCATAATCATGTGTGTCTTGATCCTGTTCTTGGGCATTCCCAACACTTCTGTGCAGCATCACTGCCAGGGCAAACCTGTTCCTGATCCCAACTAACAGCTCACGTGTGATTTAGCAGATACTTCTGTTTGTAAAATAAATGCAGCTATGATCAAATTATATTAATTTACCCCTTCTTGACCACCTTCCTTAGTTTTAGAAATAACAGGGTTACTAAAGAGCCAGGCCTACATACAGAAAAGTGTGTCTTGGAAATCTTTAGCAAGCTATAGCAATAGCTATTTCTGGAGTGACACACGGTAAGATTCCTGGTTTAATCTAAGGAGTTTGGAGAATGTGATCCAAAAAGAATGGTATTTTAGAAGCTCATCTGTTCTTTTGCAAAAATAAAAACTTCCCCATCCTGCCAAATTCTGTGTTTTTGTCAGGTTCTGCTTCCATTTCACTAAGCTAAGGGAGATGAGCCAGTCTTATTTTAAAAATTAACTTCAAGACTGTATTCAGCAAAAGAAACTGCTGGCTTTTGGTGTTTCAGATACTCCAAACGGACCAATTAGTGCAGCAAGAGTGGTGACTACTGTATGTCTGAAGATGGTGATAGTTACTAGCCCGTTTGCAATGCAGGGGAGACGAAAAGAGGTTGAGGGACGATTCTGCAGCAGCCGTGCTGAAGCCCGTGGGCAGCCACCCCACAGTCACGCTGGGCGTGGGAGCAGGTGCTGTGTCTGTGCAGAGCGCTGAAGCAGTCATATGGAGGTGACTGTCACATCAGCTAAAACCCACAAAATAAGGATTAGTCATTTCTATTTTTTTCGCACAGCTCACTCTTTTCTCAGTCCATGAGACAACAGGTGTTTATTGTTAGAGGCAAGTTATGCTCCTGGTGGTTGCCTGAGAAGAGAAAGTTTTAAGAATAATATTTTTTCACCATGAGCAACATGTCAACAATTCTCTAAATAGAGAAGCTCTAGTTGAAGTGTTTTCTGGCCTTTCCCATAGCTCCCTCAAAGTGAGGAAAGAGTACAGGCACAGAAAGTTGGAAATATCAGTGAACTGATCTAAAGGGATCCTAAAGCTTTGTTCAGTGTCATGAGCAGGCAGAAACATTTGCCATTTGGTTTGTCAGTTCAGTGGGGTTAGACACCTAATACTGAGATGGCAAAAATGTAGTCACTGTACCAAGTTTTATATCAGCTGGAAGAAGGTTTTACCAAATGAAACAGGGACACTTCTAAGACAAACAATGGTGTTGCTTTGTTTTTATGGAAGTGGGTCCTTTTATCACATACACCTATCATGTCTAAAATTTAGGATGAGAATATTAAAATATATACTTGTCCCCAGAAAGTCTGCTTTGTAATAGGATGTAGGATGGTGCCCAATAGGGTTGTTGCTGGTTGCTCTTTCCTTCCAAATGGCAATAATTTCCCATTACAAGCTGAAAAGCTTAGGAAAGTAGACATAAAAAGTAAAGGCTGGATTTCTTTTTTTAACACCAGCAGCTGACTGCCATTTGTTTGAGTGCTTGACTTGTTTCTTTAAAAATGTGATTTATTTGGAAGAGATTTTTCTGTGGCACATTGTTTCCCCTCAGGCTATCTCTGAGTCCACAGCACTGGAGATGGTGGTTAATGAAGACAGATGACGTTCCCAACCCCCAGGCTACTGTTTTCATTTTTCAATACCAGCCTTTGCATCAAGGAGCGAACAGCAGCAGAGACATTCTCTGCCAACAGCAGGGTCTTTGTTTTGTTTCCCAAGGTTCTTCCTTAATGGGAATATAAAAATTGTGTTTCTATAATTATATGTTGTAGGAACTTTGTGGAACAGTATTAGTTATAAATGCAATATTGAAAACAACCATGTCCAACCAAACTAATGAGTGTTACTGTGCTATTTCCTCCTCTCCTGCACCATTCCTGTCCTTATTTGATACAGTGATGGAGTAGAGAGAGGAGTGAGTAAATGAGTTTTGCTTCTTTGAAATCAGCAAAACTACACAAATGGATTGTTTTTTTCTTCTTGTGTGAATGTTGTTAAATTATTTTGTAATTTTTTGAGGGAGGCAGACAATGTCTGTTTGCACAGCAAACATCACGAGGCTTTGGGGCTTAAGTGAATGGCTGGAATTTGGTTTGTGGATCAATACACTTATGTGGTTTTCAGGATTTCAGTATTGGCCACTTAACTAGATCAGTTGGGTCTCTCACAGGGTATGTATACCATTATTTAGTACCTCAGCTGGGCTCAGATGAAACTGTGGTAGAATTTATTTTAAAAGAACAAGAATAATGGTTTTCTAAAATATGACATAAGCATGCTGAAGTCACGTGAGTTCTGCTTACTTTCTAATGTAACTGATCTAACCCCAGATACTTATATATAGATATTTCTCTTTGAATGGGGAAAATACAAAGAATTTATTTTAATAGATGGTCATATATATGACTGCTTTCATGAGCACATTTTTTTTAAATATTCTGTAACTTTGATATCAACATTGCAGCTACTGCAATTTTTCTCATATTAGGCTATTTGCTAAAATATTCATGAAAAGCAAACACAAAGTTGTCAGTTAATTAATTTTAAATATACATGTATATTCATTTACATTCACTTGGCAAAGTTAAATGACAATTGTTTTATACAATGCAGGGTTTAAAAGATTAAGACTGAAAGATGGAACTCTATACAAAAATAGTTATGCTTTCATTTTATTATGGTTTTGTAGAGCTTTCTATCAGCTTCTCATTTTCTGAGACTTTTGCTGTGTTCTAATTGCATATAATTAGTTTACTGCTATAAGTAGAACACTTCAAGAAAAAAAAAATCTTAAGATGGTTAAGTCTCCCAGAGAATAATCATATTTGCTCCCTTGAATCTAAGCATTTCAAAATTAAAAATTCAAAGATAGAGGAATCTTTGAAGAAGGACCATCTGAGAAATGTGAAGATCAGTCTACCTGCTCATACTTCCTTTCTAGTCCTATATAGATACAGGAAATTCAGGGATACTGTTACATATATGCATGTAATCATCTTTGAAGCTTGAAATCCTCTCAAAGTCAATGATAATTTGTAGCTGACTTCAATAGAATCACATTCTGATCCACTTTATGAACTTTCTAGTTGAAAAAAGGTCCATGAAATGGGGAGAGTAAGGAAAAGCCCACTCAGTTCTCTGTGGGGGAGTAAAAGCACCAAGGAGTACTTTATACTAAAGGAGCTGAATTATTTAAATAATAATCTAAGTATTAGAAAAAACCCAACATGGTTTGGAATCTTGGTTGCTTTGGTCTTTTTGCAATGATGATTTACATTTGCTCAAAATGACTAAAACTGAAAAGGCATTTTGCTGGTGATGTTTATAGGCTGCTTAATTCCATAGGATTGCCATGATGAAATGCTGGATCTCTTCTCTAGTGCATAGTTCTTTAAGGGAACTGGTAGAGTGAAATAGGAACAAGAAGCTTCTTTTTGCTCTGTATTTGTAATATCACAAGATAAAATCAGTTTAAAAACCTCTGTTTTGAAAAAGGGCACATCTGGGTGGAGAATGGTAAAAGTAGCAAAAGCCACAGTCTTACAGGATTTTTCTCCACTCCTGTGAAGTTTCCACTTAGCAAGGTTACCTACTCAAGTATTGGCAAACACATTTTTAAAATAATTATTTTCTTACCTTCTTTTATACCACAACATCAGCCTTACACGTTTGGGGGATGGGGATGACACTTAACAGCTAAAATCATGAAACCAGTGGGGCTTTTGTCATGTTCTCCTAAATCAGTGATATTTGGGATGGTTGTTTTTAATTTAAAATTTATTTCCAAAGGAAATGGTCGGAAACTTGAAGCAGTTACAAGTAAAAATGTTAGGTAAGTGATCCTTAAGTAGGTGTGCATGAATAAACTTCCCATTTATAAGATGTACTGTAGTGCTTTTTTGAGAGTTCCTTGTACTTCTCTCAGACTGTTTCCCACTGTTTCCCAGTTCATCTATCCCCACCCTGTGTTAGCTCTTCTCTCACTTTCTCCCTGACCTTTGCAAGCTGGTGTTCTTGAGCAAGCTGGAAAGGGGACACAATGAGGTGCCTCCATCCTGAGTGGAGCTGACAATAAATGATGCTTTAAAAAGTTCCTTTCATGGAAAAAATCAGAGTTCAGACATTAATTCAAGACATAAGGCTGAGTAAGGTTTTTAAGTCAATGAAATTTCTCCTGCATTGGAATTTGCAGGGAACAGACTCAGTATCAGCAGAGAGTAAAAAGCAGTTTGAAAAGGGTCCTTGATTGCTCAGCTTTTTCTAATGGATGCTACCTCAGATTATTCTACTTTCCACATTAAACTCTTGAAACTGTAAGCATCAATTACTTATTTCAGGGCTTTTGTACAGGGAAAGATCACAAGAGGAAGCCTTGACTGTGTCTCAGCCTTTTCCAAATTCACTGAATTAATTTTTCTGAATTCTGATTTCCCCTCTTCACCAAAGAATGGAAGTACAGAAATAATGTGTAATATTTCTTTGAGAGCCAATCAATAAAAAAGATATATTTAAGCCCATATATGTATGTATATATATATACAGTGCTATGCTAAAAATATGGCCAAGCTAATAGAGGTATTCCAGTTCTTAGTTTTTCTTCCATTTGTCTCCTGTGTAGCTATTTGATGCACAAATAAGTTTCAGGTATTGGTTGATGTTTCTTCCTTTTGGTCACTGACCTCCATCCACTCAGCCTCAGACCTTTTAGTCTTCCACTTCTGAGCCTGCCATGCTTTTGTGAACCTTTTGTGAAACTTCATGTTCAGTGGGCACAGCGTTGGCTCCCAGGCCTAGGAGCCTTATTGCATTTATTTCGATTCACTTATCAATGATAATTGTGTTCCATGACATGCAGCTAAGTAGAAGTGGAAGGAAAGCAATTCCTTCGGCAGAGAAAAAAAAGTGGCTAGAACAAAAAGTGGTAAAAAAAGAGAAAAGGCCAGAAAAAATATCTAAGAAAATCTCCCAGAGAAAAGTAGGCCTTTCATTATAATAAAAGGGAAACCAAGAGTTCTTGACAACACTTCCAACTCCTCATCTTTTCACAAAAATACAATGGTCTCCAAAGGGAGGCTGGTGCTTTGTGTCCTCTTCCATCAAGTTGAGTTTCTCATTTTTCCTTATGGGTCCTGACCTTTTAAGTCATTCAAGGGGCTGTAATTCCTTTTGTTAAAGAAAAGTCTCACTGAAAATTCCTGTGTATATTAGCAAAAACTTTTAAACCAACAGCAGCAACAAAAGATTCTATGCATGCTTTCTGAAATTTTTTTCTCTGAATAAAACCTTGTTTTGGCTAAAGCTTTTTGAGCACGCTGGTTTTAGTTCAGTGAGTGAGATATGGGAAGCTCTGCCTCAGCTGCACTTTTCTTTTGAAATCTATAAGCATTCTCAAAGTTTTACTTTTTTGACCTTGAGTTGAGTTTGAGCTGAATGTTGTAGTATTTTCTCATGTTTCAAATGAGGTACAAGTGCAAGTGTGCCCAAGCACAGAGTTCATCCCCACTGAGCGCTTTCAGGTGAACACTGATGACTTTGGGAGCAGCCTCTCACAGCTTCTTCTCATCTGCCACTGCAGTTCAGCGATTTCCTCACTCCCAGAAAGATACATAAGCAATTAATCAAAGCTGGCACTGAGATGCTTGATGAAGAGATCAATAATTTGTCTGGTTGCCAAGTTCAAAATAAACAGGGGCATAGTGACACTGTTTAGGCTTGAGCAGAATAGATGATGACAGATTATTTATGAATTGTATTGAAACAGTTTCTTTCCCTTTTCTGTCCCATTTTGCAATGGAGCAAAAGGTAATTTTATAAGTAGTTCTTATGACCATTACTGCAATGCAACTTGTTCAGAGTTTTATCTCAGGGGAAACTGCACATTTTTGCAGGAAATCATAGACTGTGACCCACAAGGATCATTGAAATCCAGCTCTTGGGCCTGCACAGGAAAACCCCAAGAATCCCACCATCAGACTGGGAGCATTGCCAAACATGGAAGCTGTATAAATATTATAAAGGTGTGTGTCCTAGTTTGAGGACAGGTGTCTGCTAAGGAAGGCAGGAGCCTCCCTTGGAATAGGAAATGTAATCCCCTTCCCTCCGAATTAGTATAATTTTGAAATTAAAGGGGCTTTCAGGCAATGTTGTGGGAAAAGGAATAACAGTTCTTTACTAATATATATATATATATCAAGACAGACAAACAACAGCAATGGCAACCACAGCAAACAAGAACAGAGCAAACCCCCAGTCCAGTCTCTTCTTGCTCCCTGTTAGCAGTTGGGCAGGACGGGTGCGATGGCTCCTCCTCGGCTGCAGGGGGCGCTGTAGCGCAGGTCTCGGCTGTCTCTCCCTGGCAGTGATGGCAGGCACGGCCCCAGCAGGGATGGAGCCTGGACTTCTTGTAGGCAAAAACCCCGAAGCTGCAGCAGGGGTCCGGCAGGGCTGGGCAGGGCAGGGCAGCCCGACTCCCAAGCCACGGCTGGCAGGGGCTGGCTCCGGGAGAGGCAGGCAGGCAGCAGGAGCCAGGAAAACTCCACAGTGGTGACAAGCAACGGCAGCTTCCCTCTCTTCTGAATGCCGAGAGGCAAAAAGAGAGCGAGCTGCTGCTCCCCTTCCTTTTTCCCAGCCCAGCTGTCCCGAGATCTCTGCCTCCTTCAAGAGGGAATGTCCAAATAAGGGAATAGCTACTTACAAGTTTTTTTACTCGACTAGTCAGTCTATTGTTTTTCCTAAGCACCCAGTCGTTATGGTGTCTTAGCAACGTATGGGCAAAAATTCCCTAAGATAAGAGAA
Organism: Orthonyx spaldingii; assembly: GCA_013397795.1. NCBI lineage: Eukaryota > Metazoa > Chordata > Aves > Passeriformes > Orthonychidae > Orthonyx > Orthonyx spaldingii. The sequence continues at coordinate 411,218 of VZTJ01001623.1, read as the reverse complement.
ACAAAAAGAAGGATTCCAAACCTCAACAGTGTGTTATCACTGCACTGGCACTGCTACACCATTTGTTACTGTAGATGAAGTTCTGTTTTGTTTTTAGTGGAACCAGAAGTGCAGGAGGTAAATGAAAAGATAGGAAAGTTCACCAATACAGAATCACCTGAATTCTTTAGGCGAATGTTAGAAAGGAGCAATAAGTATTTAATTATATTTAGATAGCTAATAACACAAGGTGTCAAATTTTAGAAGAATGAGGGACTGTCTCTGACAAGTGGTGGCTCAAGGGTTGTAGTAGATTATGAACTGAATAGGTAGCATGGTAGCCAGAAAAAAATAATTTATCATAATGTATTTTTCACATGGTTACCAGATTGTACTCTCTCTTTATTTGTTGTTCCTGTTGGCAATTATGAAGCATTAGAAACAAAACAAGGTGTCTGGGGGTAAACTTTGGGGTGTTTTGAATGTCTGAAGTTGACTCTATGGAAAGAGTATTGAAGCTTTAGGGCAAAGAAGCAGCAGACATCTGTAAAATAACAGCTGTTGAAATGAAATTTTGTGGTAGGGGAGCTGTATTTCACCAAAAGATAAATGTTTATCTCGTAGGAAAGAAATAATTTATAGAAAAAAACATTGCAATTGGACACATTCAAATATGACTAGAATATTCTCATTGATTTAAGCTAAATAACTAACAACATGTCAGATTTCTTTGTCTGTGGAAGGAAAAGTAGCAGTGTGAAACCAGATTGGAGTCATTTGCCTCCCTCTCTGTCCCTGTGCTGTTAATAAATCGCCCAGTAGTTTGTCTAATATGGACATGAGATATCTGACAGATGGTTTTGTGCCACCTCCTGGAAGAATCAAACGGTCTGGAAACCTGAATACCTGGTTTTAGGGTACCACATCCACTTGCAGGGAGCAAAACAACCAAGGGTGATTAAATCCATAGAAGCATTAGAGACAGGGTATGAAAATATCAGAGAAGCAGCATCTCTGTTCTGTGACCATTTAGATATTGAGGCTTTGGTGGAAAAGGTGGAAGTCAAATTTATCTTCTGTTTTTGAACCATTTGTGGCTAATGCCTTTTGTCCATTTATGTGTGGTAGTAGGTTAATCATCACACTCTGTTGGTTGGTTAGTTGTGAGCAATGTTGAGTTTATTGAGGAAAATATAAGAAGGGAAGGAATCTGAAGCTAAAAAAACCTGAGAATTCAAGAAAACACTTGGAGTAAACTCTGTGGTCTTCCTGAACACCAAAAGACAGTGGGTGTCCTCTTTTACATAGTTCCTGTTGGGCTCTAAAGGAGGACACACAGTGTTGCAGATCCTCAAACTCTAAAGGCACAAGACTCTGGGAAAGGTATGACCTTCCCCATCTTCCTGCCATGGGTCGATTGAAATCCAGGATATTTTTGGAGAGTATATTCAGCCTCTAAATGAGAGCTCTATGAGACATGGTAATAGATGACCTAATTTACATGATCAGTCATTATTTATGCATTTGTTTCCGAAATTGCCACTAGCAGCTTGATTGCTAATGCAGAAGAACAAAGTGAGTTTTAAGAGGTTATGAACTTGTATTATTGACTGACTTTAGGTTTTCTTGCTCTACACAGTCTCTCTGTTTCTCTGGCAAGAGCACAGTGAAGATGCTTTGGATGCTGATGCCCTTTCTGTTTGCTTTAAGTCCTGAAGGAACCAGGGTTAGAGTACTGCTCAATAGATCCAGGTGTATCACTTCTAATGGTGCTATGGAGAAGAAGGCTTTAAATTGTGGGCCTGTTTCAGTTCAACTGAAACCAAACTGAAAAATTGCCAAGTTTTGTTAGGTGGTTTGGTGTTTGTCCTGTGGTTCTATGGTTTTTGTAGTCCAGCCACAGATGTGCAGCTTAACCATGCTGGATATGGGTAGTTTACCTAAAACAAGAGCTTTTATTCATCTGAAGCACTTCATGAAACTCCAGACTTTAAAAATCACATCAAGAAAATAATGGAAAAATCTCAGAATTTTTGTCTATGGTTTCTATCCTCATGATGGAATATTGAATCATGTATAATGCTATTGAAGTGTTAAGTGTCTGAATAACAACACAATCTGTATTAACAATCTTCCTGTGATTATACAGACACAGCTAATTTATACTTAACCACTTTGTAAAAACCTCACATAAACAATAGAACAGACATAAAAGACTCAATTTGTCATCTTGTGTTTCTGAAAGTAGTTGGGTTCTACAGTTCACATGCGTCTGAAATCTGAATACAAAATGCACTTCACATGTAAATATTTATCTGGAAAACTTGTAGCATCTTTTTCCTACTTATTTGCTCACTGTATCTTCTTTTTTTAAAATGTCCTTCCATTCTGGATAATAAACTAACATGCTGAAACTTAGGAATGTTGGAAAAATGTAGCAAACATTGTCTCTTGATAACACAACCCATCTTACTTGATGCTTGAACTTAGGCCTTAATTATAGAAAAATAAATTACTTATTTACTACTCCACACAGTTTGCCCTAATTTGTTACTTTATCTCATGAAGAATAATTAAGTTCCATCTCAACATCTTATCAGTTAATCCTCCCTAGAAAATGAACTCATTAAATTAGTGTAGAAGGGTATTTTGTGCCACAAATCCTTCTCCTGGTTGAATAAACAGAGCTTTATTTATGTTGCAGAGTAGGAACATTTTTAATTTCTTGGTGATATTTTGACTGCTGATCCTACAATTAGGAGCACAATGAAATCAGCACAGTAAGACAAGGCTGTTCCCAGACTGTGTGCAGGTGTCACATTCCAGAATACTTAGTGTTTTCTTTCAGTCCACATGAAAACACGTGCAAGAGGGGAAACAGAGGGAATTTTTAAGCAGAGAGTGCTAATTAGGGCCATGGTTCTCAGTCCAAAATGATGTGATCTTATCTGTAATTGTCACTTCATGACTGCTTTTGCTTCCCATGAGTACCGAGTTGGTTCTCTGGACTAGTCATTGGTGGTTAAATTCAGTGCACAGAATTCCTAGAATATATCAATTTAATATTACTGTTCTGGTGAGACCCTTGGTGAAGGCAGGGAATGAGAGAAGGTGTGAAAATGCATTTGGTGATTTCCAGCTACACTGATCCTTAAACAGAAGAGTGCTTTTTTTTCTGTCAAAGAGCTGGTGAGAAAAAGTAGTTTTCAAGTTGCCTTGAAAAGTCAGTAACACCACACTAATTTCTTTAGCCCACGTGTGTACAGTACCTGTCACAACATAGCGTGGCCTCTGCTTTTGAGGTGAGTAATGATAAAGGCAGTGAGAATGAAGAATCTCAGGTGTTACCTATGAGGTGTTCAGGAAGAAGAGGTGACCATTCCTGCTAACTTCCCTTGGTTTGAATAAACAAGATATTACTTTGTCAGAAGTCTGGCAGAGGAAGACATGCTTAATTTTAGAAATGTTCATTTCTGGTATTAAGTTCCCTTTTTATAGTTTGTAAAATTATACTACATGTATGCTTTCTGCCTGTTTGCATATGTTTTTTCAGTATTTTAAGCTGTTGCACAGATATTCATGAAGTATGTTATTCTGTGTAGGTGAACTCCCTTAATTTTTCATTCCTGGATGGCTTCATTCACCTGTAAGCTTGACTAGATGTCTCTGCTATGGAAAAGCTGACTATTTCTTTAAATGCCTGAAAGAATTGCTTCTTTAAAGAAGTATGTGCAGCAACAAAGTCTCAATGAACTGATTACTAATGAAATTCAATTTTTTATGACTTTTTTTTCAGTCTCTTAGAATATCTGCTATAAAGAATCCTGATTATGAACCAGTCTGACAGCTGTCAGTCACAGGCTATTGGAGTGTAACTGTGCAAAGAGCTTGGATTCGGTTATACGTTGAAGAAAATGCCTTAGAACTAACCTTGACTTCTTGTATCTTAAAGTCAAAATAAGGAAAGACGTGTTTCGGTTTTGGGGTTTTTGTTCTTTTGGAGTTTGGGTTTTTATTAAGGACTGTATCTGTTGCTTTCAGAATGTTCTTCTGTAACATAAGTAAGACCTGAAGAAAGAAAAGTAGATAAAAATGCTCCCAAGTACAGATTTCTCTTTTATAAATAAGTTTTAAGGATAGAAATAACTACTTTCAGGTGTCCTGCACTATAACTGTTCTGGAGCCATTTTGGGTTAACAGAATTTTCCAGGTCATTTATGATAATCCTTTTGTGATAGCAAGATTGTCTGGGAGAGTGATGCAACAAGTGAGCTAAGATCACTTAAATCTATTTATAGCAAGGGCTGTAGCACTTTGATTATCATGGGGATTCAGGAGAGACTGATTTTGTATTTGAGTGGCAAGGTCTGCCAGGGGAGGGAGGTTAATTTTATAAAGAGGTTATATGCAATCTCTCTCAAATCTTCGGATGATTGTTCCAGCAAAGCTGGAAAGCGAGTGTCCAGTCTGTTGTCTCAGCATCTTTCAGTGTCTGAAAGGACACGGAAATAATCAGTGATGGGGATGGGGTGGATGAGGCGGGGGAGTGGGGGGGCAGATATAATCTTTATATCCGGAGTGGGATGGAGGTACAGCACAGTGTAGATGTGACACCGAGCAACACTTGGAAGGTCTGCGTCTGCTTCTGGTATTGATCTGCTCTTATCTGTGTGTCTGGTTCCCTTATCAACCTTTCTTTCTCTTCCTTTGCTAATGGTCCTTTCCTGGAGAGCTCTCATTTGTACAAAAGCGCCTTTTTCAAGGAAGCCACTTTATTATCTGGGGCTCTGAGCTGTCTCTTGTGCTGACTGAAACGCATGGGGGGGCCAAATAAGCATTTACAACTATGTCTTTGAACTGGTCATCAATCAAGATGACACAGAGAGGACTCCCAGACTGCTCTGCTCGTGTGCTTCTCATCAGTGTGTGCCCTGATGGAGAATTAGCCCTACAGGCTTACACTTGACGTGCCAGTAGGATTTGGTGATGAAGCAGATTAATTTCCTCACTTCAGACTGGGAATTTGGCTTTTCTGACAAATAATAATTCTACCTTTACAGAGGGTATCCCAGTAGGGCAATTAATTTGAATTTGCTGCATAATATTAATTGCTTGATTACTGCTTCTTAATGGAACAGGTAGCATGTCATTTTATGTTTAGTTGTCCAAACTACTGCACAGATTCTTTGTTCATACCACACATTTTAATCTCTCCTTTTCTATCAGAGACAGTGTTTAATTTTTAATTTACTATATTTTAAAAATTAATTCTGATCCCTAGTAAGTCATATGATGAACATTAGTTTTGTTGCTCAGGCACTGTGGGCACCTTCTCATTTTTTGTCTCAGTTTTCTCATGCAGAGTTGAACAGGATTTCTGTATTTAGCATCTTGTTGCTGTAGATGAAAAAAAAAAAGTAGATACCAACACCAATTCTGTTTATTTTGTTTCTCACTTCAGTCTCTTTGGAGTTCTGATTCTAATTTTCATTTTCCTACTACATGACTGCATTGTATTGGGTTGAAATTTGTAAATTCTCAGCAGTACCTCCTAAATCCCTACCCTGGTCAGTTTGCAGCAGTGTAAGCCTAGACCTCATGTCAGTAATTTTATTGTTTGCTTTTCTGTTCTATTTTCCCAGTTTGGACTTGTGGGTTTTGATTTTATTGCTAGGTAAAAGGACCCTGCACTCATCTGCTATTTCTATCAGCTAAGCCCAGGAAGTATAACGATACTATAATCCACTTCAAATCACATTATAACAATCCTTGTTAATTGAGGCTGTGTCTTTAATCACCTCATAAGATTATGAAGATAGAGTTTTGCCTAAAAACTGCCACCCAAGCCACTGTATCTCCCTGGAATCCTCTATTTCTATACAGCTGAACATTTTACTTCATTAAAACCTTTTTTTTGTATCCCAGTCTGATTCCAGCACAAACTTTTTTCCATACGTGACTCAGCACCACAATCACAACTGCAAACTGTATCAAATTTTTAAAGTATCTGTTCACTGTTGAGGTGCAAAAAGCTCACAGATAAAACCCTCCTAATTGTCAACTCTGAATGAGTGTCTAGAGCTGGATGATTCAAACTGAAACTCCTTATTAGAGCTGCAATTTTTCATTGGATTCTTCGGTCAGGTAGTAAATGATCACGGCAATTACATTGATTAAGGTGCAGGAATGTTTTTCTTGTTCTTTTTCTTTCAGATGTCTTTTCCCCAAATTAATCAGGAATCAAATCCCATTTTAATTATTTTTATATTGGCTTAATTACTATGCTAGCAAAATTTTGTGATGTAGCTGGAGAGGGTCCTAAGTCAAATCAATACTTAGGTCTTGCTTTCTTAACATGAATCAAAAATGCAGAAATATAAATACAACTAAAGTAAAGTACTGGGATGTACATGAATATTCTCAAATCTCTTTACTGTTGGATGGAATCTGATTCCCTCTTATTTTTTTCTGCTGCAGCTTCTTTGAATCTTCCTTTTATTGCACATAGGGCTTTTTTACTTCTTAATACTTTCTAGCTGAATCTCTGAAATCCATTATCTGTGCTGGTTTTTTCTTCCTCTTTCTTTTTGTCTTTTGTACAGACTACATTTTTATACTATTCAGTATAAAATACAAGACAGACTGCAGATATGGGAAGGTTTTATACAGCAGAACATTTATAATATATTTTATTAATTCATGGAAGTTGAGCAGTGTTTTATTAGTCTGCTATCCATTTCTTGTGAATCATTTGATAACACAATAATAGTATTGCTAGATTATCAGCCTTGCATTTTAGTCATCATATATAGACTCATATTTTTTTCATAGCATCTTATACCCTCTATTAACTTAGAAATAGACTGCCAGCATCATCTCATCAAAATCTTTTTTAGAGCAAAGATATATTGCTCAAAACAAACTATATATATATATATCTTTTAAAGGAAAAAACCTTATGTAGCATAGGCACTAAAATTTTATGTTTCACTATTTACCAGGGTATTTTTTACATTGATAGCTCAATCTTGCACATCATGTGGTTCAATTGCATGCAGTCCAGGCTAGAGCAACTGTGCATTGGCCTTCCTAATTCAGGCTTCTCAAATGGTGCATTACTGATTCATAGAGACTGCACTACAGAGAGGGTGACCTGCTGAGTATCTGCTCATTAAGTGTCCTCTAATCCAAGTAAAGTCCAGTATTTGTTTAACACTAATTAGGGTCAAGCTCATTTCTCCATTTTTTGAGTCCAATACAATTTATCACATGGAGGAAAATTATATTAAAAACCCAGAAAACAAAAGGGGGTTCGTGTTCATGCAAAAGACACAGTTTGGTGATTCAGCATCTTACAGACAGTAACAATACACTTTTGCTCCAGAAGCTAATTTTTTATCACATATAAAAGCTATGTTAGTTCAGGGTAAGAGTCTCAGAATGGACTGGAATGCAGCAACTACTTGGTTATTCCTTTCTGTCTTACTGTCTCCTTTGACTAGATTGGAGGTGACTAAATGGGGATTTTTTTTGATATTTAGGCCATATACATTTGTTACAAGTCACAGCTCTGGGGCACTGCTGTCCCAGGACTGCTGCTCTCTAATTCTGACGTAGGTTGCCTGCAGCCACAAAATCTTTCCACAAGTTCGTTGTGTTTCTTAATCCCACAGTCCCTTGTGGCATGAAACAATCTGTCATCTCACTTCTTTCCTCAGTCTCTTCCCTATATCTTGCCCTAACGAGTCTTGGCAAGAGAGAAACAAAAACACACAATTGGAGGTTTAGAAAAACGGAGGGAATCTACAAGGAAATTCTAGCTCAAATGTTCTGTTAATAGCACTGAGAACAGACTTTCCATGATTTATTATTTTAACAAGATCTGTTGAGAGTGAAATTCAATACATTTCAGCCTAGTTGGGCCAAGACCCCAAACTGGTTTAGGCACCCACATTTTAGTGGTTAACTGTGGTTAAAATATATCTGGCCATCACGTTCTCACTCATCACATTTGGCCGTCTTATTTTTCCTAGTTCATGACAACTCTGTCTAGGTATAAACAACTTTGTAGAAAACTCCAAGACTGTAAAGCAAATTATTCCCATACAAAAAGAATTTGTGGAGAAAGGAGGAGAAAAAGGTAGCAAATGAGTGTAGCAAAAGAGAATGAAGAGTTCTGCCTCTGTGTACGTGCTGAAGTACCCACGTAGAATCAGACTTCCAGGTTGTGTGCATCAATGTCATTCCCACCTTTGAGTGGTTATCTCCACAGCAAATTGGAACAAAGCCTTGGGGGTTACTGAGATGGGCATTGCTCATGGGGTGCTTGCTCTGGCTCATTTCAAACTGTGGTTGTGTTGTACATAATGGTTTTAATAAAAGAGAAAGCTTGAAGTGGGTGTCAACCCCTGGGTTTTCCATTGGTTTCCGTAAAGTTTAGGCAGAACTGTGGTTTTGTGGTTCTGTTCATCCTTCTCAGGAAAGTATGAAATGTGGCATTCCGTGCATGAATCCTGTTGTGTTGCACGTGTCTAGACAGCAAAGTTTAAGTGCAAATTAACACTGAAGCTATGGCAGGTAGAAGAATCNTATATTTTTAAATTTTTAAAAAAGTTAACAATATTTAAATAATTTGGTTAGAGGTTTAGATCTGTCTCATTAGGGTTGAGAGTTCCTCCTCATCATCCCACAATTTAAGGTCTAAATACACATATTTAAGACATAGTTATTTTTCCTCAAAGACTTTGTGCCCTTGGCAGAGTCCCAGAGCTGATGCAAATTTTTCTATGGGTCAGCGGGTTTTGCACTCTTTCTGTTATGTTAGCTTTAGAAATATTTTTAATGTGTTTTATAGAGATAAACACTCTAACATTTCCCCCCAAGCAGTAATTAGGAGAATTGAAAAAAAAAATCTGATTTTTTCTGACTTGCCCGAAGACTGTGTTTCATATTTACTGAACTGCAGTCTCACAGTGTCCTCCTTGGAAGATTCAAGAGCCATAAGGCAACTGGTTGTATTTAGTAATCTTCTGCATCAGTAGTTTTGCCTTTTGGGCTCCACAATTGATTTTCCTCATCTTGGCATATTTTTACATCTCTGCCCCTTGACCTCTGTTGCTCTGCACTGGTCAGCAGTGACATGAGTGGTGAAAGAAATGTCAGATTGGTGATTTCTGGGAGATCAGAACTGACAACTGTAGAGTAGAACTGATGGGTAGAGTGAGTTAAGACAGTTCTTTTGAAATATATTATAGCTGGGAATCAGTCACCACAGAGAGACCATTCCAACTTAGGAAACTTTCTTCTTTATGAAGGAATTCACTGCAAGAAGGGGAAGGTGTCTACCCTGCAACCACAAAACCCAAAGGTGTTGTCAAGACATTTTAGGCTTCTGCTAAGAATTCCATAAACTGTGTGAGAACAATCTATCTCGAAAATCTTAATGTTTTTAATTTTTCACTAGCAACATGCTGGGGTGAAAAAGGCTTCCACAAAATGTATTCTTGTTTAATTTAGAATTCTCTTTAAATTAAATTTAATCTTTTCATTAAATTAGGATTCTCTTTTAAAACTGACTTAGCCACAATATTCTTGTATGCAATTGCCTAGTACGGGCTAGACTTTTGGGTATTGATAGCACATTCCAGTGCTGAGACTTCTAATGTACATGAACATTATCATTACTGTGGTGAGATTTCCAGCTTTTCCTCCCTTTTTCTAATTACCTGCCTCTTAGCTCTTTGTACAGCATTCAGTGCTGAGAAGTCCCAGTTGCACACCACAGATCCTAGCTGCTGGTAGAGCTAATAGCAGTAATACCTACCTGATACCTGACATTTTTTCTCAGCAGAATTTAAAGGTCATTGAAAAAGCCTGGGAGAGCCAAGTGAGTAGATCCTTGCATGATTCTTTCAAATCCAGTGAACTGCAAACAATTCTTCCTCATTTGTTTAAAGAGCATTTGTAAGCAGCTCAGCATTATTATTACTATTTCACGTTATTGAAAAAGCAACTTATCCACATTCACCCAGAAAAAGACTTGGTAATTTGAGTCCTTGGATAGTTAAACCATAGCTAATCCTTTGGGTTATATAACCTAACATACGGTAGTGTGACCATGGTGAATGCTTTTCTCTTGACTCTGCAGAAGTGGACTGAAAGTTATGCTCAGATGAAGAGTTTCTTAAATCTCTGAGATCCTGAGTTACCAGTTATTGCAGCCAACAGGCTGTGGTCTGGTTTTGCCTGGTTTTTTGCCTGCAGAAGTCCGAGTTCCTTGGACAGAAAACTGTTGGCATACATTCAATGTTAATGGTTTCTTGGCCTTTCTGAAACACTTTGGTTTAACTGGAAATCATCAAATTAATACAGGGCACATTTAAATAAGAATTATTCAGATAGGGAATAGTGTTTCCTGTGAGAACCATTTGTCTCCCTTTGGAGCAAGGAATGCCCAAGGACAACTTTGTGTCCTTTTTAACCTTATTGTTCAGTGGTGCCACAATGTTCCTTCAGAGGGGACCACAGAGAGAGCCCCACACCCAGGCTGAGGATTTTCCCCAGAAATCTATGGCAGGCACAATCCTGCTCTGTGTCAGGTCTCTCCTGCAGGGAGACTGTTTGGGTCAGGGGCAGCCAGGCAGTGTGCAGGGGAACACTGTCCAGGTGTCTTGGCCATGCAGGCACTTGCTCCTGATGAAAGTCGGGTGTCATGGACCAGCAGCTATGGCATCATCTCCTCCTCCCTTCATACAGATGCACATTTGCTGCTTGCCAGCCTCCCTCAGCCTGTGCTAAGCTGCTTCAGCTCTGGCTTTTCACCTTCCTTACCTTCAGTTATTCCCTCTGGTGTTGTGTAGGCCAAGTTTCTTTGTGTTATTTTTCCCTGTGTGCACTGATGAGAACAGGGTGTCCATTCTAACTGTGCAAATTATACTCTGTGCAATGGGTCAAGTACTAGAGCTGAGGTCTCAGGCATGTTCCCCTCTGTTCCTATACAGAAACTAATAGTAGGAGAAACAAATTATATTTCCCATCTGAGATTTTGATGTGATTCATTGCAATTCTGTTTGTTCTGTGTTGGTTTCTGTTCAAAATCCTTCACTGCACTGACCTTGATGTAAGCTTTGTTTTCCTTTGCTCTGGCACACCATCCAGCCACGGTTATGGTGTGAAATGAAATAGATGATTATTTGCTTTTGCACTGACTGTGCTTTCAGATATTATCAGTTGTTTTGTCTTTTAACTGTACATTCCCAGCTATTAAATGCTAGATATAATAAAACAAAATAATAGCTAATAATCTGTGTAGCTTGCTTGCAATATAGAGATATAATAGCTTGTCTGACATTTTTTAGAGCTAATATTTACCTTTATCACTGGTAAGTGCCTCCTGAGACTCATTATTCATGTAATTCCCATTAAGAGGCAGTAGTAAAACAGCCTGTTGTCTTACAACTCTTGTTGTTAAGTACATTATGTTTAGTAATAAATACGTCAGCTTTTGTTACACCAGAGAATTATTATTATTTCTTATCTCTAGACATTTATAAATAAATGAATCATGTTTATTTATAAACTTCTTTCCATCTATTTCTTGCAGTAGCCAGATAAAACTGCTTTTCTTTGGGTACATGGTTATATCTCCTGAAGCTTACTTATTCCTTTTGAACCTAAGGCTGTAACAAAGTTAATATTCTTGATTTTTATGTCTTCTACTTTTCAGTTAACCAAGAATGGTATTTAGGAAAGATAAAAGTTATATTAAAAGATAAATTCTGTCGGTTTAGAATAATGTGGTAAAAATACCTCACAGAACTGAGTTACTTGCAGCTCTATGAAAACCCTCAATATAAATTTCAAGCTCTGTTATATAATTAAGAAAATGTTTTGCAGCAATGTGAATTTAACCTAGAATTCTTTGTCTCTTTCAAAGCCTTGAAACTCGTGTTTCCGTGGCTTGCCACCTAAGTATTTATGGCATTGTTCATGTAGCTGCAAGAGGAAGATTTTTAGCCACATGCTCTGGTAGAATTCAGGCTCAGATTTGTTAGCAGAACTTGCTGCACAATCAATGTTTTTCTTTTTATAATTGCTTTTTAGCGTCACCAGTATGCTTTTAAAAGTCATTCTGTACATGGATAGAAATAATGAGCTTTTCAAAAGCATCAGGCACCTGTTTAATTTTGCTTGTATCTACTTGAAAGTATTTTTGTTGTTGTGTTAACTCATTTGCTAGGAGCAGACCAGTGCTGTCAGGGGACTGAATGATGGATGGTTAGTCATCAGCTAAAGCTATGATAAGCATCTGAAAATGAACTTTCTGGTTTACCAGTTCTTTGTGTTGTCCATCATGACCTTTCTCCTCTGTCTCAGTAGCCTTAAAATTAATCTTCTCTATATGTTTGGGAGTTGCAAGCCAAAAATCTGCCTGTTCAAAAACTTAAATGGATGCAGAACTTCTGGCCCTGCAACCTTTGTGGGAAAAGAAAGCCTAGGTTAGGATCAGAGATGAACATAAGCATCGATATTCAAGAACTCAGTGACCAGAACACAGCTCCAATACATTTTTAGAAAGCTGCTAGCGAAATCATGGCTGGCGTCCTCTGAAACTGAAAAATATTTACCTTTTCTGCAAATCTGGCAAATCTTTAGAGGGGTGAGATGACATGGATGTAAAAGCAGTGCTTGCAGGTGTGAACGTTCTGGCTTTGCAGCCATTAAATGTTGCATCAGTACATTCACTGCTCTCATAGTTCACTCTGTCCTTTAACTGCTGAAAGGGGATACCTGGCTCCAGTCACTTCACTGAAGTTTTCTTTGCTTCCACAGAGAAGATGAGAGAGGTTGGTCAGGAACAAGCTGGTAAAGGCCCTCATGGCCCAAAGCCCCATTTTACTTGGTCTAAATGAGCTGAGTTCCTGCAAATCAGGCTGGTGAGGCAAGGTAGGGATGGGGACATCAATGGAGACCAAACCCAATCAAGCCCACAACGTTTTTACATTAATCTGTGTAGTATTTTGTCCTGTCCATAAGGCTTAGCTGGGCATATGTGTACCTACAAAAATACTTGATATGGCCATGTTAAAGCTCATGTTTGTTGGAAGACTCCTATTTCCTGACAAATGCATCACTACCTCGAAGAATGGTGTCCCTCACCTCTTCATGCCTGCCACAGTTCCTCAGGCAGGAGAAAGATGAAAACAGAAGTTGAGTTTTGTGAGGTTTTGTACAAAAACAAAATCAAAGCAAGACCCTGGCTGAAATGCCTCCTGAATTATTAAAATTAAGAATTTCATCAAGAGACAAACTCTCATTTATGTTTACTTGAAAAATGTTAAGTTTTCTTTCTTAAATTTATATGCCTACAGCAGGTCCTAATAATTGGCAGAAGTTTTTACCATGACCTCCACTGGCTTTTTCTCTGATTCAAAAGGTGTATTCATTTGAAAGATTCTTGGCTGAAATCCATTTTATTGCTTTTATAAAGTATTTTATAAAAAGATAATTTAAGAAAAAGATCTTTTTATTGTAGCTTCACTACATTTTGTATTTGGGTTTAGATAACCATAAAAGATTTCATTCTCTTTAATTTTTTTCTGGAATTTTTCATATCCTTGCAGTAAATTTGTTACATTAACAAATATCACTGCAATGGAGAGCCATCCTAGAAACTTACAAACCACTTCTGTGAAGTGTGGTTCTGCTGCTATGGGCAGTAATGGAATAGGATCTCCAAGCATGTGAGGTGTTTAAGTAACTTTCATTAATCCTATGGCAGCTGAGTTTTTTTTCCTCTGCAGTGATGCTCTGATGCTAAGCAGATGATACATGTAAGATCAAGCAAAGAGTGTAACAAAGGCAGTGTGTGCTGGGCAGCCAACGTGAAATCACTGCTAAACAAATTCAGCAGCTTGGGGTTCAGATCCTTAGGCTTGTACCACTTGAGGCTGATCAAAAACTGCATATACAGGAACACTTGAAAAGAAATTCACTGTATCTGTTTGCATTGAAACGTCCTTGACTGAAGAAAGAGTTCAGCAAACACATCTTTGCTCCCTTGACAGCACATTCAGAAAAGCTGTGCCCTTTGTTGGATGATCTGCAGGTTTTTGAGGGGAAGTATCTCTAGTCTTTGGGTGAAATGCCAGTTAACAGCTGTGCTGCAAGTGCAAAATACACTCAAGAGTATCTTCAAATGCCTTAAAGCAGTTTAATCAAATAAATTTATCAGCACTGTGAACTCATCCTGCCCGTTTGGATGGGCCTATGGCCAGAGAGAATGAGCCTATAGAAACTTGTCCTTTCAATGCTTTTACCTCTCTTGTTGTATTTGACATAGTTTGCAATCAGATGGAACATGACAGCAACAGCCTGACAAGCTGATAATACACTTCACTTGCAAGATTCATGTGCTAGGACTGTAAACACATTTTTATTTAAGCTATGTCATGTTTATGCACAGCACAAGGATTTTCTCTTCAGTGGATCTGCTATAGAAAATCTGAGATCTAGCATTTCTATATTTTAAAGTATGACTGATATTTTTACAACCCCTAAGAAAAAGTTTGACTTTGCCCAGTCACACTAATTTATTTGGACAGTCATTCAGATACAAAGCACAGGCTGAAAGAAGTTATCTTATTACTTGCTCCTTGAAGCATGTGTGCCCCATTTTCCAGACATTAGGGTGTTTCATAAGCTGTTATTATTTACCATATTGATGAAAAATAGGAGATGGAAAGAAAAACAGTTTTTTCAGGTTTTAAGAGTCCAACAGAGAGAATTTCATTAGAAAAGTTATTGGTGGTGTGAAAAAGGTTCTTGATCACTAAGAAAGTCCTGCAGTAGCTTCTAGGGATGAGTCAAGGAAAACTGAAGGAGCTTCTGTTGATGTATTATCAGAACAAACACAGGACTCCCGTGTCAGGGTGTCATGCTGGACTGACTGGTGGCTGTGAATCTGTCATCTGATGAGGCTGTTCTTCCACACTGTGAAACTGAATAGTGCTGTATGGTTTTTTTTTTTCTCTGAGTCAAATCTTGTTGCCTCTAGACATTGACTCATTTTTACTTGAGTAAAATTCTGCCTAAAAATGCCTGAGCAGTGACAAAGATGTGAGAATCCCCATGTATGCTCTGCATCTGGCATGTGAACACAGGAGGGGGGTGTTCAAACACTTTCTTTAGCATCCTCTTCCAGAAAAGCCCATGTGGATTTTCATAGGGATTCATCTCCATGGAGTCAGTTGTAGGAGGCAATGAACAGGAATTCAGACTGCATTATCTTCATTCAAAATAGAGGAAAGCATCATAAATTAATAGGATCTGAGTCCTTCCAGTCTGTCCTTCCATTTTGAGGAACCCTTCTGTAGGACTCATGTTTATGAACACTGTGTTATACACAAATGCACACTTATATCAGCCTTTTGGATCCTCTAAACAGGTGTGTCAGCAACTGCTTGTCTCTCCCTACATAAGAGCACAAGCCTTGCTTTCCAGGATCTTTTCCAAGAAAATTTGAGGGCTGAATGCACTGTAATGAATTTTCCTCTTTTTTTTTCTATTTGGGAAAGAAAGAGGAGTTGAAAACTAAAATTTTCAAGCTATACATATGCTTGTTTGAGAGCTATTCATACAAATATTTTAATAAGTGAAATATTATTTTATACAGCACGAGGTTCTTTTCTAACAGTCTTTCTTAGATCTGTGTGTTTATTTCACCAGTTAAATCTTTAGCTTAAATAGTCATATTTTTACTCTCAATCTCTAGTTTATCTGCCATTTTATCTGGGAGATGATGCATTTTATTTTGTTCCTACCTTATAGTCAATGTTGTGATACAAAACCTTAACAATCATTCATCTGATGCAGTCAATTGCCTTACTGGATATATAAGGTATAGAGTGAATTGTCTTTTTTTTGAATGTCAAATCAGATTTGGGAAACATTCCTGTTATATTGGTCCCTGGAAAACACTGGACAGAAAAATCACATCTATTAAAACTGCATTCATTACCAAATCCACGGAAACTAAATTTTTGAATGAATAGCAGCTAATCAAGCAATGTGTCATAAAAGGCAGTAACTAAAGAAAACCAAAATAAAACATTCGCTTTCATTATTGAACATTTTTAGCTTTATTATTATAATAGAATTACAGTCTGACATAAAGAGCTTTTGCTAAACTCTGTAAAGCAATACATGCTTCTGCCATAAACAACCTCTATTAGATTTAGGTTTTATTGCCACATCACTGCACTGAGGTGCAATAAACATTCAATGTCATCTTTTTAAAATTATCTCAGGAGTAAACAGAAACTGTCCTCTATAAGAGTGTATCATTATTTTCAAGGAAGACTTACTATTATTACATGGTTTAGCAAAGCATTGTAAAAAAGCTACATAGAGAATACCTTGTCTTTGATAAACTGTGCAGTCAAGTTTATACAGTATAATACCATTGGCATAGACTAACTAAGAGGTGATATAATGCAGTCATTGCATAGCAAAAAGCAGACTAGTTAAGTAATATTCACATCTAATGTGCAAAATGCAGACCAAAAGGTAGCTATGAATTGCTAGAAAGATAAAATGCCCTAAATGAACACACTAGTTTAACGCCAAAAATAACAAGATAAACAAGTACACAGAAGTTAAAGAGCCATAGTTTATTTTTTTCTATACATATATCTACACATGATACCAGAGATGAAACATCCCCTTTTAAATAAGCTCCAATCAGATAACTTATCAAGTTTAGACAGGACTAAATGTTAGACAATGAAGCATTATTTAAAAAAAAAAAAGTCTCTAAATAAAACATTAAATATTTCCTTTTGTAGATAGAGAATGTCAACTTTTTGATTTATTATGAGTTTAGAAAACACTGCCTATTATACTTGACTCTCAGTAGCTGTTTCTCTAGAGGTTCATGTAGCATTGCTTCAAAATCCATTCAATACCATATATTACATTTTTTTTAATTGATGCTTACAAATATCCACCGTTCTTCCAATCTCTTTGAATAATCTTTATCTGAAAGTTTATTTCTAAGAATCAGCAGTAATGATACTGACTAGAATTTTTTAAAGGGAGCACAATACCTGCAAAATGGACATCTTGTATTTAAAGCCCTTACATATTATTCCTACAAATATATTGCTACAGTAAAAATGAAATGTAGTAAGTTTACTCAATAAAATCTATTTTCCTGTACATTCTTTTATGTATGACTTCTTTGTACTTAATGCTACATATATTACATCGCTTACTGTAACAGTTATGTTTCAGCAAATACAGCAGTAATATACAGATGAACTTCTGTCTTAACAAATATTTCACCATTTTTACCTACCAAATATAATCCCATACTTTAGTGTTTATGCATGACCTGAGCAGACCATTAATCTAATAGTATACATTGGATGACATTGTCAAATTGCAAGCTGCTGTACACTTAACCACTTTAGAAATGGAATAAATTCCAAGCACTTTCTCCTTATTTATTTTTGTAAGCCTTCCAGTACCACTGATTTTTTTTCCCTTTAATTCAGGCTCTAAATATGTTTTATTGAGCATTTAACAACATATTAAGAGCTAAGAGGTGAATCCTACACAATGTTTTAAGAACACAACTTTAAAAAAGTAAAAAAATGTACAATCTCATGCTGCATATTTACAGATATTATTTAAATACTATATTTTATCTTTCTGCTATTCATAAATCTCAGTCTAAAGCTTCTTTTAATGTATCATTTTATAAAAGAATACATTCAACATATCTAGAGCTTGCAAAAATTTTGTTGTTTTTTTTCTTTTAACTCTCTAAAACATAGTGATGAATAAAAGCTATCTTTAAAGCATCCAGGAATTGTTTGGATTACACAGGTGATAGTAGAAACTTGGGATCTGCACTTGATTGTGCAACTGGTTTTAAATCTAGTCTAGTGACAACTTAATGCTTGGAACAAGCCTGCAGTAAGAGAGCAGATTAAAGCATTTGTTACCATTAGATCTTATGTGCTATACAGTGACAAACTGTACCTAGAGTAAGTAGATTTTCTTTCTCATTAAAGACTATTTAACATAAGTCAGGTAGTTTGGAACATAGAAGAGAAAAGAGATTAGGAAAATACCATATCTTATGGGATTCAGCAAATGAAAAGCTTTACATCCTTGAAAAGATTTATAAACAGTGGCTGAATAAATGATACAGTCTAGGATGTGCATCAGGAATGTCATAAAGAATATCTCCCCCCTCCCTACAATTCTCTGAATAAAAATATCTCTCTCATGTGCATATACAATACCTTTTGGGGACATTCAGTACTAAGCTTGCTACAAATGGTTTGTTTTTTTTTTTTTTTTTCTGCCCTCCCATTACTCTACAACTCTTTTCCATTTCCAGAATCACTTTTTCAAAACTATATATAGTTTATAATGTTCTCTCCCTCACACACAGTTTTTTTAAATATACAGATATATTTTACCTTTTGCTAACTAAAGAAACCTTTATTTTCTTTAAGACAGAGGCAATGAAGCAAATGGGAATTACTGGATGTGAAAAAGGGAAGCAATTCCCAGAGCAAAAGACAAAACAGAACTATACGAATAAATGAGGTTATTGATGTGGAGTTTGAACTTTGAGCTGGGGCTCCCTGTTTAAATAGGTAGCCCAATAGACTAAGTTAAAGATTCCAAAAAGCAGTGGGAAGGCTATTCTTGATAGCCGATCAATTTTACTGACGCTGTTGAAAGTTTTCTTGGGTTCTGCAGGTTTTGTTTCTGGCTTGACTTCTTTGGGCTCAATCGTTGCACTTTTAGCAATGGTTGCCAGCCCAGGGTCCCTTGCAATATTAGGGGTGTAGCTCGTAGCTGCAGTTGTGTATGTGTTGTTTTTCTTGATGAGAGGATCCTTCACTTTCTTTGGCTGACGAAAGAAGAAAATATTTTATTCTCAATACCTCTCAACAGATGCAGTTATGAAAAAGCACTACAACATTTTGCAATTAATCGAATTCATACCACAAAGTGTAACAAGCTGTAAGAGAGAATTTAGTTCTGGATATATAACTCATGCGGAATATTTAGATGACAACAAAGACAAAATCATCCATTTGTATTACTTGTATTAAGTAAACCAGACTGGATGACAGATAAACTATAATGAGACCTGAAAGCTAGGCTCACTGGCAAAATCACCTTTAATGATAATCAGCAGTGGCAAATCATTCATAGTTCAATATTCCCTTAATCAACTGTTTGCCTTGCTCAGGATAAAAACTTGCAAGACACAGAATTCTTCATGTAGCTTTCCAACATTAAGACCAATATTGTCATATGAAAAGTTTTAACATCATTCATACAGAAAAATACACACTAAATCATCATATAACCATGCACTAAAGGAGTGCTTTGTTAAATAAGATGCAAAGCTGCCAATATCGTACTCACTAAAGGTTTACACCAAAGGCACATGCATTATAGATTGGGAATTTCATGTTCTTGTTGGAATGTTGCAGTCGGATCATAATCGCTGGAACAGCATTCCATATACCAAACCCTGAATGTCTGTATGACTTTTTCATCCACCTACTTGTATTGCTCAAGCAAGAATATACTGAATATTGTTTAGGGGAGGAGGACTTATTGAGCTTATTTTAACTTATTTTATCCCTAGGTCCTTGTTTTTTCTAGTGTTCTATTTCTGAGATCAAGTTGTGGGAAAAAATTAAATTTTGATATCTGGGCATAGTTAGAATTAGATTGTTCCAGTTTCTGGCAGACCAAACCCTTACTTCAGCAACTGCCCAAGGATAAACACGGAAGAGAGATGTCATTAAGAAGGTGTAAGGATTCCTCCTATTACGAGGAAAAAACCCAACAACAAAACATACAGCAAAAATCACTTCCAGCTGCTTAGAAAATCTTCAGGCAGTATCTGCCACAAAAAGAAAAGGCTAATGTTATCCATTTTATCATCTTGGGATGGGGGGAAGATATGATTGAAGAGAAAATATCAGTGGAGTTTGATCTATTACGTCATTTCACAATATAGCAAATACAATTCTGTCTTTTCAAGAAGCAGCTGTCCCAGGGAGACAATATTTTTTATGTGGTCACAGTACCTTTAATGACAGATCAACTACAGGTTAATGGCTACTTTGACTCCCTAATAGTGGAGTTTTGATAAAACATTCTTGTTCAAGAGATGAACACTTCAGGGAGTGGACAGGCTCCTGCAGGACACATGGGAACAGGAAACGAAGCTGCAAAAGCCTGAGGGCAAGTGGGGAGATGCTTGTGGAGGAACAGCTTGGAGAAGGAAATGTAGGCTCAAATGTTAAATTTATGCTACTTAGTAAGGAATGGGATTCACCTAATGACTGTGATGTAGATGTTCTTTAATTCATGGCAAGAAAATTCTTAGCTTCAGGCCAAGAAAAAGCTTCAACTTTTCGTAGACTATTTCTACTGAATAGGAGGAACAAACAGGATGAAAAATATTCAAAAAAAAAAAAAAGTATGTCAGATTTTTTAAACTTTTTTTTTTTGTCTGTCCATTTTTTCTCTCCCTGGTGGGGAGGCTGCTAACATGGTTGCTAAGTGTGAAGCCAGTCCTGTTTGCTTCTCATTCAGATACTCTGGTGAGCAGCAATAAATCCAGCAAAGAGCAGCTTCACTCAAGTCACACTTTCTATAGATTTAAATGTCACTAGAAATCTGATCCACAGAAAACCCTGACACCAGCCTGGGTCTTAATATTTCATCTCAAATTCAACTTCATGAAAAAGCAACATGACAGCTAATTAGAGCTCTAAATTTGATTAAACTGTGATGCTCTGATCGTCATGAGCTTGCCTTGCTCACTTTTCCTCGCTGTGGAAAACTCACACCACCAGGTACCAGCAAAGGACACATAAAGCCCTTTAGCTTCTGAGGAACACAAAGCCATAAATCTGCTAATGTTTTAAACAGTGTTTATTGGTGTGGGGTTTTTTATAGAATGTAATTTTCTTTGTAACAAACCAAACAGCTCATTGTAGTAACTACATTACAGGGGAGGATAAATTAGCAAGGCAAAGTTTAATATTTAAGGACACAGTTCTATCAATGCAGTTCACTTTTATAACAAATGTCATGAAAACAGGAAAAGAAAGAATCGTGAAAGTATCATCAGTAACTGAAAACTCAACATTCAGCAGCAGTTGTGCAGCTCACTACTGTAAGTTTGCTTTGTTATTTCATTCATTTGTTCTACAATACTTTTGTATTGATTGTCATTGTATAAATGCCCTAATTTAATCTGGGGGTTCTTTTCACTGACTTATGCAACTAAAATGCATAAATAATATATAGGCATATATTCCTGAATTAAAAGCATCTTTGCATTACCAGTGAGTTACATCTTCTTCCCCAAATATCTGTTCTTTTGAATCTCTAGTCTGTGTGAATGTTCATGATAACCAGTTCTGCAAGTTAAAATAACCCAACCCAATGAGCTTGCTCACAGAAGGAGCTGATATGGTACCTCATAGTAAATGGGAAACTTCTCTTTCATCCCCTAAATGTCCTCAAAATTTTTTTGATGCAGCTGTGGTTTACAGATCAGGTCTGATCCCAGACCAAAAGGAGAGTGAGTTTTCTCTAGGGCATTCAGTGAGATATGGATCAGGATTGCACACTCCCAGCACAGCTCTCTAAACAAACACATTTTTCCTATAGCTAAGAAGGGAACAAAGCACTCCTATGGTGATTTATTTGGTCATGATGACAGAGCAGCCCTTCTCAACTTCATGTTGGGGAGCACTATACCTTGGGAACTGTCAAGTACTGCAAGCCACAAGACTTCTTCCCTACATTTATACTGAGGCATCCACACTTTCTCTTGTTCAAACAGAAAAAATTAATTGCCTTCCCTTAAAATAATACACGCTCATCTTTTTTTCTGCTCAGCTGCAGAAGTCAAATTCTCAGTAGAATATTTCATTATTAATGGCACTAGGTATCATCCAGTATGTCAGAAGCAGTATTTAGGTATTCAACGTCTAAGTAATTACGGTGTGGAAATGCTGTGTGCGGACACAGGAGGAAACCCTTTTGGAGTAGTAACTGTTCTACATAATAAGGATTTTTAATGTGGTCCCTCCCACAGAGTGACCAGGCATGCAGGGCATGATCTTTTGGGATGGACGTGATGCAGTGTTACCTTTTCCGGAACGACGCTTTTGCCATCCCACGCGTACCCTCTCTTGGTGAAGTAATTGACTGTGGCGAACTCAATGAGCGCTGAGAAGACAAAGGCGTAGCACACGGCTATGAACCAGTCCATGGCCGTGGCGTAGGCCACCTTGGGCAGCGAGTTCCTCGCGCTGATGCTCAGGGTAGTCATTGTCAGCACAGTTGTCACTCCTGCAAAGCAAAGAGTTCGTGTCTTCAGTCCAGGGGCTGGATTTTGTGCTTCATTTTCCAACTGCTGCTACAGGTGGGAAAGCATTTTCTACACTCCTGGTTCTTACGAACTTCCCCACTTGAGTTCAGTTTTTAATTGAGGATATCAGATTTCAAGTTCTGTGGAAGTTGCGGCATTTTCAAAACATTTTTTTATGCTTTTATTCTTTGATGTTGTTATAGTAGAATACTATTCTTAAAGTTGGAATGGAAATATGATTTGTCAAATACTTTACCCTTCCTGGTATTTGAAGGATCATTGTTGCTGTTCTTTATTCATGCCCTGCAAAATGTACTACAGATGTAGCAATTTAACATCTGTAGTTCTTTCTTGCAGCAGTTCCAAGATACTTAGAAAACTAAAAAACTTGTTTCAGCCTATTTGGGATATTATACTTCAAAGGTATACTCAAGGGCACCAAGATTTGTGTGTTATTTGATTTTTTTGAATTGATGGTTTTACAGATTTCTGTCCCTTTATTTACTGATGCTCTGAAAATAGCGAAGATTTTATGTAAGGACGACGACAATGTTGCATTTCTGATATCAGAGCTTCTGACTGCTGAACCTGACCTCTTACCTGGCCCCACAGAGCAAGGAGGACTGTACTGAATTCACTCTGCTTGCAGCTGCTTGGAAAAATGAATCTCCAAGTGCGCACAAGGCATTTACATCAAATCGCATGTCCACAAGTTACCTTGACAACTGCACTGTCATGCCTTGAATGTGTCTGGCAAGTTCACCTTTGCTGCACTGAGTGTTAGTGGAAATGAGCAGTGGTCTAAAAGAGGCCAATGAAAGAACAACATATTTATGTGGTAGTGTGAAGAGCTTGAATTATTAGTGCCTAATGAGGAAGCAATTTCTCTTTCCTGAGATGCAACCAAATGTTTTCTTTGACTTACTACTAGTGAGCTTATGTTTCTCTTGCATGGTAGCAAAAAGAAAGATTTATAACTTTTATTATCTGTGGTACTAAGTGGGCTAAAAGATTAAAGTTGTGCTTCTGTGTGTATATGCATTCATGCAAGATGTCCTGAAACTTTGTTTCACTGCCATTTTGAAATGAAAAAGCTATCTTGATACATAATGATGGAGTAAACACAAGAGTATTCGCTAAATAACTGTCTTCTAAAAGGAAAACTGAGAAATTTGTGGAGTCTTGAGCCTGTGAAGATAGCAGTTTGAAATTGTGCAGTATTATATATTATTCATTGAGACTAGGATATTCTGTTCTCCATCAAATGATAGTGAAGTGCAGCATTTCAAACTGATGATCAGACACTTCTTTTTAAATGTTGTGTGCAAAAAGAGGTAAATTAGTTACAGTTTCAGTAGCTTTGACTATAAAGGGTCATAGAAGTCCCTAGTACAGTAGTTCTCAGAAAAGCTGATGTTAAAAATTCAGAATTAATTTCAGTTGGTAATCTAAACAGTATTATGTAAACCAAATTAAATTATACTGTAGCCTAAACCAGTGTTCTGTAAACCCACATCTGTATCTCAACAGAAAGCCACTGCTTGGTTCATGATGTCTAAGACTATGCAAGCTGTGATTGATTTCCAGAGAAACTGGGAAACGAAAGCACAGCTGTGAAGGGTGCAAGAAAAGATCCATAAAAATAGCTCCTGTTCAACAAGAGTTTCAGAGGATGCATTTCTCAACAGTGACTCTCTGCCTTTGCCATGTCCAGCATAAATGGATTAATTCTCTCTGGCAAAGCCAGAGGGCCCGAAGTATCCTGCCCTTGCAGTGCATGGGGGCAGTGAAATGAGGCTCAAAGCCAGCTTGGCTGGGGGTGCTTCTACCTCCTCCTGCCAAAGGTGTTCAGCAGTCCCCTCTGAGCATCACCAAAGACCAGCTCAGAGAGCAGAAATCCCAGGTCCTAGTTTTCCTAAATGAAGATTCATTGCTGTTTTTTGGTTTTCTTTTTTTTTTTTTTTTTTTTAATATGTACTTGACATGGAGTCATCTCCAAAGAATATGAAAGTTGGTTGTTTCTAATTTTAAGATAAGCACTTGCAAGCAGTGGTTAAACTCTAGGGAGCAGCTGTATAAACTTGAGAATCTTTTAGATTGCCTTCTCGCTGCATTCCTTGAGTGCATGTATTCACTGCTACAAGCACACTAAATTGCTGCTGATCTCATCAGTAGCCTGTAAAAGGGATTAAGGAAAAAAAATTTAAAATAAGGATTTTCAGAGGGCCTAAAGATGTCAAATGACGGATACCTACTGCTAAAGCCTTTCTGATAATCCCATGTTTAATGTTATTGCTATTGTCAGAGATGTTTTATTCATATTCTGATTGCTTTGGAAAATTCAAATGGTAATAGACGGATTGAGGTATTTTCAAGTCTCTTTTTACAGCTTAAAAATCAGTTTAAAATCAGGTTAAAAGCTCTGGACCTATATCCTCACAATGAAATTTGTTAGCTCTTGTGTACTGCACCATGTCCAGGCTCATGCTGTTCTCCAATATCAGGTTATACATAACTACTTTTACCATAACATTTCTGAAACCCAATTGCCTCATGACTGCCAGGGGGTTTACAGGTCTTGCTTACCAAATACAGTTCTTGCTGGAACAGATTCTCTGTTAAGCCAGAAGGACACCTGTGACAGTATCACTGTCATGATGCATGGCAGGTAAGTCTGGATGACAAAGTAACCAATCTTCCTCTTCAAATGAAAATGTGTAGTCATAACAACATACTCCCCTAAAACCAAGAAAAAATAACATTAAAGCTTTTATAAATATACAAATCACAGGTCTTCCTGGGAAGTATTTTTCATTACTCTAAATAATATTAGATATTATAAATTATCTATATTATAAATATATCTTATAAATATTATTTGTAATAATGAAATTCTATAATAGAATAGAATTTCTATAAAGTTCTACAATAATGAAATTCTATTATAAATAGAAGTCCTCAAATCAAAGTGGGTCAGCTCTGAAGAAAGCATTTAATAAACCTGGCGGGTTTTTTTAATTTGTCCCTAATAATACAAAGCTAGACATTTCTGGGAAATGCTAATTAAATTGAGGTTTTTTTATCTCTGCTGAGTAGTGAATGAAAGTCTGCATTAACTGGTGGCTGTTTAGAGCTCTTGTGGAAGGTCTTATTCCATTAGAAGATGGAAAGGCACCACAGCATACCCAAGCATCATCTAAAGACTAAATCAAGACAGATTCCTGAAAGTGTTTCTGTTGGGCCAAGTTTAAGATGTAATTGCTGCTGTGGTGGTGTCTGCATTACCACTGTCAGTGCTTTATGTACTCTGAAGATGAAGTGTCCCTGTTCTGCTAATTTAGTACCTTAGCAAATTGTTATTCTCTCCTGAAGTAAATGATTACTGCAAGAATAACACACAATATTTTCATTAGCACTAATGCTTCTGGAGCTGCAAAAGCATATGAGCTGGGTACTCCAAATGTAATGAAAAGGAAATGCTGTAATAGATAAATAAATTTTATTTTTACTTTTAATAATTAAATATGAAGTTATTTAATATTCTAATATACTAATGTAATTCCATAAACCTTTCTTGCTAGGAGAGCAAATAATGCTCATTCTCAGATCATTATTAATAAAATTTAAAATGGATTTTGAAAAACAGTATATTCTCCAAAGACTGAAAAACCTATTGTTTTGATTTTTTTTTTTTTTTTTTTTTTTTCCTTTTTCTTTTTTTGAGTAGACTGATTCTTCTTAGTATGCAACAAACATCTTAGGAATAAAAGAAGTAGACATGTAACTGAATGGAAACTTCTGCCTAGATTAGAGATGACATGAAATTACTGTAGTTCTATTTTAAAATGTAGGCAGCTGGAAGGAGAAAGCTGCTCTTGTACAGGAAAAGCTTAAACTTGATTGAAAAACTATGTCTAGACATTGACTGCTTATGCACCGAGCACGTCAAATGCCCATTTCCGTAATGCAGAGTCCGGCAGAACATTCATTTGAACAATCTTGCTCAGCATCTAACCCTGAGGAAAGCTTCTTTATAAGATGTGACAATGCTCCTGGTATGTTTCAATACAAAAGGCAGTAGCAAAGTGGGAAAAGAGAATAAATTTTAAATTGAGAGTTGAGGTAAAGCAAAGGAGATACGAGGAATTTTTTTTATTTCCAAAATAGGAGTGGCTATAGTATAGTGGGCATCATTTCTTGAATTTTGCTTACCTTTCTTTAACTTTCCCTGAAACAACTTCCTTCTCCTCTGTACCAGAGATTGTGACCTTATGAAGGGTGCCAGTCTTGGCTAGGAGAGCCAATAATTTATCTACTTAAAATATGACGTGGGAAGCTATTTTAATGGCATCAGATATAGAATGCGCACAACGGTATGTCAGAATTAATTCAGTGATTGTAGATGGCAAGCTAAGAATACAGAGTGAACACACCACTGTACTCTGAAGCTTTATTTAGCTGCTTAAATTATCAAAGTATTTTTAACCTCTGGAAAATGAGAACAAGATCCAAAGCATGAAGGCAATTAAAAAGACAGGGATTACTCTCATCTGTTAAGCACTGCAGCAGGTCCAAGCTGGGAGTCAGCTAAAGGTAACTCTGGGAGGAGTGAATTGGGCAAAGCAGAGGCCTGGAATAATGCTCTGCACTTCAGTTACAAGGCAAAACCATCTTCTTAAGTTTCCACAGTACCAATGGACTGCACTTATTGGACAGTGACTTATTAAGAGATAGCAGAGGTTTGATAAGAGTGAAATGACTGCAGGACATGAAAATACTCCAGTTATTTACTGCATCTTTAGATTTCCATATTTTATGGCCTTCTTTAATTGAAAAGCATCACCACATTTGTGACAGCTGCTGATCACTCTCACAACGTTCCAATTCTTCTGTAATTCTATTTTGAAAGTATTGCAATACAGCCATAAAATTCCCTGCAATCTAAAACTACAAATAACTCTTGTGCAAAATATTGCCTATATTCAGTGTGTCTGATTGCCAAGCTTCCCCAAGTTGTAACTTATGCATCTTATATTCCCTTATCTTTTATCTTATCCAAGGAAGTTAGAAAGAAAGCTATTTTTTTCGTAGCTTCATTGTAATTCCCGAAGTCTTCTACAAATAACTGTTACGTAGATAAATCTGGTTTTCATTTTATTTATTCCAAGAAGTTTAAATTAGTTTATATATGTAATACACAATGTGAAGCGTTAACAAATGTCAAACAAGTTCGGCATCTATATATTAACTTAATTTTTGAATGACTCTCCACGTTGGAATATTTCCAGAGGTCTAGAAGGGTTTATACCTGTGCTCAGTGCTTCTGTAGCTGCAATTTTTAACCAGCCCTTAATTCTGCCGTATATTGCAATAATTGAGTCAAATGTGCAGGTGGTATAAACTTACTTGTGCCCTTAGAAGAAAGTAGTTGACAATACAGTAAAGCTACATAAAAGCTATTTCTCAGTGTTCTGTAAAATATTTATAAAAAACCAGATTTATCAGGTGAGCGCCTAAAGACAATGTGCATCACATCAGACATAAGTTTTGGGGTGGGGATTGAGTTTGAGCTATAACCATACTTTTTCTGTTACTGTAGGTAGAGAAGTAGGGCTCTTCTTGCATTAAATTTAAAACGAAGTATTTATCATTTACTATTTATGCCACGTAACTCAGTAAAAAAGCCTCTTAAGAACAACATCATCTCTTCAGATTTAGAGAAGAAAAAACCAGACCATTTTGTGCAAAAATCCTGGTCATTCTCAGTGCAAAGCAATGTTTTCAAGGTGGCATAGTACTTCTATATAAATAGAAACTTGCACGAGCCCTTTAACATTTGTTAAGGTGCTTACAAAAAGGATCATTTTAAACTCTTTCTTAGTCAACATGAATCAGTATCTGAAGTGACAGAAATTTTACATACAAATAAAAAATGGATGACTGCTTAAACAAATCAGCAGCAGTAGTAATTATTTAGCTTAACATTCTTTTTAAGCATGTAGTACCTGCATATTCCATTGCTAGAACAGATATATACCATATATCATATATCAAACTATACCATAAAAAAGTGTTAAGTGTTTCAAGCTTCTCTTGTCATTAAAAAATCAGTGTTTGTAGTTATCTTGTTCTATATCCATAAATAAGGATTGCAGGCACCCTACTAGCCAAGGAAGAAATTAAAGAAAAAAACAAGCACTCTATGGATCCATGAAATCATTTAATATTTTGGAGAATGTTTAGAATAAGCTGGCTCCACCCAAATCCTTGGGAAATAACAATTTAGAATTCCACACAACTATAAATATCATCTTAAAGTTGCCCAAAATGTTGTAGATTGCTCTAATGATCCACAGAACCAGCTCCAAAAGAGCTTCATTTTCTGGCCTAATAAAGGTGTGTTGAGAACTCTTACATGAAGATTGACTTCAGTTCCTTTTGTCTTTTTGTAAGATGAGTCATTACCCATGACGCTGAAAGCAGGGAGGAATTTCATAATTTTCATTACCTATGTCATATCTTACTAGAGATGATCAGAGGACAGAGACGTGCTGGAAGATTCTGTTGAGACTACCTGCCCACCCACCTCAAGAGGGAGAAAATGGATTACTAACCACTTCTGATCCTCACCTTTGCTATGGGGAAAGCAAAGCATTTTTCTTTCCAAAACAAATCATGAATAATTTTTCTTTGAGACACTGAATTTGCAAGCAATAAATACGCTTCTTTCACAACTGCATATTCTCATCACGTAGTAACTGAGGAGGATTATAAATTTGTAAATACTAAAAAGATTCTGTAGTGAGATTGTTTTTAGTTTTGGTAGCTATTGCATTTAGTTCTTTTTACTGTTTTTCAGCACCTAGACAACAATATCTTCAGCTCAGCATATTTTATATATTAACAATACTGTACTTAACTTTATAACAATACTGTATTTAACTTTATAGATAGGAATGGTATAGTCTTCTCAGGTAGAAAAAGGAGGCAGAATTCAAATCTTTGAAATAGCATGGGCAAACAAATTGTTTGTTTCTTCATGGAAATGCACGAAGAAATCTTACACTTATGTTTCAGTTCTGCTTAAAAATTTCTTATCTGCCCTTCTTAACAATTTATAGCATGCTCCTCACATTGCTGTCTAATTACCCTGAACCATGTCTGGCATTTCTGTTTGGTTTGGTTATGTTCCCAAGCTCATGAGTCTTTTCTGATTATCCTGCTGCCATCAGAGCACATGCAGCAAGCAGGGAGCAAAGGCAGCCCCACAGACTGGCAAGGTCGCTCTGACAGAACCAAGAGCTGAGATCCCTGCAGTCCCCCTCAAGTCCTATTGACTTTTCAGCAAAGGGCAGTTGGGGTGATTTAATGGCTGCAGAAAAGCCAATGGCAACATTTCCATCTGTGGGAATGTCAAGAGTTCTCCCCTTTTCTTTTTACCTGCCTGTTGCACACCTCTGAGCTCGGCAATGGGAGCAGTCGTGTGGATGCTCTTCTTATGTGAAGTCCCTGTTACTGCCATCCCACTTACTTTTACGGTTTTATCAACTGAACAGAAGCTTCCAAGCAGTAACCTAGAAACTTGTCTGTGAGAAATTTTCTTGGCTTAATAGAGCATATGAATGTATTTTAGCAAGCAAAATAAAAAATTCAGACACAAATTACGGTTCACTTTAAAGTGACTCACTTTCCCTTAAGTGTTCATTGACTTTAACAACAACACATTAGGAAACCTGGTTTATGTAGTTATAAGTGGACTTCTCTCTAAGTCACAATGTTGGGTGTATCCAAAGCAATATAACCACTTTTCCTGAAGCAGTGCTGCTTCTGGTCCACAGTCAGTCTGGTCAACAGAGCTCTTGTTCATGCCTAGTGCTCAGTTTCTTACTGCATTTAGATCTTCCAAATTATTGGAAAATAAACTAAAAAAAAAAAATTAGATCTTGAAACAAACACTGCAAATTTAAAAAATAAAGGGCTTTAGCCAGCTTCAAGGTTACAGGTATATCATACTATAAATGTCAGCTGTATTTCTGTATCTCATTAAATTTTTGCAGTTAAAGCTGGTGCCAGCATTAAACTAAATCCTGTTTAGATGTTTAAGTTGGTTTTGAATTTGATGGCAGGTTTTTTCATTCTCTAAATACCTCCTTGAGAAACTATGTACTTGCTTTTAGCAACTTCACTGCCTCCAGAAATACGATCTTTGGGGATTCACATTATGCTATTTTTATTAGCCTATATAGTAAGCAGATAATATGATACGACCAGGAGGAGTGTTTCTTTGTAGTGTAAATTATTGGTTTTTCTGGCTAGATTTGACACTGTAGGAAGCTTTTTAATTGTTCAAATATTTTCACCACCAGTTAAAGTAGGAAAATAAACCCAGGATGTATTATCTTTTCAGAGTCATGTTTTCTTAATCTGAAGTACATACATTATAATTTACCCCTCACTCTTATGTCTTTGCATTTTTTACTCCTGCTCTGAATTATTTCTTGACAGTTAAATATCAACCTTCTGAAGAAAATGTTCACAGACCTGTACTGGACTGCACAATTCCAGAGTCCACAGTTTGTCCAAGCAGGTCGTACTGGTTCAGTCGAGAGCCATCTTCAGCCACAACCACTGACCTTGCTGGCTCCCGTGTCCACTCATACACAACCTCTGCTCTGGTATAAGCATCTAATTTAAAAGAAATACATTGCATTTAAGCTTTTCTGTTGCCTTATGTCTTTATCAGAACAATGTTTTGAGCAGTAGTTTGAGTATTTAATTTTCTTTAATTATCTGTGGAAATGCACAACTATCTTATTGGAATTTACCTATGGGAAATACAATTGATTTTTACAAAATAGCTAAATATCTGCTGAAGGGCTGGATTAAGGTTGGTCCTTAATGGCATGAAAATATTTCTCTCTTACATAATTCCTGCCTATGTAAAGAAGTGAGAGTGAGAAGTGGAATTTCATGAGCATGCAAGAACCCCAACCCTTTTTCTAACTTTTAGCTATCGTCAAGAAAGATGAACCGCAGACTTTTCAATTTTTCATAGCGTGATGTTGTCTGGGCCCCTGTAAATCCTTCTCAGAGTGGCTTCAGTGATCTTCTTATCCTCAGCCTGGCTGCAGCTCCCCATTTGGTTATGCCCCCATCACACTGTCCTTGCTGTAAAACAGGTCTAACAGACATTTCTGAGGCCGCCTAGCAGAGAGTCAGTTTAAATCACAACTAATCTTTTGGAGTTTGGTTGGTTGGTTGGTTTGGTTTGGGTTTTTTTGTCTTTTTTGTTTTGGTCATTTCTGAGTAATCCTCACACTCAAGACTTGAGTCCGGAACAAGGCAAAAGAAAGGCACTGTGGGCTCTCCAAACCCAAGCAGTCTGGTGTGTTACACAGGTAATTCAGTAGCATCTACAAATGCTATTGAGGGGCTTTGTGCTGTTATTTGTGTTATTTCAGGAATCAAGCTACACGTAAGTATTTTTAATCTAATTCCACAGTAAAAATCTGCTGTCATTTTGTGTAGTCTGGAATCTGGCAGCTCTCACTTGGAGCAGTTGGGTGGGAGTTAATTGAATACACAGAGGCATCTCATGCAATGCTTTGTATCTAAAGAGTATCCAAAGGCATGAATGGGAGTGAATGTGTGGCCAGAACCTACATGAAACTTGCACCCACCAAAGGCAGCTGAAGCTGGATGGGACACCCTTAGGGCATCCAAAATGACAGTAGAATTCTACCTACAAGATGAGAATTTCCCTTTTTTCAGACACAAGCGGGAAGGGAGAGGGAGGAATCTGATTCACTTGACCTCATTTGTGAGTTACCAATTTTATCTTATCAGTGTAAGAGATAACAGCTAGTAATTGAAGAGGTGGTTGGATAGAATGTGCTGGTAAATTAATTGCATAGCATTTGATTCTGCATTATTGAAGCTGAAGGGTGCTTTTATCCTCGGGCTTCATATTCCCTAAGCACTGTAACATATCTTGGAACATATTTTTGGAATCAATGGCAAAAGCAAATCTACATCTTAGTAATTCTGACTTTAAAAATAATGGCCACAGTAAATACATAAACTGACTTGCTAATCTAGTCACATATAGGCAGTAACAATACTAATTTTCAAGCATTTGTTCTGGAGTATGAGAACAGCTTGGAAGAGAGAGGAGTGCTTTTCTGAGCTACTGAGAACGACAGGATTGGGTGAGAGGGCAGGGAGTGCACTGGGCAGTGCTGGAAATGAGCTGCCAGACTTGGTGCTCGATTCAGCTGCCCCCCTCAGCTTCCACTCACATTCCACAAGCAGCAACGCAGCCGCCAGCTCCCATCACTGCTGCCTTCCAGAGAAGACTCAGTCTTACACTGATAATCAGATGTTTGTGGTAAGAGTTGAGAAACGCATCTGCCTTTCTGATTTTGTTTTGCCAACATAATGGCATTTTGTTGTTCCAGAATTTCTTTAGCATTTGTCACATTGAATTTACACTGGGATAACCTCTAGCTTAAGCTGCTCTTTGGCAAATCACTTTAGCCTTGGAGCCAGGTCAAACATTTATTGGTCCCTACAGTATGGGCAGAGACCACACGAGATATGCAACTCCTGCATTTGTGAGGGTTTTAGGAATCCAGCTCCAACAAGTGATGAGTAACAGTGGAGGACATAAAAAACCTCTTATCCAATTTAATCTAAAACAATTGGAGCTAGGCAAACACGACCTTGGGGAGCTACTAAGTGTTAGATTCTCATCTGGACTTTAAGCATGGATTTCATGACAATTAAATGCATTTTTTCAATAAATTTTCCAGTCCATTAGTTTGATTATAATTAATCACTTTACTTTGACAAAAATGTCCCAAATGTATTTAAATATGATTCTCACTTAAAAAGTGGCAATTAGTTGTAAGATCTGTTCTTTTTCTATATAAAACAGTGAGTCCCACCTTCATAACTTGCTTGGGTCCAGCCATTTGTCCTGTGGGAGCTGTTTCTATCTATGTCAATAACTAAATATTGAGAGAAATATTCTATAACCTGATAATTATGGCCTATGATCTGACGAGAAGGAAGGGAGAGGTCCAGCTTCAACGGCTGTTTTTGGCAGTGAATTCTTCATGCAGTGTTTGCAGTAAAACCATGTTACAGAAGGAACTCCTTCCCATGAGGATCCCAGATTAGGAGCTCACCTGAATCTAGTGGGTGAATGCAAAGTTTCCCTGAAAACTGCCTGATTTTGTCTAATGATCCTTCCACACATTTGGAGTTACTTGTTTTTCTAGGCCTGATTTAGGACAGCTGCCATGGAATATTAATGTTCAAACAAAAAAAAAAAATGAAAAAAACCTGTAAAACATGACCGTCCACAGCTGTACTCTGAGTTTAGAATGTTACTGCCTTTCAGTGGTGTAAGAAATGGTCTTTGTATCAGAAATATCAGTGATTTTGTTTATTCAATTACGAAAATTACATACATTATAAAAATATTTTTTTAAGGATAAAAAAATCAATTTAGATACAAAAGATGCAGATACATTTGCATGTTTTTCAGATGTCTTGTTCTTGCCTTCTGGTGTGGTTCTGGACTTGTATGCAAATCCACATTATATATCCCTTTTTTTAATAATTTCTGCAAATCTTAGTCATTTAACTGAGGCAAAATCCTCAGTAATCTGGAAAGCCATGCACTTTGTGAACGAAGAGTACATTAATCTGGCACACAGAAAGCCAGAAAGAACTCAGTGGAGGAAAAGAATGGGAAATATTGTTCATGCCAGGGAAGCTCTGGTGTTTGGGCTATGGTTCAGTGATGCACAAACGTGGCGATAGGTGTCTTGTCGAGTGTATAAAATTCAGTCTAGTAAATCAGATTTGTTCAGAAACTGTTCCTGTTTAAGTTGTCATTAGCAGGTTTTTTTGCAGGATTCGCCATCTCCCTGCCTCGCAGTTCAAGCACACAGCCCGCAGGGACACTTTGATGAGCACATCAAAAGAAATTCGGTCCTGCAGCAACTCCTGATCTCACCGGGATCCCGGGTGCACATATCTCTTATTAATCGAGAACCCACTGCAGTACCTGTCCTGTGTAAGCTGGAGTAAAGCTTCCCCCCACTCCCCTCTGTTTCACCGGAGATTTGGAAAGATTTATTGGAAGTGCTCTAAGAAGACATTCAAGGAGTAAACTGTTCTTTTCAGTTATACTCCAAGGTTGTGCGAGCTTTTTGTTCTCTGAGCCTTATCTAGAAGATTAGCAGCTCTTTAAAGACAAAACATCAGTGCTGTCTCATGGCAAACATGGAGCTATTCAGCCCAAAGTAAGTTATCACCCTGTGGGTACCATGTGAAGAATGAATTGGGTTTGCTGTTTGTTGACTTCTAAAATTGATGAAGCCACTAAGTACCCATTATCAGTGAAAAGACCCATTTCTGTTAGGAAAAAAGTAGCCATCGAGGAAGCAATTTGTACGCTACTACATCTTCCATATATTTTAACTTCCTTATTTGTGTTACACGAACTAGAGTAAATTAGATCTTCACTTTTATTTTTTCTTTATGTTTGATTTTCTAAAAATATAATGTTTAGTCAATTGTCAGGTTGGTTGCTGTTCAAATTGAAGTTTTGGGGAAAATTCTCAACTTACCAAGATCTTTGTCAGTTATTGCACTGATTTCAATTACATGACTTTGTTCAGAATGTTCTCTCATCTAGGTCTATGTATGCTGCAAGTGCAGGACTCTATTTGAAGATATCTGAGATTTTTCACTTCCAAAAATGTTCCATTAGTACAATAGGAGTATCTTCTAATCTTAGGAAAAATGTTGATCTAAACATACCAAGACTATGGTAGCAGAACTGTTTTCACCTAAACAAATTCAGTCATCCATGGCATGTATTACTTTTCTTTAACATTGATTTTGGGTTTAACCAAACAAAGTGACTATAAGATTAACAACATTTTCCATGTGACAAATTGCTTTTCTAGATATTTAGAGCACTGTCATTTTCATCTTTTGTGAATGTCCAGGCATCACACTGTAGGCTATTTAAGACACATAAAAGAGGTCCATTATATTATATTTTTTACATATATATATATATTTATTTATATATATATATATATAAAAGAATAAAAATACAACCCTGACAAAAATGTGAGAAATACACAAAATTAAAACCTTGAGGTTTTCTCATTTGCAAAATACTCTTTTAAAGTGGCCTAAAAAGGGAGAAACCTCAATTTAAAATAAACTTACAGCTTCCAAATTTCAAGGGGCAAGCATGTGCATCCATAGGAAAGTCTTCTAAATGCATTGGACATTCTGCTCTCACAGTCAATCTATAATGGATTAATGAGCAAAAGGACACATTTATTCTAGCTTCATAGAAATAGCAAATACACTTCTATTAAGACACATAGCATAAGCATAGCACAGCATCTGTTATGTGATTAATCAGCAGTTACAACGGGACCTGAATTGTCTGGCTGGGAGTGTGACTGCTCTGCCCCTCTGCCCTTCCTCACAGTACATCAGAGGCGTGCTCAGGCTTCTAACCTGGTGTGAGGATTAAAATCTATTAGCAACTGCAATTGCTTCCTTGCTGCCATCATTAAATTGACCCACTCTGGATTCTCAGACAATTGCTGGAATCATTTCATTGCTATCAGCTTCAGCACAAACACGTTTCTTAACAAAAGAGATTAAATGAACTAGAAACAGTCACATACCACACATCAGCAAGGAATGAACAGTAATACTTGTACAGTAGGCAGAAGATTGCATTGAGGCACTTGCAAAGGTGAGGAAATAGAAATGGTTATGATCAAAAGAAGAGACACGTGTGAACAATGTGCTGCCAAGATAGTGTTCCTGTGGATTAAATCCCTAACAGCTGAGCATTTAGAAAAAGAAGAAAAATTGACCAAGACTTGTGTAGCTACCAGCCAAGCAGATTCTACTTCAGTCTAGGCAGTCTTGAAAGATGCTGTACAATAAACTGAACATCCCACATGCCTGAAGACTTTGTTTTCTCCAAACACTTGTACTAATTTTAAAATCTTCTTTAAAATTTTTAAAAGAAAACTCAGCGTTCATCTATGTACTAAGTCATCCATCTTGACTTGAAGTCAACAGAATCCCTTTATACCTTGTTTTGATTCCATGGGAGACATAAAAGGGGGATGTACAGCTCTACAGAGACAACATACCATTTATTTCATTCTTTAATTTGAAGTTTTTTAATCCAGAATGTTTGCATGACTGCATATCATCATTATTTCAAAAGGATTTAACTCCTCTAACAACTGGATAGCTAAAGTTCAGTTATCCATGAAGAGAATAATATATTTCCAATGAATGCTGCCAGCACAAAAATAATTTTTTCTCCTAACTTTTCAACTGCTTTAATCAATTGTTTTTCTTGCTATGAATGGAACAAGAAATGTCTATTTTTATACTGTCATGCTTTATATTCCCAAGCACAAGCAATATTAAGAATGGTCAATGAATTCTGTGTGCATCTGTTAGTTCTTATAATCTGCTTTCTATAGGATCCAAAGATTAAAGACCCTCGCACACGATTTAGGAGTACAGATTGAATTAAAACTTCCAGGCTTTATTATACTGTCTGCTGCAATTCTTGAAAGCAATGCCAAATTAAGATCCTCTGCAAATTGATGGATTCCTAATACTATAAGAACCTTTTTAATATCAAGCATTAAGACACATCCAGGGGCTGTAGAGGTAGCACTGCAGGAGAGGAAAAACAAACACTGCAAACAGCTCAGTTTGCCCATCATCCCAAGGCCTGTATTGAAAATAATTATTAAGCAGGAATCAAATTATGCTCAAAACAGAACCAGTTTCCTTCTGGAAAATACGCTTTCACAAGCTGAATTGTAAAACTAAATTAAGGATGTAATATTTTAGGGCTCACCTCATTGTGTATAGCAATGTCCCATCCTCTGTAATTCGTAATAGTTTATTTGGCATTGTCATGTTATGAGCCACTGACTTCTTTCCATTGTGGAAAAAGGTGTCAGGTGTCCAAATTTTGCTGGCCATTAAATTATTTAACCGGAGGACAGTCATAGGTCCTTTGAATTTTAATCTCTCATCTTTCCAGCTTTGGCGGAAGAATACATCTATAGTGTATTCCTACATCAAGTCAGAAAAAAAGGGATACACTTAGGATGACATATGTTGCAATATGAGAACTTGAAAAGTATGTTCTTACCATTCCCTAGAAGCAAAATGAGTATTAATGAAATCAGTCATTATCAGAATGTGTGTTTTCTGTATTACCTACAATGCACCTGAAGCTGGTTATTAAACAGTTACAATATCATTACTGTGTTCAACAGAATAAACATCAGGCAGAAGAGTATTTCAAAAGTTGCACGAGTTAGATATAATAAAATGGAAACAAAATAATTCATCCTTTTCCCACTTAAACTGTAATTTGAAGCTACAGATAGGTGGCCAGTATGCGTGGCACAGGAAATGTGTGGCAGAGTAAAATAAGCCTTGTGAGACAGGGTCTTACTACAGCCTTTTGTTCTAAATGTCTCGTTAGCATAAACATGTAATAAACCTGCAGAAAGTTCACAGTTCACTAAAATGATGTGGTCTGATTGATGAGATGTGGAATGGTTCATTGGGCTAAATTGTTGGACTACAAAGAGCACAAGCTGAAGACAGCTTGGGGCCAAGAGTTACAGTCTGATTCCACATGGACCGGGCCAGTGGGGGAGAGAAGCAGTGGCTGACAGTGGACATGGGGACAACCAAAATAACCAACAGTCACTATAAAATGAAAGAAATATTTGTGACAAAGCAACAGGAACCAAATTAAGAGGGAGAGGGTGAAAGTAAGAAAGATGTGTTGGAATATTACACATAAAATATAGATGGATGTGGGGTGAGAATGTGGAAAACTGTGAGTGCAGTATAGCATAGAATTTTCCCAGGGAAAAGTTCTGCCCTGACATGGAAGTTCAGTATGGGATTACCCTGCCCTTTCCATCTTTGACATTGTGATAAACGTCAAAAGCAGTTATCCAAATGTGGTTCTAAGTAACTCTGAATGCGACTCTTTTGGCTGAGAAATGGAACCTTTGCAGAGATCTCCTGCGAATGGAGATGCCAAATCCTGAAATAGAGAGAACTCCTGTGTGTGAAGGCACACAGAGCTATAAGGAAAAGAGCTGTCCTGACAAACATGTTAGCAAAGAGAAACACTCTGGAAGGAGTATGCAAAACATCTCCACAGCAAATTCCTTTGGATTTGTGTTTTTTCTTTTTAACAACCAGCAACACTCCATACAACATAAGCACTTGGGAGCTGTTTATTCCTTGTGCAACTATTAGCAAGAAAGAATGGTGATTCTTACTGACGTGTGTTTTTTCTGCTTTTAGGGTATGAAATGCCTGAATGCATTTTTTGTTGACATGGAAATGTAGTTACGTGGGGTGTTCTAATTTTGGGTTCGTTTGGTGGATTTTCTGATTTAATTTTATTTATATCCCAGACCTATGAATCATTTGGGTACATACTTAGTCGTATTTCCATTTTTTTAATCACTTGCTCAGTGAACTGCTGAAGCCTGAATTTATTCAGCTTCAGAGAAAGCAGTTTGCACTTATAACCAATTACTTCCTTCAGAATTTTGCTGAGTCATGGCCTTAAGCTGAATTGTGACAAAATCCTGTCTCAGGCGTGCAGGAGAGGAGGAGAGAAAGAGGTGTAAAGGACAGTATCCATCATTAAAATTTTGGATTTTCTCCATCTTTCACTAGCACCAAAGAAAATTTCCTCCTACACACATGGGAAAGGTAAAAGACATGTCCAGAAGGTGACATCATTTCAGAATGCATGTAAGCCATTCCCCTTTTCTCTTTCCACTGCAAAGGAGGTGAGTGGGAGGTGGTGCAGGTTGAGAAAAGAGAGTCTGGTTTTTCACTTTGTAGAAGCACAAGGTTCATTTGCCGGAAAAGGACAGGGAGTCAGAAAGATTTGATAAGGGTCTTGACAGCGTAAGCTATAATTCAATTAAAAAGCAGATGATAGGTCATGCCTGGCACAGAGTGAATCTTTCCTTATCCCAGGCCATCGCACCATATAGAATGAATTAATTCTGGCTGAGATATCTCAGCTCTTCAGCTTGCACTACTCACTTTAGCATGTACATTAATTCTCCTCAAATGAATCCTGACAGACAGCTGATCTTTAGGGCCAAGCCATCAGATACTCTGATTAGGGCTTCCTTCTACAGGAGGGGGGCATACAGAACGAGGGAGCCGAAGGATTTTCTCTAGACTATGTACAATAGCAGTGGCCTATGTGCACACGTATGAGTGAGGAGGAATTTGGAATA
Organism: Orthonyx spaldingii; assembly: GCA_013397795.1. NCBI lineage: Eukaryota > Metazoa > Chordata > Aves > Passeriformes > Orthonychidae > Orthonyx > Orthonyx spaldingii. The sequence goes on along the minus strand of VZTJ01001623.1, from coordinate 371,432 downwards.
AATTCTCCACAGCAGAGACCCCTCATTCCATAGTGTGCAGGTTAAAAAAAGAAGATTACTATCTACACTTCGGATAAATTATGTGGTATTGAATACTTACAACACTTTGACTTAAACGTTCTCTAATTTACTTTTCTAATACCTCTCCCTGGCAATTGTTTATTCACAGGATAGACCACTCTGTGGTCTACATGAGATGCTGCACAGGAAGACAGTAAGATAATCATTCCTGAAAAGCTTACGATACAGAAAAACTGGGATTGAAGGCTTACAAGGAAAAAAATTCTGTCTTTATGAAAAAGTTAATTTAAAAGTGCTTCTTATTCCAAATAATATACATCAAAAATTTTCACAAAAATGACAGTTTTTATGAGAATAGCCAAGCATCTGTTGGTAGTTCAATCCACCATGTGAACATGCCTGAAAACCTGCAAAGTTCTTCCAAAAAAATGATTTTATTTTAGAAAATTATTTTCTCCTGCTTAACTTTATTCACAAGTGTAAGAACAAGCCAAGAGAGTCTCTTTATAGAATAACAGGTTATGTCTATGCCGCTCTTAGAAGAGTGTCTTGAGTGTGGGTAGGGATACCATGCACTCCCTGATTTATCCATGGAAGTGCCTCACTGGCTCCCTGCTAACAGATGGCTGAGGTGTACTGGTGTCACAGTGTGCCTGTGCTTTCCTAACACTCAGTGTGAGCTGGAAGAGCCCCTGGCCAGCCCCAGCCCGGGCTCAGACCCAGCACATCCTTCCCTTGCCTGCCAAAACCGCTGCTTGTGCAGCCCCCACACCCCACAGCCCGGGCTGCACACGGGGGAACCTGGGGAGCCCTCAGCTGAGGGTGTCTGCAACCAACCTGTCATATGCACAGAGGACTTTCCACTTAGTGTACAGCTAAAATGAATATAAACTCTGTATTCTGGTAAACTCTTCCATTTATCTTTCTGCCTCTGATTTCACACCTAGTCCCTCAAGCAAAAGATTTAACACGAGTAGGCTGCACACATGTTACTTTTTACAGAAGGTCAGTAGGAGTTTTACATTAAATACTTTTCTGTGAATTCTTTCATTTTCAAAACGTATGAACACCTGCCTCTGTGTTTCTTGGTCACACACTCTATTAAGAGGATGATGAATTCTTTCTCCTGTTTAACTGACTGAAAAACAGGAGCCAATGTGGTATGGGTTACTGGTTGCAATTATAAATTAGAATGTCATTTTATAAATGCTGTTTTTCAAGCAATCAAAAAATTGTGTCTTTTCATAAAGTTCACTTAGAAAAATAAACTGTCTTGTAAAAGTTACTCTTTCTGGTTTTCCATTCCCTGACATTGAGTCAGAAACTTGTAATAACCTGGTGTTTTAAGGTCTATTTACATTTTTAGTTCAAATTAAACAACTGACAATTATGTAGTAAGAAATGGAACTTGTTTCCTTTCCTCTAATTATTTTTTATTTTCTTTTTTGAATCTTTCTTTTGGTAAGTGTATTTAGCTAAATGTAGCCAGCTACAAGTTTGAACTGCTTTCATTTCTTCATTTAAATTAACAAGGATGTTTCCAGCATTCATCCTCCTAAAACAGCATCCAGCAGATCCTGGTGGCTGCAGACCAGGCTTTCCCTCTCAATAGCAACCTACTTGTGCAAACCTCCTTTATATGCAACATTTTAAGTACCTTATCCGTATTTCTATACAACTTTTAAGATCTCTTAAGACCAGGGCTCACAACATCTCCATTCAGTTTTCTGAACTTCTCCATTCCCTGCAGTTATCCGGCAATTTGATTTTAATATTCATTCTGTAAAGTGAAAAGTGACGCTAATTCTCTCATTAATCTTCTCTTTTTAGCAGCCAAGATCTAGGAAAGTCACTTTCCATTGATCAGTAGCTTTTAATATAAAAATACAGGTTAGACTGTACAAATGTCACACTGTAGGCATAAGTGTTAATTGCGTTTTAAGATGATGATCTTTCTTGGCAAATTGGATCAGTGGTGTGCCAGCAAGGACCTAAGCAGTCTTTCTCAGAAGAATACAGATCCAAACCCTAATGTATTTCATAATATATTATGTAGCAAATATAAAGTCTGTTAAAACACGTTATTAAAGTCACTGAGGCTTCTAATTTCAGGACACTTAAATGCAGTCACAGCAGCAGGAAAGGTAGCACATAAAAGCTGATGGCATTTTTGGATCAAGGGCTTAAAGAAAGCCCAGTCTCAAAAGGACTAAATAAGTTATTGCATAGGTCTTTCATCCCCCAAATTAAAAAGACAAGACAAAATGAGTGCTGTAGAAACATAAGCCATCACTTACCATATCATGGTCTGAAACAGGCCCAAAACTGGTGACGAAGATGTCAGTCTTCACTTCAGTTACACGCTCTGGTGAAGCAGGAAATTAGGACATTGAGTGTCTATCAACAGCCTTCATTAGATCTAACCACTACCAATTCTCACAATAAATAGAAAAATTATTGCCTTTGATTAGCCATTCTGAAATTGGTCTGCAATACGGTCCTGATAATTTACTGCTTCTAGACATAATTTCACAGTCAATATTGTCAGCAACAGTTTTTTTCTCACAGTTTTTCCACAGAACTTTTTGAAAAGACGCAACAGTACAGCAGCTGCAGTTCCACTGTTGTGGAAATCTTCTCACTCTTTGACTGATAATCTTCTTGTCAGACACTATAACCAGCGCTGAATATTGTACACAGTACTCTATAATCTCATTGGGCACTCAGTTTCTGGGCAAGCTAAAATAAGGTCTCTAATAATTAACCCTGGGCTTGCGAGTTATGTATTTTGTATTGAGACACAAGAACATAGAAGAAAGAAAGAGAGGGAATATGTTACAGTGTATACAAACATGAATAACCTTTATTAGTATGAGTCAGAAATGGCTCTATTACTCTTTACCTCAATAAACAAAAAGGAGTTAAAACTTTTCCAAATAAACATCAGCTAAACTTCCCTACTGAAATCATCTGTGTAAATGTTTTCTGAAAGTGAACTCTCCAGTCCAATAGGCCTCAATGATAGATTAGTCTAAATAAAATACTTCAGAAACCTGTAACATGTACATAACACAGATGATATGTATATGCTGTACCATAAAGCTAGACTCCTCTATGATTTCCAGGATGCACATTTGCTCCATGGCACAATGCCATTGGAATTTCAGAAGAAACTGGTGATTTTAGTGGTCACAAGTGCTCAGACCCCTAAACTGGTGTTGGTCTCACAAAACAGATCAAACATCTGGCTTCTGTAGACGGACTGGCAAAAGGCACTTGAGAAATACCCAGGCTTAACTTCCCCCTTTCTCTCCTCTCCTCTCCCTTTACACACACACACACAGGATCAGTCACTGCTGAGCACACTGGTATTTTCTAGGGCACGCACAGCAAAATATTCACCCAGGATGGCTTATATCAAAATAACCCTGTTGAATTAAATATAGCTGCAGGGAGTAACACCACCTGGAGGCAGGAATCCAAGCAGTGTTGAGTGGAGCTAACCCCATCAGCTTTCCAAGGTTACAGTGACCTAAGTCTGAATACATTTCCTATTGTGCTTCAAGGCCAGCGTGGGGGTTTTCATAGAAGTTTCAAATGCGGAAGGAGTGGTAACATTTCTGAAATAACTTTCAAAAAATAAATAAATTGAGCAATCTGGAATATTAAAAGTAATCATAAAGAAAACACAATGGTACATGTAAAATAAGTGGACATGCAGCAGACAAAAATGTTCCTAAGAAATGTAAATGTAGCTATTTGTATAATATTATTTAAATATTGTAAAATAATTAATGAAACCCCCCTAATTTATTAATACAACCCTCTGATTTCAAAAGACTTTGGACTGTTTAAATATGATTTGTTCCATCTGACAAGAAAATTCAGACTGAAGGGAAGTAAAACAAGGAATCAGGGTTAAGCAGCCAGTTACAATATACATTTTGGTATCTGTGCAAAGTTCTAATGAGAATCAGTGTTCCACAATGCTCATACAGGTCTTCCACTTTCATTCAAAAAAACTGTTCAGCTTCTAAATATATAAAAATGGAAACAGTGTCGTATAAATATCTAGTATAGAGACAATAAAATCTGTCCTTTTGTGGGACAGCAAAAATCAAGAAGTAATATTAGATCTGATTCTACTGTCAGTCTATGAATGCAGTGTATGACCCATATTCTGTTAGTAAATTAATGCAAAAATTAGGTGGTATCAAAAGTAATCTTCAGGACTCATAAAGATGATGAAATTTCCAATGTATTACTCACAATCAAGGAAAGTAAAATACTATGATGTGGATGAACTGCTTAATATTATTTTTGTTCTTTATATCTGTGACTGAGATGTGTACAAACTACAGTGACTACTGAGAAAAGCACTGGATAGGTGGAATTTCCTCCTTAGGTGTCCAGACGAATTAATATGTGACCTCATTGTTGTTAACAAACTTTTCAACTGACTTAGAGAAATTTCAGTATTTTCTTGACATCTAATTGTTTCTGGGCTTAAAGAAGTGGTGAGAATTTGACTTTCTGTAATTGCAAGAGGTATATGGTTGTTCAGAAATTACTTGGCTTGGGAGGAAAGGGTTCTGTCCTTCAGCCCATCACTGACTGTCACAAAAGTTCAAGAGGCTGTGGTCATGTATGAAACAGTGGGCAGAAAAAGGACATGAACATTTCACAGGGTCCAGTAAACCATTGCTGAATGGACTCCAGCTACTGAATCACCTTTTATGACTGAGAAACTGATACTACCCTAAAATCTATTAGCTTTTTCCATACAGAAAAGTGAACCTCAAATGGCTTTTAAAGATCTTTCATCCTGATTCCCCACCCCTCTGTCTTCTTTCCACTGAGGTACTTTGGGAGAGAAAAGGCACTAGAAGCTCTTCAGACAGAAAAGGATGATCCTTAAGAGTCCCAGCTCTGAGCAAGACTCTGTTTAATATAATTCAGCTGGTTTGCCTTGCACAAACACTGAATATGCTCTCTGAATCAGCAGCATATCATGTGCTATCCTCAGTTCTGGCTTTGGGAGACATGTAGTCACAGAGGAGAGGCTGAGGCTTAAGGAAATCACTTGAGGACACAAAATGGAAACTTAAGACTTTTCCACTAAGAAGGAAGATTTCTGAGGGAGTGAAAAAATAAGCAATGCTTTTTATTTCTGTATAATGTTGAAAATAATTTAAGTGGCACAAGCAAATCCCATGAAAATTAGAAAATTCAGATTGTGAACTCAGAAGAGATTGTGTTATCTTCACACTGATTACATTGCTGCAGTGCACCTAATCCCTCCAAATGCAGATAAACCAATGTACAGACCACTAATTTTTTTTTTCTTTGGTGTGTACCTCTCTTTCAAAACCAATGAAAAAGTGTGTATCAAAATACAGAGAAAGACTAGTTGCTCCAAAGCAGTATGGAAGTTTTGGATGTTTTGTTTACTGTTTTACTAATTAGATGATTCAACTGTGCCTTGTTAAATGCTTCAGAAGTTGTGAGTCACTCCTGCACAGGACATGTGTTTACTCATACACTTGGTATATATATTTAGAATCAAGGTTACCCATGTTCAGTGTGCATCTTGATTACCATGGCAAGGCTTAAATAGTGCTTCAAATGCTCAGAATGCATTCTGCAGGAACCACAAACCCTGAGCTATATTCAAAACCTTCACTATATCCCTAAGAATAGAGAAAAGTCTTAGTCATTGACCAAAACAGGCTCAGGTCAGGAGTTGATTGGATTGCTGAAGAGAAATTCAGCAGTTCTAAAGATGCATTAATTATGTCTCTTGACTGTGACAGCTATCTCATGAACCAGGAGTAAGTAATGTAGGGATATCTGTAGAACATGTAATGATTTCAGTAAAAAACCCTAAGGAAACTATTAATGACTTACTGGTTTTACTGTAAGGCAACGACAGGGTCCAGGTAGCTCCTGAACAGCGAAAAAGCAGCTGAGTACCCCACCCAGACACTCTGGAACACAGCTTTGGGCAATTGATCCACGTACAGCTATGAAAGCATCAGTCAGCACCAACTACTGTAATTTCACTGTTTACACATACTGTGTTTTGCTAATGATGCCAGACTAACGCAAACTCAAAATTAGTAACAATAAATATTTTGATTTAAACTCCCAGGGATCTCATTATTGCTAGAATTGTGACTGGATTATAAACTGAGAACAAAATAAGAAATACAGATTTATTTAAATATCAGAAAATAAGCCTGTTTATAAGGAAAGATCATACATTAACTGTTTCCCTTTATGACCTGCTGGTATCTGAGCACAAGGCTTTATTGAATTGCATGTTTTGGTGGTTTAAGTTAATTCCATTTCTTGGCAATGCACTTGTTCTTCCTGCATCTCTCGTGTACGTCTGTGCTATAATTATTAATATGGGGGAGACTTTTCCTCTGACTTTGAATGAAAGGAATTTTGATACCTGTACAGTGTACACTTAGACTCATCAGCCCAGTGTGTCCTGTGAAGCATTTTGATTGAAGAACCAGAACAAACACACTCATAGGAATTTTGTGTTGCTGCTTTAGTAACAGTAGAGACCAAAAGGGAGAAGAGTGAGCTGTCCTGTGATCACCCATTGCAGTCTGTGCTGCATTTACTGGGACTTGCACATGCCAATTAGCAGCTCAGAGCTGGTCATATCCTACCTACCTCCCTACTCTTGTATTAAATAACTTTTTCTAGGATTATCTAAGGCTTTTTACAGTTGTCTTTACATTAATGTGGTGTCTACAGAGTGGAAAAAAAAAGACCAAAATCAGCCCCTTCAGTTTTACAAAGTTAAGTGTAGCATTTGGTCCTTTTTTACTTACAGAATACTGTGTAGGGGTGAGGTCTTTTCATTTAGAGTAGAATCATTGAGGTTTAACTTTATTATGCATACAAACAAAACCCTTATTTTCCCTAAACTTTGTATTATCTCAGGTATGTTAAAATCCAACAATTTCCATTGGGACCTCGATAACCAAGAGGAAATTTTATCATGTTTATATATAATGCTCTCATATAACTGAATCTTAAAATCTAATTATTATAATACTTTGAGGTTCATTTTCCTCTCTGTGGAAGTAATGAATTGCCTGAGATTGACTGAAGTTCCACTTATGGACAGTCCCACCCAATTTTCATAAACATCACACAGGAGACATCAAAAAATACCTTTTACTGATAGCATAAAGTATAATTCTGTTCAGTACTCAAGTTGATCATCTGCTTGGGGTGATCTACTGGGCATTCAACCCAACAATAAAACTAAATTTAATTCAGGAAGATTCTGGTCTGTGAAATCGAACCCACTGTTGTTTGTTCTGCAGTAACCTTTCCACTAAAAAATCCCTCTCAAAGGGATAAACCACATTTACCATTATTCTAATTTACAAGGTCCCAGAGCATGTGATATCCTTTAGGTTAAGGAGGGGAGATGTGCTGTGCAAAGATGAAAGTCTTAGAAAAGCTGTAGCTGCCCCTGATTTCACATTAATGAATCTCATCACCAAATACAACCTGACCTAAGCAAGTCTGCCCTGTCTCTACTGTGGCACTTCAAACCTGCTGTGCTGGCAACTCAGGGATCATCTCTATGTCCCACATGGAAACAACCCTGAACAAAAGGGAATGGCATATCCATTTATCTGAGGAACATATTTTTTCCACCCTTTTTCTTTGCTCTTCAATTTAACTCCCACTCTAGACACAGTGTTTTACCAGGAGAGATCACTATACACTGAGGTGAATTCTCCTTATTTCACTCCTTCCTAGAACTATTTGATCCTTCATTTTTTTCAGGACTGTGTATTTGAATAGAGATCAACATCTTTATTATTTAGGCCATTTTTGATCACCTGTAGTTCTACAGTCCAGGCAGTTACCACATAAAATTATGCCATTACCTCAATGACTTCTCTGGAGTTTTTATCCCTAATGTCTGACATGATTTCCACTTTTCAGCTTCAATATGTTACTCTCTGCAAATCCTCCTGCTTGCTTTTTGTACATGATTATCCTTTCATAGAGTCAATTGGTGTCCTCTAGTATGACTCACAACATGTTTAAATTCATTTTGAAAGTTCTATTTTCCACGTGTAAATAACTAAATGTAACTATTTGTTCACGTTTATGGATGGGCACAACAGATGCTATTTCCTAGCATTGTCTGACTAAGTGACTAAGTCCACATATGAAGGAGGCAAAACAAGTAAATAGCATAATTTATATCAATAATTATTGATAAGAAGTGCAAATGTGATAATGCATAACATGGTGTTGCGTGCTTCTTTAAAAAAGAATCAGATTAATTTTATCAACAATGACATTTTTTTAATAACAGGCATATTCAATCACAATAATTTTTCCCGTGGGTGACCAATTCCATTCTTTAATATTCTGGTTAATGAGAAATAATTCCTTCTTTCCTGCTTGTTTAATGGCAAAATGCTCAGAGCTTCTCATTTAATTTCAGATATGGCCTTTTTGGGTTGTCTGATGAATGGTAATTTTCATTCCCATACTCTTTATGGAGCATATATGACTTTTAGTTTTCCTTTTGAAGTAGTACCTCAAAAGCAGATATAAAAAAAAAAAGGAAAGGGCAGAGTTAATTTTAATCTAGCATTGATTCTGTGCATGCTCAAAGAGTGATTCAAAATTCAGCACCTCTAAATTTTTCATTATCGTAATGCTCCACCTTTTACCCTGGCTTTCCCAGGAGTACACAGTACAGCTCCTACAATGAATCTTTGTAATGAGATCTCTCCAGAAGGTTGTTCTTGGCTTCATGGTGCCTCATTGGCATCACCACAACACTTCTACCAAACAGTGAAACTGCTCACCACACTAACAGGATGTTTGCAAACGTGGGATTAAGAAATATCATGGTGTTTATTTCAAAAAGGATGAACTTACTTCTCTAAGTAAGTAAAGCCAAGATCAAGACCAAACCCCTTTCACAATTTATTACAATTTTTCAGTAACAAAAGATACCTTTTCATCACTGAATTCTTCATGCATACACATAAGGGTAAGGAAGGAGAATCAAATAATCTTCCTGAAGAAACTCTATCATCTACATTTTATTCCATAGGTGAGAAAGAGAGAAATTGGTCTCTTTTCTGTTTCTGTTCATGCACACCATTCTGTTTCTGTAGATTTGAGAAACTGCATTACAGGAGAAGAGGTCGTACCAGGATAACCAGAGTTTTCTGCAATGTGCCCTTTCCTGTAAGACAAAGTAACTGCACCATGCATTGTTTTACCTCATCTGCTGTTTCTCAGAAGGCATAGAAAGAACAGAATAGACAGTTTTGGATGACTGGAAGAGTGCTATAGTGCACTTATTGGGTCTCTTAAATTCTCCAATAGCTACATTGCAGCTAATACGGAAGGAATGAGTTTTAGAGCTAATGTTATAGACCTAAAAATGCTGTTCCATTGGTAGATTTCTTAACCTTCACTTCAGAGTGGATACAAATTGTGTTCTGACCAAAATATTTAACAAGAAGCCATCACTGATGTTGGGAAGAAAAATGAAACCACTGCTTTTCCATACATTTTAAAATTTCCAGTAACAAGTCATGCTATTATGGAAGGCTATTGAACTTCCAGTTCCAAAACCCATGCTATATTTGATATATTGCTTTAGATTTCTCACTGGATATTTTTATGCATGGAGCATTTCAGAATACATTTCCCCATTATACCAAGGATCTAAATCAACTGTCAAAACTGAGTCATCCTGAGGTGCTTCACTCATAGTTAGATTTAGATACCTTAGGAAGAAGGTTTTGAAGATGTGGATTTCCAGATTCCTGTGCACACCCTTTACTATAGGTTGCTATCAGGACTTAAAATATCAGCCTAGGTATTTGTCCCTAGTTTTTGACATCTGTAACTTACATATTTTGAGTAATGCCTTATTCAATAGTCAAAAGAGTAAATTTACTTCTTACTATACTTGATTTCAAACATTAATTTACTGCCTACAATTTAATCAGTTACGGGGGGTTTTTTTAAAAGCCGTGGCACTCTTTTTTCTTGTGTTCAAAGCTGACAAACATGAGAGAAATTTGCTGAACTGACTGCTGAACTATGAAAATATAGTATACTGTGCAGGAGGAAAATTGTGATAGTCGAGGTTCTCGGTTACAGGCAGGAACAGGCAACACATTTCAAAAAAGGAAGAGGGCAAAGATTGTTTAAACTTCTTTAACTCTTAGTTAGAGAAACTGCTCCAATCCTTTCTTCCCTCCATCCCATATTTCCCACCACTCGTTGCTTGCTAAGGCCATACAAATTGCTATTTAACTTTGTGAAGAGATGAATTTCCTTTCTGTCAGGAGTAAATTTTAACTGGACCAGATGATTCTTTCATGAGTACACCTTTGAAGTCTGCATTCAGAAACACTTATATATAAAGACACAGACAGAAGAGTTGATACTGATGTGCTTAGTTCTCTAAATTGCAATCCAGAGAGTGAGAGAAAATCATTTCCCTGCATCTCCCTCTGTTTTCTCTTCCATCTGTTAAACAAATCATAATAGCTATAAAACTCATATAAGAAATCATCATATGCTCAGATTTTTCTTGTAGACATGTACCAGACTCTACACAGTTTACAGTCTCATTTATTTATTGCCTTCTGTGCTTTATTTACTGTGATAGAGTAGCTGACTGAACTCTACAGTTCCATTAAACAAAGACTAAAGGAGCATTTATCTACCCTAGGTCAAGGGTTCACAAGAAAACAGGCAATACTGGTAGATAAAAGTAAAAAAATTACTCTTATTTTGTTGTGTATTAACTGAAATTGTACACAGATTTATAGGCTAAGACATTCTAAAACGTGTTAATTAATACTTTTTAAACAGAATTTTATCCTTAGCCATTCCTCAAAATCAATGAAGTCAAATTATTGGAGAGCCTGGCTCACAATTCAAGAACAGTTGCAAGATGGCAGCCTCAAACCACAGAATAACCTTATGCTTAATTACCTTCCATTTTATCCACAGGAGATGATGTAAGAATCCTTAATGTAATACCCCCTTACACTGCAGTTCCTCTGAGAGTGATTATAGAAAAACAGTCTGAACTATACTTTGTGGGGCGGGTTGCTCTGTTTTATTTTACCTGAAGAGTCCAAAAGGAAAAAAAAAAAGAAAATATATCTGAAAGAAGTAAAGCCAACCTTTCCACGCACTGGAAAGAACAGATTTATGCTTTTCGATTTAGAATTTCCATGTTTGTGAACAGTAAGCTTTTAAGACCCAATTTTGGGATTATGTCACAGTAGAACAAATCAAAGAGTGAACACAGAGATGTTGATGAAGACCAGGCTTTGTAACAATGTTTTTTATAAAGACATAATTGCTATGTGGTTTTATGCCTTTCTCTGGATTCAGCACCAAGAGCAGAAGAAAAAAGACATTTTTGCCAAACTGTGAAGAGAAAAATATTACAGAAACAAATCCTTACATACCTAAGTAAAAAAAAAAAATCTTAAAAACTTCTCTGAGACAATCTACTCGGGTAGATTGATACTTCCACTTTTAAAAGAAAAAATCCTCTTGTGAAAACAGTCATAGATATATGGGCTATTCAGGCCTCATTCATCAACTTGTCATTTGTCAGGTCACAGGTTGTATTTTTTTATCTTTTATTCTTTATACATTCTAAGTTTTACTACCCATTCAGAGGTCTTCTTGAATTTTCTTCTTCTTTTGGGTATAAGCATGAGAAAACTAAGTCTGTGAAAGACAGTGAAGGCATGGCTTTTGGGGGAAAAAAAGCTATATATCAGCATTACTTTATGTGTATATATAAACAGAATTAAAAATAAATAATGTTTTAACTGATTTTTTATCCAGCATGTAACACTGAAAATCATAATACAACACACCTCCCAGTCCTGGTCTCAAGCGGTTGTCGTACCCATCCAGAAGACGATCCAATATTCTCGTGAACACTGTGGTGTTGTCTTTAAGTTCATCTTGTGATGAGGTTTGTCCATAGCTGAAATACACAACAGTTAACACTGAAAAACAGTAATCCACCAATAACCTTAGAAAACAGTAATTCCAAAATCCGTTTAAACTCATTTATGGTCACATAACCTCCTCCCTATAACAAGATTGTAGTGATTTATAGAGTTCTTGCACATTTACATTTTCTCCTTAAATTGTAAGTTTTTTAAAATTAAAAAATCAGTGCCCCTCTGTAAATCGTGAGCAATTATCTCATTACTCCTTAATGTTTATAATGTGCTAATACACGTTTTCCTCAGGAAAACGCTCATTTGTCAGCACAGCGTAATGTGTTTAATTCATAATAGCTATAAACGGTTTGCATACAAAGAAAGACACAGTAATTTAGAACGCTGACAAAAATAGAGATATCTTCTTTTTAAATATAGAAGTAGACTGAGTGTGCATTTTCATAGATCAATATATAATTTTGATTTTATTTCTCATTTTCCTGTAGCAGTTAGATTTGGAAGAATATCTCCATCTTTTCCTTTCAAATGCCTAACAAAACCATCTGTTGATATGAAAATCTCCCGTGTCTATAAAGCTTTCCTTACAGTTCCCTATGTGTATCTGTAACTCAGTTAAACATCCTGAAATTTTACCTGAAGAAGGATAAAATTAAAGCTCTTCAAACTCAGCTACCAAAATCTTGCTTCCATCAATACAAATCAGAATGAAATCCTTAGGTTTAAAGGTTTAATGGTTTCTGTCTGCTGTAGATGACATCAGAATCAACCTTTTTCTTAAATTTGAGACCTTTACCTAATACCCTGTCACAGATGATTCCCTCAGTCATAGATTACACTTGTCTTAAATCCTAACCCAGTAGCGGTTTTTCATTCATTGCTGGGAAGACTTCATTACAAACACGTGGAGTCATCAAGGCTAAAAGCAGAAGTGCTGCTTTTCAAAACATCATTTTGTTGCACACATTACTACTGAACTGAAGAAACAGTGCAGCACCAAAAACTTCCCTTAGGATCAGGTCTAGTGACAGAAGTGATTTTTCCACTGGCCAGCCTGTTTTCTATTCGGGGTACGAGGTTCTTGGTGCCCTGCCAGTCCTTTCTGCTCTAACCACCAAAGACCCTCTCAGGAGGAATACGATGTTACATGAAATGATCAGGTTCTGTTAAAATACCTACGAAACGATTTTTCTGTGAGCTGCATCAGTCAGACATCCTTTGTGTATTCCACGCTGACATTCCACTTGGATCAATTACAGAGAGGAGGAGGAAGGATACCCTGAATATAGGTACTCAGGAAACGCTTCCAAGTTTATTTTGCAGCATAGTTTTGAGTATTTAACACTGCAAATTTAAACCAGTTTCAGGACTGACATCCACAAGTTCTAATAATTTTTGGATTATTTCCGTAGGATGTGATGTTTTAATGCATATAAATCACTTTTTCTAATGAAAAAGACAAAATCCCTAACAGTTTTTAAAAAATACTATGGAATTCCTCTAACTGTATTATACAACTTCACTTAATAAAAAAAAAGGTTGATTTCTATTTATTGATCATACCTACAGCTGAATTTTAAGTCACAGACAAATTTTTTATGCTTCCTCTATGTTACCAAATAACAAGTTCTCCTGCTGTCCCTAGCAAGCATTTTATCTTTCAAAGGATCTTTCCTCATACACCTCTCCTACAACTGCAACACAGGACCTTCAGTGGATTAAATTTAATATTAACCCTCATTGTCAGAAAAAAAGCTGTTCTTCATACATATCTCAAGGATAGCAGAAGGTCATCAGTATTAGGGTGGAAAAAGGATACAAAAACACTTCAGAAATGTTAATTGTAAATACATTAGTGTGTTTGTGAGGAGGCATCAGGAAGATGGGCTGGAGGCAGTGCAGCTGGCCATGCTGGGATACAGTGCCCTGCTTCCATGCTGGGAGTCACGTTTGTCAGTGCCCTCACCTGTTCTTCCCACCATTTCAGCAAAGGTAAAAAGCACCGTGAGGGCTGAGTTTAACATATGGTCACAAGAAGATTCTGAACATTTGTGCACAGACTATAACTCCAGGGGGATGGTGATTTTTCATTCAAAACACACATATTAAAATAGTCCTATTGCTGGGCTTTTTATGGTAACAAGAGTGACATGGGAAGACTTTCAGTATCACAGACACTTTATCTAATTTATCAATTGTTTTTTATCATAAAGCATTAACAGCACTCCAGAGGGAAAGCAAGGCAGCTAACTATGACAAAATGGCTTTAAACCCAGATCTACTTCGTGTGAGGTGTGCACATTTTGAGGAAAAAAGTGACCGTATACAACTGTGTTTTCACATTAAACCCCAGTCTCATAAAAAAACTGTGCACGGACTCCATCTACAGGTCATTATAATCCTGACACACCATCGGGATTTTAAGCTCTGGTCCAATACATTTTAATTCTCACGTTAAGAATGCACATGCACCCATTACAGCTACAATAAATATAGGTACATAGATACACGGGCACATATCTATAGAACAAACATCTTTTCACAAAATTCTCTAGCTAGTTCAGATGAAGAACTTCAAGAATACTTCAAATCTTGCCTTAATATATTATAAAAATAAACTTATTGTTTCTGAAACATTATTCAATGCAGCAGCTGTTACATGAATCACTCATTCTTATTTTTTTTTTTTTAAGGAAATGCTCGTGTAGACAAACCTCTGCCCTTTGCCCACTCAACACAAATTTAAAATCTTCAAGGCAGGCAGAAAATAAGTTTCTCTAGAACTGTGAAGGCTTAAGAAGACACTGTGGAGATCAAGGCACAAATAGATCTTTTAGGGATCACTACTGACAATAAAAATATTCTACTGCTTTCTGGCCATTAGGTAACATCATTGACAAGCACATTAATGTTTTTTATAACACAAAAATGTATCTGAGAGTCTTCTTAAATGTCTTCACTGAATTTTGAACTGCAGACAGTACTTCAAGCATACTCCAAATTGCTTTATAGTCTTTAGTTAAGCTACTAGTTGTTTGAAAAGGTGTTGTGTGATTACAAATTGTTCTTAATACTAACATTATTTTCAGATTATGACTTTAAGAAATATTCCACAAATAGTGCAGAATGGTCTTTCAAACATAACTATCACAGGCTTTGAGCTTACAAATTCTTCTCCATGCAAGCAGTCTCCCCTCACCAGAAAGGTCCACTTCAGATTTTCAATGCAACTGCTAAGTTAGCAGACAATCCTCCCAACAAAGAAGTTAAATTATGCCTCTGTTTGCAGACACAATAAAGTTACTAAAAGCACTTAAATGAAATTTAAAAACCCCTTCATTATACTTTTTTCCCCTCTGAAAAAACCTGTATTTCTGAGTAGTTATTATATAAGAATAGAAAAAAAAAATTGCACAGGTCTGTAAGGGGTAGTTTAGTTTCAATTTGTTTCAGAAAGCTTTTGCCGTATTTTCTTCACCATGTTGAACAAAAAAGTTGTCATGCAAACAAACTGTAGTTTTCTTTTAAACTTCCCTTAGATTTAGCTGGGACTTGAACAGGAATTAACTTTCCCCAATGCACTTAGTGGTAGTGCAGCCCATGCAGTATTTGTCTTATGTTGCTACATTAAATTAAAGGTTCCTAAAATATGTTGGTGCATTAAAAAATATCTCCCCACCTTCTTTCAGTCAGTGCATTCAGGAGGAGGCTCCAGGCCCAGAGGCAGTCACAAAGCACCAGGAATCTCTTCATGGTGGACCCTGGAACTAGAAGGAAAAGAACCATGAACATCCCCCACGTTAAAACAGGTATTGGGGAAAAATAAAATCTGGCACTGGAAACTTCTGCAGAATAATTTGATGTCAGGCAATGACCTCACAACAGTAGGGCTGATGCCATTCAGAATAAGGGCACACGGCCTTGGCTGTTCTCCTGGTTACCTTTTACTTTTAGACCCAGAGACTGAGGGTGGGGTTTATTTTGTGGTAAGATAACCTTCTTTTTGCATTATTCTTGAACAAAAACAATTACAAGTTAAAGCTGCTGTCCTCAAACTCTGTGGCATTTCTTACTCAGTTTCCTCCTGTGTTGAAAATGTGTCAAGGTACCTCCACAGCATTTCCAGATAACCAAGTGTAATTGTTGGGTTTTTTGGGTTTGGTTTTTTTTTAGTTTGTTTTGGTTTTTGTTTGGTTTTTTGTCTTGAACCAGCCTGAGCCCTTCCAAACTTCTGGGAAGTTGTGTGGTAGTGCGACTGAGGAGAGCAGTGCTTTCCTCAAAGCCACTGCTTTGCTTTGATGTGATGGAAGCAACTTTCTTCTCCAGATACAACCCTCCTCTTCCCTGAAATATAGCATCAAAAAAAGGACTAAAAGGAACAGATTCTAACTTTGTGATCTGCTGCTACGTAGGCACACTTTAGTGCTAAAGGGCACAGCTCATAATGAAACCATGTGCTGACAACTTATACACCATCTCCTAAATCTCTACCAGTCTCTGAATGCTGCTAGGAAATGTTTTTGCATTAGCAGCCTTCTCCTCCTCTTCAGACGTCTCCTGTACTCTTTCCAGACTTCACTGAGTTGCTCTCAGTTTACCTCTGAGCAAAAAGTAACACAACTCAGAAAGTTTCTTCTGCTTTCTAACAAACCATAAAATAAAAAGTTAGCTGGTATTTGTGGAATCAGTGCTGCAGATTCAATTAATTGCCCAGGAGGTGTTGCAGGTCCCTTTACATATCAATTCAGTGTGTGCTGGAATACAATCGAATTTTAGGATTCATTACATTAAATAAGGTTAACAAATATGAAGCCTGCATTTCCCCCAACAGTGTATTGGAGGGTTTTTTACATGCCTAAGAAAATGAAGCACTGTACATAGAAATGTTGTTGTAGCATTCAGTAAAGCTCCCCCAACTACCCGCACACTCTCAGGGACAATTTAAATCAATGAAATACCATTACAAAGTGGTATGTAAGCAATGAGATATAATTAATGCGTTTATAGCCAAATGATCGGCAGACAAGCATTGAATGGGGCTGAGCTAATCTAACTGGATGGGAAGGAGCTGGATGTGGCAGGAAAGCCTGGATAAAGATCTTCAGGGACAAGACGGCATCTTAACTTGCCCTGTAATCAGCCCCCTTACAAAAGGAAAGACATCATCTGTGGCTTCAAAAACACCTTCTCCCGGTCCTGCCTACTTCTGCCTTTGCAAAAGTCTCCTCGGTATGAAAAATGGAAAGTGAATTATTCTGAACTATCTTGATCTGTTGAACTCCATGCTGTACCCCCCTCCTCCCAACACCACTCCCCGCTTCGATAAACCCATCCAGGCACTCTAAATCCCGAAGAAGGAAAGTTTCTTGCAACTGGAAAAAACAAATGTCAACAAAGACTTTGAATGAGGTTAAAGCCCAGCAGCCCCCGGCCTCCCTCAGCCCGCACCGCCTGAGAAACCAGCGCCGGTTCTCCCATTCAAAATGGGAGCAAGAGCCACGCTTCTGGGAGCGTTTCAGCAGCGCCCACTGGAAAGAAAAAAAAAAAAAAAAGGAAAAAAAAAAGGGGGGGGGGGTTAAAAACAAAATCGGGAGTAAATGGGACGCATTTTGATGCATTTTGACTCACGGTGAGAGATTTGCTCCTCTCTGAGGCTCACATCGAGACTTGTTTTCCTCCCGGCATTTCAACTTTGCATCCCCCTGGCCGGAGCAGCCACCCCTCCCACCGCGCCCACGGGAGGGAAAAACCCAAACCCAAACCCCTTCTCTGAGGGACCAGAGGAAATCAGTCCGCGCTAAAAAAAAAAAA
>VZTJ01001623.1:276293-353565 GCA_013397795.1 Orthonyx spaldingii | reverse complement strand
CCAGGAGAAAACAGTCCCCGCAAAAAAAAAAAAAAAAAAAAAAAAAAAAAACTGACAATGCCCATCGATCGCTGCGGATTTTCAAGCTGGAGCGATAGGGGGGAAAAAAAAAATCACCCCGACCCGGCGGTACCTGCGGAAAGAGGGGAGAGGAGCCGCCCGCGCGCCCGGACGCGATGCCCGCAGCCGGGAGCGCCCGGAGGGGTGCGGGTGTGTGCCCGGGGGTGCCCGCGTGTGCCCGGGGTGCGAGCCAGCAGCCGCCCTTACCGGAGCCCTCGGGCGCGGGTCCGCGGCGCCGCTGCCCGGCGCTGCCCTGCCGGGTGCCCGCCCGCCGGCGCGGAGGCTGCGCGGCTCCGGCTCCGCCGCTCACTCCGCCTCGACCATCGCCGCCGCTGCTCCGCTCCTCCGGGCTCGGCACCCAAATTTCTCTTCCCAGTATTCCGACCGCCGCTATACAACAAAAGCTTTCTCTTTACCAAGACAGTAGTAATACGTCCCAGGGTAAACCGGATGTGAAATAGGCTGTGACTTCATGCCAGAGAGATTTTATTTTAGAAAGGAAGGTGGTACCAAGCTCTCATCTAGAGACCAATCCGCCCATTTTTTATATGCAGCACAATTTAACTTCCAGTGCTCTCGCCCTAATCCCTTTCTCTCTGGCTGCAGACTCAAATCCTTCTACAATCTGCAGCACTATTACTACTGGGGGGGAGGCTGCGCGGCCGGGGGAGGCTGCACTGAGCATCTTTAGATACTTGCAGTTTACAAAACAGTCTATTTTAAGGCTCCTACATTAAAAATATAACCGACCTGCTTTAACGTTCAACCTTTGATCGAATATTTAGTCGCGGCATAAATATGAATGAAGGCTGGCCAGGGGTGTAGAGGATGCAGCATTACGCGTGTGCCTATAGCCTGTACGTACCTATAAGGACCTGGCGGCCGACCATGGCTATAAGCAGACGGGGACAGAGATGCTGTGCAATACTAATTAAACGCCGGTAGCACGCATTTTGGGCGAGACCCCTAGGAGATCAGCGCCAGGAGCCGGCGGCTCTCCCCCACTTCCACACGCCTTTAGCCGGCAGCTACCACGTTTGCCCGGCGCGGTCCCGGGGCTCATCCGAGCGTTCTGCTCGGGGGCTGCCAGCCCCTGCCCACTGTCCCGCTGGCCCTCGGAGCCCTGCGGGGCAGCGAAGCCGGGACATTCCCATTCCCGGCCCCGGCGGAGCCCGCGGAGCGCCGGCTCGGTCCCGCGGCGGGGGCGGCTCCGGCCGCCCCCCGGACACGCGCGGTGGCCCTGCCCGCCCTGCCCTGCCCCACCCGCGGTGACCGAGGGGCACAGTCCTGCCCCACGGTAACGTCACTTAGCCCCCAGCCAGACCTCCCCCCCTCAGGTGGGAACGAGCTGCGCCAGCCCGGCTGGCGCCGGCACTTCTGCGGAGAAACAAGGAGAAAGTTGGATGCATCAGGTCCGTGGAAGTGTCGGTGTGCGGGGGAGCGCAGGCAGCGCTCACCTGCCCAGCACAGGTTATCGTGCCTTGAGCTCGAGGCGCCTTTCACCAGCTCCAAGCCTTCTGCAGAGATGTCAGACACCGCTGCCACGAGCACGGCGTGGTCAGCTGTCCTTGCTCTGGTTAAGGTAAAGATAAAATGAAGTCCTTCGTCAAGAGTATCTCTTCCTTATAAAGCACTACCAGCATCTGTGCGGTGAAAAAAAAATTCCTTCTATCATATGCACCTACTGGATTTCAAATACCATCTACTTTCCCTCTTCTCCTCTCAATGCCATCACTGATTCAGGTTTTGTTCCCTCCTATGATGCTGCTCCAAGGGAGATCAAAATTCATATATCTTGTCAGAGATAACCTGGATTGATATATTACAGTTAAGCTATCTGTTGCAAGCTTTATCCAGATTTCTAAATCAAATATTGCACATTCTGTGCATCCTCATGAGATGCATGATCTGTTTGTCTCTGTAACAGCACAAGAAGGTTTTGATTTGACCCAAGAAAACAATGACTTTCATAGCTAAGGCTGGCAATAACTTCCAAGGTGGCAGTCATTTTGGATAAGTGCCTGACATAACAGTCTGAACACTGCAACGATTTCCCTAAGCACAAGCAAAATAGAAATTTTGTTTATCAAAGTCCCCTGGTGCACCAAGTTTGCCCAGTCACTATGATCAGCACTGAATAGCCACAGGTTATTTTAAAGGCTTGCAATGGGCTTTTTGCTTAGTTTCTTGGCATTTGCAATGTAGCTCATCTCATTTTGATTCAAGGCTGTTAGCAGTGCACAGAAAAGTAGGGAACAGGAAAAACCTACCCACTTCCCAAAGAAATTATAAGTAGTGGCTTTTCAAATCACTATTGCATAGACACAGTCTTAGTGGCTAGAGGGATGTTTTTCAAATATGCAACGTTTTCCCCTTCATTTGCTCTTAGCTAACACAATTTACTGTGTTTTTGCTCTTCCGCTGAAGCACGAGAGTTTTGCTCAAGCAACAAGTAAACTGAGGTCCACACTGTGTTTACAAAAACAACACGATGGATTTTTATTGAAGTACCTGGACATTTTGTGACTGTAAAACCACTGAGATGCCTTCCCCTGTCAATAAGGCATTGATTGTATTCTTACAGTGACCTTCGACTATTTTTCTAGATGAATAATATATGTTTCCAAAAATAAATAAATATCCAACATAGCTTTGATATTTCATTTTCCCCTTCATTACTCATGAACAAAGAGGTTGTAACTACATTTACTGTTTGTGTGTGTCTATGATAGGTAGCTGGACAGAAAGATGGGCTGAAAAGCGGGTGATTGAGTGGACAGAGATTCATGGACCTCTGTGCACTAAAATCTGAGCAGGTGAAAAGCTGAAGCAGTTTCAGAGCCCATGAGACAGCCTTGCATCCTATAGTTTTCTTATGTTAATTATTATATAAACAATGGCATGTTTTTAGTTTGCTAAAGTGTCAAGGGTTACACATGACATTCTTTGCCTCTTTGCCTCCATGGGCACAATTGCTGTGCAGCAAAGGATTCTATGTTTCCTGAGTTCTCACTGGGTGAAAATATTGACCTAAAATTGGAAGTTCCTCATTCTCTCTCTAATTCGCATCTGCTCAGAAAGTAGGACAAAACTATTTTTCCTCCATGGCTGAGATTCCTGTCCATCAGTGCTCACATGTAACCCAGATTTTCTCTTTTCCTTTCAAAAGCTGTTATCGCAGTTATCATGTCATTCCATAGTAAACACTAAAAATATTTGGATGTAATCAAACAAATAGGCTGTTTTGTGATGGATTGTGTAATCAAAACAACTGCTTTAAAAAAATAAAAGAATATACAAATTGTTTTTACCAGCAAAAATGCTCTTTTGAAGTAAAAAAACGGTCTTACTTTTTTCCTTTTCCATCTGAATTCCACTGACCTAATCCAGACACGACTGAGGGTAATGCATTTATCAAATAAGTGCATTGGTGGATTTCAGGCACCTAACTTAAGAGGGTATCTTTGAAAATCTCAAGCTATATATAGGAATGTGCATAGTACCAGTGAGTCTTAGGGTCATGTGATTTGATTCTTGAACAAATTGTTCAAATGAGAAAGGGAAGATGCCTTTGAACATAATGTCTCCAGGTAACTCCGTATTAGGTGATGTGCATCTCTGCAGTTTTGCAGTCATATTTGGCAAAGGAAGATGTCAGGCAGACTTTTTTTTTTTTTAAGACAGCTTTATGACTCTATAAAGTTTTCAAAAAGAGGTTGGGTCTTTCATGTTACATGGGAATGTAGAACTATATCCTTTAAAAACGAGCTTGTTAAATCTAAACAGTCAGCCAAGGCAAGCTTGGCACAGCTCCCCTGTGCAATGCTTTGAACCCGGATGTTAGTGCAAGAGATTAGTAGCAGTGAAGTTAAACCAATTGAATCCTAATTTGGTAAAATATATTTATTAAATGGTGGATTACAATTGACATAGAGATTTTATGTGTAGTTAGAACTGGTTTTACTTTTAAATTTCTAGTAAGCACTTTTTGAAGTCTGGCCTACTCCTTTGGTATACATACATACATATATGGATATATAGTATTTAAATAGGTCACCTGGAAACAATATATTTTTTTCAGTCTTGTGGTATTTATCATGTTGTTCTTTGTGTTTGCAAAATATATATATGTTTTATTTCAGTTTAGGAATATATAAAGCAACTGAAATTCCACAGCAGAATGCTTTGACACAATATGTCCTGAATAGCCAAGGGATTTGAATAAAGCAAATGAAACTCAGAGATTTACTGACATACAGCAGATCAGATGAAGAATTAAAACAGAAAGACCATCTGCTCCAAAGCTTTGAACTCTGTTATTTACAAGTCCTGCTCGTGTGATTAAATGGAAATATTTTGTAAAATATATGAGTCCAATTTGATTTCTAATTTAATGTGTTCCAATAATATATCAAAGCACAGTGGTTAACCCTTTAGTAAACATAACATAATTCAATGGCTTAACTTTTTTCCCCTTTGAATTTACAACCACACTAAAGAAAATAGGACATATACTTGTCACTTAGTGGTGGTTTTTGTTTTGTTTTGCTTTTGTAAAAGGCAAGTGATGATACTTAAAAAGTTCACTCTCTTTATGCCTCTTTCATTTTAAAATAAGGTTTTATTCATCATCTCTTTCCTCTTCAAAAAATTAGTAGAAAGAGAAAAAAGAGTAGAAACTTTCAGGGAAATGCAACTGAGAATCTTCACGAAAACAAGTTGCACCATTTTCAAAGAGTCAGTCTTACAATGTCCATTAAAGACATACGAATGTTCTTTCAAGAACTGTGTTGAAAATTGGAGGTGGCACTTCTTTGAACCCATTATCCATTAAAAATGGAATAAAGATGTAAAATAGCTGATGCCCAGAAACTTAGAGATAATGATTGTCTCTTGAGTTTTAAAGTCTTTAAATACAGTATTTCAAACAGAAAACCCAGTTACCGACAAGTTTCTCAGATTTTCTAATCCACAGAGACAACAATTTATTATGCTTTGCCATGCTGTTGCCAAACATCACCACAAAGTTTAATCTGTAAAGCCAAAAATGGAGGATTCTTTCCTAAATAATAATAGGATTTCTTGTTTGGTGTCAGAAAGGAAGAATGGGATATTAATCTATTTTCTAAAAAAACCCATTGTGGAATTTTAAAAAACCACCAAAAAGAACAAAGGGCACAACTGGGAGCTTTTGGGGGTTACAAAAGACTTGTAATCATTGATGAGCTCTTTGTCAGGAGGCTTTTCCTCCAGCAGCTGGGTTTATCTGCAGTGGAACACAAGCACCATGTGTGGTTATCTCCTACACTCTCACTGCTGCTGCTGAGGAGAAGTCTTGACCAGAGATCTCCAGTCTCCTGGAGCTTTCATAGTACAAGTTCAGCTGTCCTTAAACAACCAGGCAGCACTGAAAGTGAGGAGTGTGGTCCTGGCATCGTGGTGTGTCAATCAGTTATACTTCAAACATAAGTGCATAATTTTGTGGCTTACAGTCCTTCCAGCTCTGCAGATGGAAGAAAAGATCTGTTTAGATCTTAGAATGATGACTTACAGTTTGATATACTTAATGATATCAAAGTTTGATATACTTAATGACAGGTCATGTTCCTGTGGACCAATGAACTCACCTGTGTATTCATATTTCCTTAAGTAACAATATTGATCTGTAGTGATTTTTTCTAAAGTTGGATAGGACAAAAATCTATGTAAGGAGAAGTTCTAGGTTACTCAAAATTCTTGAAGGTCTATACTTTCTTTTCCTTTAAAAAAATTATCAAACCATACAATGTTTAGTGCATTAAGAAGCCCTTGATACTGATTATTTTTGGATAAGGAAAATTAGTGACTATGTGAGGAATGAAAGTAAACTAAAATAAATATTTACAGAGATAACAAACAATAAAATATATTTTTAAAAATTAACAAAAAATCATTAAGAAAAACTTCAGTTCACCTCTCCTTCTATAAATACTTGCCTTTGATTGAACTGAAAGATGCAGAGTTAGAATATCTCAATCTATATTCAGATAGATGCTTAAAACATGTTTAAATCCATCCCTTTTCAGCCAAACATTTCAGAATCCACCTAAGGCCATGGGTCATAGATATTCTTAAACTTAAATGTGTCCCTCTAGGCTGAATTTTTCTGCTTTGCTGCTTTGGAAGCCAAACATCCTGCTGACTCCTCAGGTGACCTTAGACACATTTACTTTCTCTCCGTGTCTTGGTGCGTTTATCTGGACTGAGAAGAGTGCAGCCTGTGAAGTTCAATTAGCCCAAATTCCTGCAGATTTCAGTGGGTGCAGTGCTAAGCTGGAACTCTCCTGCCAGTACAGTTTTGAAGTCGCAGACGTTCGTAAAGCAAAGGTAACGCACACGTTGCCTCGTCAGGTGCTGCATCCCACCCCAGTTTGAGGCGCAGTGTTTGATTCACCCATTCCTCCTACTCCAGTGCCTTCCTCACTTCCTAGAGATGGTGACAAGGAGACTCAGACGATTTTCTCTTCCAGTTGGGAGCACCATATGCTTCCTGACTGCTGATGTCACTGCATGGAGCTCTGCTTGCTCAACTGCAGTTCACTGTCAGAGCTCCCCTGCATGCACTGGCCTGTTCTAGAGGCCAAAGGCTGCTGTAGAAACAGCCACACAAATATTTAAGTGGTATTCACATTTTCAAATTTCATTTTTGCATGACCTGCTTAGTGCTAAAAATCCAAGTGTAGTGAGGGATAGCAAATGGAGATGGGAAATACACTGGGGCAATCATTAACAAAGGGATGTAATGATATGATTTTTAGCTTAACTTTTGCACTCATCTCTTTTATAGTCCTTATCCAAAAGATAACTCTTCTGCATTTTCCTCCTATTTTAAAATTATATATGTTTAGCTTTATACCTACTGAAATTACATGGGCAAAGCCTGTGTCATTTACAGCTGTGCTGGGAAATTGAAGCTCCAGGTGTTAGTGGTAGATATTTACAGGCAATAGAAGAGCAGGGTAGGGTAGATGGAAGCTTTTCTCCTGCCTAAGACTCGTTGTTTCTACTCATTTGCCTTCTAAGGTGGGTTTCTCCTGATTTATTTTCTGGTTTAAGTTGCTTGTTTTTTTCCATTACAGATTAAATCATAATTTATGTGTTTTGAATGTCCTTGTGGAGCGCCTGGTGTTAGTCAGGCAGAACTGAAATTTTCATGTTGGCTAGAGAGCTGCTTGATGAACTTTTAATTTTTTTTCTTGCTCACTGAACCGTGCTGATTCAACTACGTATTGCATGCCATCTATTTAACTCATAGAAAAATACCTCACAATTGTTATATTTATATGGCAAGCTTTGCAACATCAGTGGTTTGCATAGATGCTTATATTATACTAGGAAATGATTGTTTTCATCCAGAAGTAGACAAAATAATCACTGGGCAGTAGAGGCAAAACTCCAAGTAACTGAAAACCAATATTTTTTTGAACATTGTTAATGAATGTAAATATTAGTTTGAATCAAAACTGTTTTGTAATCTAATTCTGCCCTTTATTCTAAGGGAGAGCTCTAGCAATACAATTTCTGAAGGTCTCTGATAATCCAGGGGGATCCAAGCGATGTTTTTGAATGCAACCAATAGTTTTTACTGTTGGATAGTATCAACAGTTTTGTAGGTGTAAGGATTAGCTGCCCATCTCACTGGCCCAGCTGAGCTGAGTTCAGCTGGGTGCTTACAGGTGGATCTGGTCCCTGCCCACCACCCTGTCCAAACAAACTGGGAACTGATATAAGCAGGGAGGCTTGCTCAGGTAATATGTGAAATGGCAGCCAAGTTTGTATGGAGCCATATTCAGCATCTGTAGTTTTTACTTGCTGCTTTCATAAAAAATCTAATATTTATCAAGTCTTTGCTGCAGGGATACTGGTGTGCATTGTTACCTCTTTTGAGATTCCACATTCCAATATTGTTTTGGTTTAGAACTTAAACTGGTGCTTATGAAAATTAGGAAATGTGTCTGCATAGAAACAGTGCCTCCTAGGTCGGTATTGGTTCCCTAAAAAGGGTTATTGAGCCTTTTGTCTTTTTTACTGCTGCCAATCAAGAGCAAAGCAATGGAAATTGGAGGAATATTTGGGCTAACAGCTACTGGTGTGACTGGGAGGGAAGCTACTTTTTCACTTGTGTTCTGCTGTGGGGAAAAAAGGTCTGTATTTTTGAGAGTAACTTGTTGGCATGGTTGTGGAACCATCCTGTTGATTGCCATTGTCTATGCTTAGCAAAGAGAATGAGACTGCACAGGCTTTGAACAACACAGTGTTGTTGTTAGCAATATTTTGCAGACTGACAAAAAAATTATCATGACTTTCTCATTTTGTGTAAGGTAACAACTAAAGCAGTAAGTTGTTAATTTTCAAAGTAGAACTCTGTTCTGCAGGTTAGTAAAGGCAGAGTTCATCTCACCCATCTTCAGCTGTCACTAATTAGATCCCTAAGAGCCTCATGTGGACACCATTTGTAAGATGTACCCTCACCATATCAATAAACATTTAGCTAAAACTTAGTTGCATACATGTGATAAAGGACTGTAAAGTCAGACCTATAAAATATTGCTGCTGTTTTGTAGCAGCTTTGGTGGGTTGCGCTTTTTACACTTTTTAAATTTGTATCTCATCAATTGAGAGTTTGAGGACAAATACGCAATAGAACAATATTTTGTTACTGAGCCATGTGTGATGCCATGGCAATAGCCTCTGTTTTTTCAGGACAAAACCCCAAACCATATTGGTTTGTGGGATTTCTTGTCAAGAGTGGAAATACATTCCTCCTTGCAAACTAAAAGCAGTGTTATTCATTAACATATATAATTCAAACAGTAATTTGAGACATCTAGAAGTTGAAATTACTTAAGGCTGTATCATGCAACAATTTGCATGTGACATTTGCCTTCCAAAATTCTGTGACAAAACCTTCAGCTGCTCTGTACCGGTGTCATGAACTTCTCTGATCAGCTGGGGATGCCGATGGCCTTGTGACTGCAAAACTGCTGGTATTTTCTCTGGTATGCAGAGTGGGTTGCTTTAGTAACGAAAATATATCAAGGTATGCTTTGCCTTGGATGCTAAAGAAAGAGACTGGAGGTCCTTTTCTGGAGACAGTGATACAAACTTATCAAGCAGGACAGCAAGCCAGCACGTGCCTGTAAATAAAACTGTTCCGTCAACAGAACTGTAGTTACTTCAGCCTCCTAATGCTTGATCCCTGGCAGGCAGCAACTAGAAAGGGCTCAGCCTTGGACTACTCCTCTTCCCAGAAAGAAACAAAACAGAACAGAGAAGCTAAGGAAGTCTTCTGAAGGGAAAAAGTTCACGATCACAAAATATCTGCTGGAAAATATGAGGTCTGTCAAAATGGCAGATTTTGTTTAATTTAGGAGAATTAGCCAGGAGGTGCTTAAGGAAATAATTCTGCCTATAATTTATATTTTTCTACCAATTTCCTCTTTGAAGAACAGAATATGAACTCTTCACACTTTTACCCCATGCTTTTTCTGTGAACTTTTTCTAGTTTTAGCTTTTCATTGACCTTGAAATTAAGTAACAGAAAAAAGTATCAGTCACCCAACCAACTCAGGCATTTTCCTCTAGTTTTGAAATGTATTCATCGAGCATAATCGTCTCTCCTGTCTAAAGCTAAAACTTCTTTTTCATTAATATATTGCTGTAGAAACATACAGGAAGCAGGTAACAGATTGTAGCTCAGATTTTTCCATTAAAGCTCAAAGATTTTTTTTTTCTAGGTAGCGTAGCAGGAATACACATATTTTAGAAGTTCTTACAATCGAAATTACGAAAAATAATCAGAATATGCTTCAAAGATAGCCTTTTTATCAACCCCGTAAGCAAATGAGGATTTATGTTAGTATTTTCTTTGTATCTTGTGGCCTTTTGAAGCAAATGTGGATGTTTCTGTTCCCTGCAGTTTGGCTCACATTAGAGAGGAGTCTCAGAACATGAAAATTCAAATCATTACAAATTAAATATAATCAGATGATGGTGTCCAGGTGTGTATCTGATATGATCCAGCAGTAATGCGTGTTCAGCCTACAGGGCCAGACTAGAAGCAACCCTCTCAAAATGCATAAAGGTTGGGTGACGATCCACAGCCTCAGCGGTTTTGCTCTGGATACCTCCATCTACTGCTTTATGGCACACGCTAATGCAAAGCCAGCCTATGGTATTTAGATATTCATCATAAGTTTTATTTTACATTAATTCACTTTACCTTTTGCTATGAGGCTGATGTTACAGATTTTAGATGTGCCAATATCCATGTCCCCAACACTCAAAATTCTTTTAGGGGGCAGATTTGCGTATATCTCTTTATGGTTATGCCAGCTATGAGTTTCTCTGATTTAGAACATTGCCTCCCTGCTCCCAACATCCTATGGAGCTCTGCCTTTTTCTGTTTTGGTGTTTGTGGGGGGTTTTTTGGGTTTGGTTTTTTTTTGGTTGTTTTGTTGGTTGCTTGGTTGGTTTTGGTTGGTTGGTCGGTTGTTTTTTTTGTTTTGTTTTTTTTTTCTTCTCATCTCTGCAAGAATAAGCCTTGGCTCTGTAGAATAATCAGTGTTTCCTGCATCATCAGATTAGCTTATTGTCCTGCATAGGATTTTCAGTGGGGTCTTAGTAACAGTCCCATTTTTTCTTCCCTGCTGTATGCTGGCATTTTTATGTGCATTATTAGAAAAAAATGAGATCAATCATGCAGATTTATTGAGCAAGTACAGTTGAGCAGTTTGGGCAAGACCCCTTAAATTTCTTGGGGTTTGATATTTTTTTTATTTTTTTTTTTTAATATCAAAAAGTACCTTTTATAAACTTGGACTGCCTTGAAAATTATTTAAACCAGCAAAGTGAAACACTCGGAATGGTTGGCTCATCCTCTTCAGCAAATCAAGGAATTTACAGTCATGTAGCCCATCCTGCACCTCACTCCCGTTTCACTTGAGAGACAGACCTGCCAGTTCCCTCTGTCACAGTAGGACTGGAGAAGTGGGATTATGGAGAGCATCATGTGGAGTCATGTGAGGTGACTGGAAGGAGCCAGAATCAACATCTCCAGTAATTTTCGTTGTGTCAAGTAGATATTGAGGATCTGGGTATATATTCAACAGCAGAATAAAGAACTTTAAATACAGCTTCAACAGTATAAAGCATTATCAGGAGTAAAATACACAGCAATCTTTGAAAGCTAGGGAGTTACCTGGCTTTTTCTCTATCAACATTTATGTACCCAATTAATGATTATTTGTGTGATTTAGAATGCCATCCCCCTGTGAGCTGTTCCCCCATGCTCTAGGGAGGGTGGGGAAGTTTGGATTTCTTTCTTTCATTAGTCCCATGAGAAATATAAAGAAAATACTTTGGGTTTTTTGAATAAAACAAACCTCCAACAGCTTCAGCACCTGAAAATAACTATCTCTTTAGAACTGGTCAACAAATGCTATGCAAATACCCATTCTTGAGCCTGTTAACAGTGACACTGAATTCACCAAGGCTGCCTACTGTATATTCCTGTGCCTTTTAAATAGAAGCTCAGCATTGTTAAAAGGTTTCTCAGATGTTCTGTGTAGGATTTTGCTTTGAGAGTCATCTCCTCTCCAATCCATTGACAGAACATTATATCAGTGATGAGATGGTTTCTCTTACTGCCTGTGTAATCACTAAAAAGTCAACTACTGCAAGAAGAAGACCGAAAGCCATTCATTTCTATTTTAACGTTTATATAAAGCACTAGCCTTTTCAGTACTGTGACTGAGCTTATTTAAATAATTCAAACTGAGAAAAAGCACAACATAGTTTACTCCTCAGCAATTTAATGTACAAGGTATTGTCAATGTAGGACCTATTTTCAAAAAAAAATCCACTAATGACACTGTTTAGTAGAACATTTCATTAAAATGTTTCTTGACCTCCACAAGATTTTATAGAGCAATATGCTGCAAACAGGGCGTGCCTCACCAACTCCTCTTCATACATTTGAAACCTAATCCAAGTAAACACTCAGTGAAAAACAGTCTTGGATTGACACCAAGCTCAAGTGGGCATTTCCATGTGCAATATGACAGGAGGGGTTTTATGTGTAAAATTTCTCTAACTACACCTTCTAGTCTATTTATTGTATGTGTGTGCCCTTAGGGAGTAAATATTTACTAGAACAAAGTCAGTGTGAACTGGCAAGTGCCAAAACCACAAGATTAGAAGCTTAGTTTTGAGAGGCCTTTAGTGAAGAAACACAGGTTATATGGTTTCACAACTCTCAGCCTCTTTTATTTCTTTTGTAAGTTTTGATTTATTCAAAATAGTATACAAAACCAGAAAAAGTATGTAAACTAAATATAATTGCTGTTATATAGTGAACAATACTGCTCTCAACAATGAAAGAAAAAAAAATTCTGTTTGGAAAAATGTGTGCTGAAATTGGATTATAACTTAGAGTATATTTACCCTTATAGATTTTTACTGAGTTATAAAGAGAGACGGTTTTTATAATTAAGGTGAATGAATGTACTTATTTCACTATGCCAAGTTAACACCTTTAGAGCACCTTCTTTGACAGAAAAGCTTTTTAAAGACCACTGCAGTGAAGAATGACTGACAGTATGGAGCAGCACAGAAGGGACCTCATTAGTTTTTTACAGGAGGAAGAAAATTGGAAAGTTAAAGCTCTCAGAGGGCAGGAGTCAGCCCATGTAACAAGGAAGCCCTTATCAGAATTGTGTCTATTCACCTACTACATAGCAACCATTGCAGTTGAAATTCAAGTGAGAAGTGTCTGAAGGTACTGTAGAGAAATGTGAAATATGTCTGTGAAATGTCCAATCCTCACAGAATTATCTGTTAAAGAATTCAACATATAAATGCAAAGATGCAGACAGAGCTGTCCTGATAATGAGTAATAAGCAAATACTTTTTAACTATAAGGCATTCTTGTTTGACAGCAATGATGGCATCGTGGTAAGAATAAAACATCAATATCAGATGCTTTTATGTCACTCACACAGCAGGAATAACTTGGAAGGCCTTTTTTATGCTGTAGTTTGGAAGCTGTGCTTTACAGTAGGTAGTGAAACTATTAAGCAATAGCAAGGATTCAGAACTGAACAGGCGATTCGGGTAATTCTACTTAGTCTGCATTAAAATCTAGCAAAAGAAAAAAGGAAACAAACCACCACAGAACAAAATTTATGTTGAAACTGTTTAAATTTGCTGGAAAATATGCTGGATTCTTCCATGGTTATAACCACATAAAAGAGTTTTTGCAATGAAGTGATGGGGACAGGCAATTCATAGGAATGCACAATAGGCAAGCTCCCTTCAACTTGTCTTAACACAGATTTACGGCTGTGGAGGAAGAAATATTAAACCAATGAAAACTATGATCTTTAAAAGATCCTGAAGGGTGGATTGTAATCCTTTCTCTCTCTGACCTTCAAATATAGTATCTACATGTATTCTCTACTCCTTGATAATTCTATCAGACTCTTTACTGTAGTGTAGAACAGTCCCATACAAAAAGGGTATTTTATGCCATACCAGCACTGATGGGAAGTTTTATTTGAGGTTTTTTTTGCCTCACCATCGGGCAACCTTGGTCCCAGCATGACCTGTGCAGAAGCATTTGTGCTTCAGCAAGGGAGCAGGACTTTATACCCCGAGATGATCACAACAATTGCAAAAACAACTTGTGACACCTGAGACTGTCTGTGCATTGACATCTATGTTTCAAGTGTGCAACCATGAGACATAAACTTGCTAAGTGAAAGAAATTTGGTAATAAAAAGTCTACCAAGAAAAAGAAAGACAAGGCTTGCACAGAAAAGAATCAGCAAAGGTGTAGCACCACAGGAGGAGAAGCAAGATGTGAAACGCACTCCTCTATGGCTCCTTTGAAAATATGGGATAACACATGAGCTTCTGACTTAAGCTGAGAGTAAGTTTAACCAGGAAAACACCTTATGGATCTTGCTGTAACAAAATGCAGAGCATTGAAAGTCAAAGCTACAAAACACTGTCAAATTTGTATTGGAAAAAGCATTGCAGCACTATTAATGGGTCTGGTCTTGAACTTTGCTTCCCTCATTTTTGTAAGCCATAATGTTTGTTAAATTCCTCTACAAAAATTGCTCTTTAAAAGAGCATTAACATTATGTAATTTTAATACATGCATTATATGCTCAATTCCTAGTCTTAATCTCCCAGCACCATTCTTCAGCTATTAATATGTTTGGTTAAATAACTTCTTATACAGGGTTAGAGATGTAGTGACTGTATGCCATGCATAAATTACAGAAGCAATTTAATATTCTAAACATTTATTTCTATTTTGACATTTTTCATCAACTCAGAATTTGCAGTTATTTGCTTAGAATAGAAACTACTCACAAATCAGCAAGTAAATGAAGGTTTCTGAAATTCAGTGTCATGGCATATGATGATTGATGTTTAGCCATTACAAAGGATCAAGACCTTATTCTTGGCCTGGTTTTGATGGTGTAACTATAGTTGCACTTATATCGTATGCCCTAGGTTATTAATGATCTCTCTAAATCAAAGTTGAGGGAGCTCAGTAAGTTTGATTTATCTTGGATGCTCATTAGGCAGAAAATGTGTGTGAACTTGCTCTTAATGAATGCAGTTATAAGTGTCATTTCTGTCTTGGCATTTTATGCGCATTTCCGAGGTCTTGAGTTGGAATTCAGAGGAGTTAATGTGTTGACTTGCTGGGGATGTTGGCACGTGTCTTGCTCCCACTTCAAAGCCCCTTTCAAGACTCTTCAGAAGATTAGCACCAGGCATCAGTAGACGGATAACTAACCTTCCCAGGAAAAATGTGTGTGTCTTTTAGGAGCAGCTTTGCAGCTTTTGTGATTGGGTTTTTTGGTAAGACTATCAAGAGATCCATAAAAACACATGCACTCAAAATATCCTAATTTTCAGTGTCTCCAAGATTTGAAGTCATACCTCCTAGCCTTGAGACAAGCTCCAGCATTAAGTTAATCCTTACTTTTTCCGGCAAAATTATTACCCTGCTTCTACACTTTACTAACACAGCTTTTGACCAAACACCTACTAAAATAAATCAAAAAGGAAATACATGAGTTTATAAAGCAAATTGTTTGTAATCTATATTCATTATTTTTAAAACAAGAAAAAAAAAATTAAAATAATCTCTTCTTTTCATTCTTCCTATCAGTACCAGGAGACCTGCTGACATTCACATCCAGTCAATGAAGTCAGTAGGCAGAACAAAGCACAGGAACTGACAGAAAATGTGAAACTTTGTTTCTATTCCTTTCCCTTCCACAATCATATCTGCACACAAGTCAGACTTTTTTTTTCTTTTACCTTGGTTTTTCTTGCCATGTTTTTTTGTGTGACTGCTCAATTTCATCCAAGTTCAAGGAAAAAGACTCTTCATGTATAACATGAGAGTGTTAACTGTCAATACCTGTTATTTATATGTCAATACATAAAACTGGTATGGATTGTCAAGCTTCTTCATGGGGTTATTCTTTATCTTCTCAATGAAAACTTACATTCTGAAGATAGTATGGATGAGATTTCAATAAGCAGGGAACAATGTCAGCTTTCTTCCCTTGTTCAAGGACCTGGTATCTGATCTTACTCTTTGAGAAGACTAGTTCATTGCCACTAGAAAGCTGAAAAAGCATTATGTGAAGCTGAACCTTGTGGTATCTGGACCTGGAATTCTATTTTCAGGAGTTTGTTCCTAATAGGATTAAGACCAGATTAATTGAAAAGTGTGTGTGCACTCAAAGAATTCTTATATAAATTGTTTAACAATTCTCATAACATTTTTTTTTTTTAGCTGAAGAACATTTTTACAGCAAGAAAATATTTCTCACCTTTGCTGTTCACTATTGACATATTTTACACATACATACAGGAGATGTTCCTGACAGGTGCATGACTGAGAAGCTCAGACAGCTGATTGCAGCTGCAATTTTGTGATGGTGGCTTTAAAATGGCATCACTCCCTCTTTCCAGGGACTCAAGCATGGGGCATTTTGAAGGATGTCGCCTACACCAGGGTCAGGCAGCACTTTGAGAACTATTTCACACTTTAATGAAGTCTGAAGTTCAAGTGTATCCTTACCTTTTGCATCCCCAAGAGTCCTACTACTGTAACAGCAGAGAACTGCTACATACAAGTCCTCTCTGTCCCTGATTTTCCCAGTCTTGTAACTTCAGGCATCTCAGGGGAGCATGTTTCTTCCCCAGCAACTCACTTATGCTCAGGGCCACGTTTCTTGTTAGAAATTTGGCAGTGGTGGGCATACTCTGAGATCCTTTGTCTGAGGTTAACAACATAGCTCCAGATATAATGCCTGTATCATATTTCTAATATTTCTTTCTATATCTAACTTTAAGCAATGCACTAATATCAGGCTTTTGTGAAAAATAATACTCTTGGTAGGGTTGGTCTTTTGCTGACCTGCTTAGACATATTCACAGGGAGTGGGTTTTCTGGGCATATGGTAACATTCAGATTAAAAAAAAAAAAAAAAAATCCCCCCAACCAAAAAGCCCCATGCCTAAAGATAAAGTCCAGGTCTCCTGAACAAGTGTTCTGGCAGTAGATGCCTCCAGCAATGCTTACCGGCCTTGTCTTGGAGATGCCGTTGACAAAACTTACAATGTAGCACCTCTAAGTCTTGAACACTTTCCAACCAATTAGGTCACCAACACAACTGAAACCAAGAGAAAAAACGTTCACGGATATCAAAGGCAGAAAGATTTGGCTGATTTATTTTTAACCTGCTTAAAATACGAAGTCCTCCAAGACTATGTGTGAGGGCACCGTAATGTAATTGAATCCATTTTGAGGAGAAGTTATTGGTAACAAAGGTGCTGGGAAAAGATTTTCATATTCGAAAGGACATCTTAAAAAAGATTTTCATTTTTAAGTCTTGTTAGACCTTCCAGTGAAGAATACTTGCATACACTGGCTAAATATACTGCAGAAATTGTAGCAAGTCTGGATATGATTGTGTAAACTGAATATCGAAAGTAGCCTATGGTCATGCTTTAAACAGATTATCAAGATTGCTTCTTTACTTAGGGTCTCTGTCTGTTAGACATGGAAACTGAAATAAAATGTGAATGCATATTTTTGACTGAGTAAATCTTTAATTGTCTCAGAGATTCTCCATTATTGTTAAAATTCCATTAACATAATAAAAAGGAAATCTTACATGTATCATTATAGATTATATACCCTATTCTGTTTGTAAACTTAAAATTGAAAGATGTGGTTTTACATAAACATCTCCTTACAGAACAAAAGCATAACAATATTAAGTGGAAAAATACCCTTTAAGGTAGTCAAACCCTCACATTTACTAACATATTCTCTTTGTAGAAAAAATTTGATCAGGTGTGTTTTTGAGAGGTTTTACGAAAACTTGGCATTTAGTTTAAACCAAGTCTCCATTATCTCTGAATTACTTTAATGTTTTCTCAGAATTAGTAAAATGTCATTAAATTTTATTTTAATTATCCAACTTTTAATGTCATATTCAGGTTAAAAATTGAGGGGGTATTCTGGTATCAGAGTGATTTCTATCACTCTATCCCTTAAGGTTTCTTAGGGGATTTACTCCAGGGATGGTGGCATAATAAATTTACTGGGGTCCCAGGTAAGAGTTCAGAGGTTGTAGTAAAAATAACATACTTTAAAAGAGGTTAATTACAATGAGGAAAAGTCAGGAAATAGAATATTTCTTGTATTTTTGCTTACATTTGAGTGCTGAAGAACATTCTTAAAATACAGTAAAGTGTGACTAAGTATTTTCAGAACAGATTAGTTGTGGTACCAGAGTAATGTTATTCAAAATAAAAGAAAAAGTCTTGCAGATATTAATGTCATTGGTCTAATCACACAATTAAAGATGCTGAAATGCATATGGATTTTTCAGGATGAGATGCAAATGACATAATAAATAGATTGAAATTGGGCTGTCTATAATTAAAGCAAAACAGAAGTCTTTAAGTGCTTCCCAATTTTAGTCAATGGCCAGGTATAAGTGTTCAATTTGGGTACAAAATACTTATTGCTTGATTCTCTGATTATAGTGTAGGATAATTAAAGACTGATGAATGATTTATTAGTTCTCTTAAAATATATACCACCACATCCATTTTAACTTTTACTCCTGTTCACTTGCTGAGCTAAGTATAGATTTGAAGGTCTGAGGGCTTTGCCAGAGACTGTATTGTCTATATTTATAACAATTTTAAAAAGACACCAGTGAGTATTTTAAAAGGTGTTTTTCATTAAGCTTCTATTCTTTTCTCTGCCAGTCTTGTTCCTATTCTGTGCTCAGCATAATCAAGTCTGAGCACCTGTGAGTGGTGAAGGAGGAGACACCTATGGTGTCTGATGTTTTCCATCTGTTCCTGCTGTAACTCCAGCTGTGCTGGCTGGGACGGCAAAACAGGCCCTGGAGGGGGGCAAAGCCTTGTTCTGCTCCTGAGTTTCCTGGTGCCTGGGTTGGATTCAATGCTGTGCAGGCAGCTTGGAGATGTCCATCCTCTGGGCTTGTGAAAGCCACCTGCTTACCTCCAGACTGGGCTGGGGCCAGGAGTGGGTAGGAAAGCGAAATCTTTCCAAACTAATCATCAGTACAGCCCAAAGCATGTAACTTAAAGTATATAAATAGTCCCAGTTAATTCAGAGGAGCTGACACTTAAGTATTTTACTAAGCTGAAGCATTAGCCTGGGTCTTTTGTCTTTGATTGTCTTGCGTTGTTTCTGTTTATGTAATAGATATTTTTAATTTCTTAGCTCCTCTATGCAATGTCAAAGATAAATGGCAAATATAAAATTCATAGGAATTGTGTAAAGGATTTTAAATATTTCAAATTGTAGCTAAGATCTAACAGAATATAATCCATACTCTATGACAAAGTAAGGAATGGCTGTTTCTGCCGGGATGGAGTTTTAGTAGCTCAAATCAAATTGTGTCACTACATGAAATCATAGATTCTGTTGTACCATTGTGCATAAAAAAAATTATGTTTAGAATAGTTTTGGTCAGTGTCTGTTCTTTGAAGTAGATGTGGACCTGCAGGATCCATGTGCACAGAATCACAGAATCTATGGGGTTGGTAGGGACCTCTGGAGATTGTCCAGTCCAAGGTGACACAGGAACTTGTCCAGGTGGATTTTCAATCTCCAGAGATGAGACATTCATAACACATATATGTATGTAAATATCAATGCATAAATGTTGGCCTCATTGAATATTTTTTATTCATTGAAAGCAAACTGATATGAATATCTGATCTGCAGCCATGATTACTGAACAGGAAAAATAATTATTATAAGTTAATAGTAATAGCTACAGGTCAGAGTTTTATTTCTCTTTAACAACAAGAAAGCCTTGGCTGCAGAACCTAATTGTAAAGAAAGTCTCTTCTCAGTGTAAGAAAACAGTGTAACAACCTCTGACATGTTAAAGTCAACAGTGTTTTTGAATCCTTCCAGAAACTGTAGTTTGTATGGTGAAATCTGAAAGAATCTGGCAAATTATTTTGGCACTTGAAGATTGCTAATTAACACATAAAGACTAAACAAAGCCAAAAAATTTCCACCTACTATTTCTTCCAACTAAAGATTAAGATCTAACAGGAATACTGAAGTCTACTGTAATGTCATGTGTAGCCATTAGATCACCAATATTTTCTGTCCTTATTTTGAAATAATGGTACAAAGCTGCTTCCCAGGGCTGGCCTTTGCTGGCAGGGCCCAGAGCTCACTTGCAGGGGTAGCCTGGTCTGCACTGGCGCCACAGCAGCAAAGTGAGGGCACAGGGCAGGTGCCTCAGCCTGGAGCAACATCTCCCTCCAAAACCAGGCAGAGGGGCTGGATTCAAACTCACAGGAGTTAATGGAGAGGGTCTAAAAATGTCCTAATTCTGAATACATTGCACAAGGAGAGGAATAACAGGGAATCTATTTTGCTGAGAGCCGCTTTATTTTAAGCATATTTTAAGGAGAAGGGAAAGCTACTTAGCAGGCCAACTTGCACGGAGTGCCCTTGCTGGAAATGTTTCTGCTTTTTCAGAAGGGGATGCTGTGCATGCTAATATGCTGGTGCAGAGCTCAGCTGGGGGAGCTGGGTAAAGCGGAAGAGTAAAGACCTTGTAGGGAGGTTATCCTCCTTCAGGAACAACTCCTCTGAAAATACCTGCCATTTGGGGCATCTTGATACATTGTGTGAGAGAGATTTTCTCTCCAGAAGCTTCTCCCTAAGCCCCAGGGAAAAGTTCTTTCTAGCAGGGATGATGAAGCAGTATCCCGTAAGGGGTGCGCTCCTTTGGAGACGGGGAAACCAATCCTGCCTTGGCTTTGGTGGTGGGATTCTAAGGAAGGCTGGTGGAGCCCCCGAGAGCCCTCTGGCAGAGCTGGTGCTCGTGTGCAGTGTCTGAGAGCTGGGCTGGAGGATCCGGGAGGAGCTGACGCCTGCTTACACCGTACAGGGAATTTCTGTTGCTCTGTTAGGAAGGTATTTAAATTCACTTGGCAGTCTAGGCACACGAGTTCTTTCTGAAAGAGGTTTACTGCTGAAGGTTATGCTGTGCTTTTCATTAAGTCACAGAGTTTTTTAAGTGTTAGAGTTCTGGATAGTAAAACTACAAGTAATTTCTACTGACCACGGTCCACTAGAAACAGTTAACTGGATTCTTTTGAGGTGGGGATAGTTTATAGCAGTTCTGCTAATCTGTTCTGCAGATGGGAGAAAATGCTGCAGCATCTTGATTTCTTTACTACATATCAAATATATTCTACATCACCTATTTTTTTTTATCTTATTTTAAATTGGAATGGGAGCACAATCTTTAATCACCCATCTCAGTTGTCAAACATCTCTGCATGGAGGGAGAGAGAAGAATAGAGAAAGCTGTGATTGGCATTATGGCAAATATTTTGCTATAGGCATTGTTTTAAGATGGAGGCCATTTTGACAAGCAAGAGTATATTTTTGTGCAGTGTTTATAATTAATTAATGTCATTCATTTTTGAATATATTCTTCCTGTACATTATCAGCCTAATCTCCTTTGAAATACATAAAGCAAGGGAAATGACAAACCATCTCCGCATTAACCTCAGGAAAACAAGTGTTGGTACTAAAATGCATTTCCATTTTATTTGAGAGTTATGATTTTTTGTGAATAACATTCTCTTTGCTCCAAAAACATATTAAAACAATAAGGAAAATGGAATCTTGAATTGGAAAATTAGTCACCTCTAAGTATAAAACTTCCTTTTGAAAATGGAAATGTTAATTATTAATTGCCTCCAGACGCTGTGTCCCGGCGGTTCTATGAGTTTTTCTTTATTTTATTATATATATTTTTGACTGATTAACCAATTTTTTTTTATTCTTCTGAGTCATAAATTAAGGCATCTGCTGATTAAAGTGGAATTTATCAAGTGTAGGACAGCCTCTTGTGACAAAGCAGTTTAAAGAGCAGAGAAATAACAGGAACTGTTGCATTTAAAAATGTTGAAAATGTAGTTCAGAGGAATTTTTTTCTGTCACACACACACCTTTACTAAAGACTGAAAATTTCAAGGCAGAGTCAGATTTCCTTTTTTCAGTTCCTCTGTTTTTATTTAAAGAAACTGAAGATAAAGAAAAGAGTTTTTTGCACTCCATCCCAAGTTGTTTGAGGGTCTCTTGTTTTTCTATTCGATATTGTCCTGCCCAGCAAGCAACACTCTTTACTCCAGTCAAAAAGGACAGCAGTGATTTTTTCATAGCTGCATTAAGCACCATAATGGGCTATGCATGACCACAAGAGTTGTTTCCAGGTAACTAAAGCTTGTGCTAGAGGAATGCTGATGGAAGTGGATGTGCTCAGCTCCCTCTTTGCTTTGTATATCAAAATTCTCTGGTTTATGCCCCAAGTCTGGCTCATAATTTAAGCAGTAGGTTGTCAAATACTGAAAACATTAAGTGCACTGAACTGTGGGCTTGTGCTTGTCTCTGAGAATTTTTCAGTAGGAGTCCAATAGAGCCAATACAAAAGAAGTTCTACATGGGTTTGTTTCTATTTCTTTCTAGATTTTCATATATATTATGATTTTATCCTGGAATACAAGGTGGGATTTCTTCAGGTCTGTACTTAATTCAGTAGCTGATGGCTGCCAAAAAATGTGCTTGTAAAAAGGGAAGAGATGTGACATGTGAGATTGACCCCCTCAACCTGTGCCTTGAATTTGTGAAATTCAGAGTGGTAGCATTGGGTTTTTCAGGGTCAGCTGGCTGGCCCTGTCATTGACAGAAAGGATCTCTGTTAAGAGATTTCAGGAAAGATTTACTTATAACTTGATTTATAGCAGCTATCAGGACCGTATCAGTCAGGGTTGGCTCAACAGACTGTGGAAGCTGGAGCACGGTCTGACATTATACTGTCCCAAACCTACCTTATGGAGTTGAAAATCATAAGAAAGGGATTCTCACTAGAGACAAATTTATAGAAAAGAATAGCTTTTAACTGGAGAATGTATTTACCTGCTCAGCTGGGTGGAGGATTTTGGCCTTTGATTGAGCTATGAGGCTAAGGTCACACAAATTGATCTGACATCTACAGAAAGATGTAGGAAGTGAGACATACAAAGTACCACAACTCTGCTAGTTAAACCACCGTAACAAGCAGTAGTGGTCAGTAATAAACATATTTAAAAAGCCACTGTGGTTTAAATCACTCTTGCTCTGATTCTGTTCTGTCTGCTCTGGATTTATTGTATGCAGTGGCACAGAGAGGCACAGCAAGAAGTTGTCTTTTTGCTGCAGCAGACCTTCATTTGCTTTGAATGTTAAATCATTTCAGAATAAACAGCAACTGAAATGACTGAAGTGAATGTAGTCTGCTCAAGAATTTTGCACTAATGATTTCTACAAAGGGAATTCAGCCTTGTTAAAAAGTATGTAAACAGTAAGAAGCAATTCTAAAGCCCTCTGATGTCAATTGAAGCCTTTCTATCTTAGAAACTCATATATGTTAGCTTTAGAAAAGCAGCTTCTCTACAGTGGAATGCTCACAGCAATTTCAAAAACAGCAAAGCAATTAGTTTTCCTAGGCTGGGGTTGCTGAGGCTATGTAGAAAGAAAATAGGAGACATCTAAGCGATGGGTTGGGAGGAGGATGGAATAAGGGTCTTTTATTGTGGAAAATCAACTTTAGCTTTCGAATCTCTCAGTGATTCTTAGTAACCTACAGTCTAGCAGCAAAGTCATTAAAATAACACTAAATTTGCCATGTGATCATGATCTATATAGTATTTTATCTAACATGTTCACTTAAAATAAGTTATAATAGTTCACTTTAATTCCTACAAGAAATGAGAAATGAATAAATGTTTAAATAAATATAGCCTATTGTGCTGAAACCTTTAGGTGAAGTTAGGCTTATCTTTTCTCAATTGTTCTAGGGACCATATTACAAACTTGTCGATTTTTCCTTATTTTTATGTTGTGCTTCTAGAAATGATCCTGAAGATAAAATTGGTTTTCCATAGCATATAATACATATTGTACCATAAGGTCAGTACTTTAAATTCAATGGCCAAACTCATCTGGTTCTTCTTACATGCCCTAAACAAGCACAGTGTTACCCACACAAGAAACAGGGAGCAATTTTCTTTATTCTTCACTCAGGGAACATGATTAATCCCTAATGTGTAAGGGGACACAATGCAACTGGATATTCCTCCTTGTTTTTGCTTGATGACCCATCCAATGAATCCATTAGTGTAAGGCCTGGTTTTGTGACTGAAGCATGACGTACCTAAAATGCACAAAAGGCTTCAAAGATCTGTGCTTATTCCTGGGAGAAACAAATGATCAGAAATATATTAATGGCTAAAGCTATAATAGAACAGACAATTCTTGAGACAGAAGGAAGCCTTCTACCCTGATATTAGGAATTAGCAGAAAAAAGAAACCTCTCTGATGATAGTGTTCAAAAATAATTATTAAAATACTATTTTTTTATCTGTCTGATATCTTCTTCCATACGTTATGGCTTCAGGTATGCACTAGACTGAGACTGAAGACGGAATGGCAGGGAATTTTTCCTCACCTAACTAACTCCCTACCAGTGTCTGCATCTGAGCTGCTCAGCTAGACTTCCTCACAGATTCATTTCTAGGGTGTAATCTTTGTCTGCTGGTTCAGACAATTGCCCCAGTGTGGGACTAGTTGTACCTAGAACAAACCTGCTTCTCCCCTGTGTCCTCAAAGGAGTCCAAACTCCCTGAAGAAATGGAGCTGGTTACAGTATGTCTGACACAAGGTGAGATGAACCCTGCCCAAGAAAGAGTGTTCACCCCAAGTGTGGCACTGCAGCTCTTCTGCCATGGGAGCAAACATTCTGGTGCATAAAGTCAGGATGAAGATTTTGTAATGCTCAGAGATGATGGAAATAGAATTTCATTTTTAAAAAAGTTGTTGCTCAAGGCAAGCTTTTATTAGCATTTTGTCTCTTAGTTCAGTTCAGTGGGTAAATTCATTGCTCATGGTTTACAAAGAAGTTACTACAATAGCTGTTACCGCCTTTCCTCTCCCTGAGCTACCTATACAAAAGGCTCCTGTGGTACTCATTGTCATGTCTCTCAAAAGGCCCACCCTCCCCAGCTGACAGAAGGTTAAGTGTGCAGCACGTCTGTGCAGTGGCTTATGGCAGCCAGGACAGGAGTGACTAAACTGTGAATTTGTTTCTACTACATGCTACTTAACATAATAATTGAAACCTAGATTTTTCTCTTCACAATAACAAATGGGGTTGTTTTTTTTTTGCTGATACACCGTTTTTAGTTGGAGAGTTTAGAAGGTCCCAAGTGTTATGCTTTCCACTTTTTTAATGTAAGTTATTACATAATGTATTTGCCTGTCATGCCCTTGGAAGAGGACTCCTTGTTCATTCATTGTTTACACAAAGCAGAAATGCACAAGTCTCTGACAATAAGAGTCTGGCTAATCAGTGTGACATTTGCAGAAGTAATCACTGATTACAGAAGGGCATGTAGAGATTGAGCTCAGACTTCCTAGTTATACAATATCAATGCACCCAGCAGAGGCACAGAACTAGAACTTCAGGGGAAATTTTCCAAGCACTTCAACTTCTGTTCAGTTTTTGAAGATCTCTGTAAACTTGTGACTCTTCATCTCCTAGTTAGCTTTGACAGCTTTTTTCCTAGCATCTCCTCGCCTTAGTCATTTTAGTCATTCCTCTGGATGCAGCTTGGACTTGCCACTGAGTCTAGCTAAATCCTAAAGGTTTCCTCTAAGCTGCTCAGTGCTGTAGCAATATGCAAAATATAACCACAGACCTGCAGTTCTCACATCTTCTCATGTGTTCACTGTTCAGGAATTATCAATAGGTCACTGGTGATGATCTGCCCTGCCCCTCCATTTCAGTAGAGTGAGCCAAGGGATAATGTTTGTCATATAAAACTTCTCAGGGAGCTGCAAAGTCTGGCTTTAAGTCATCTTTTTCCCAGGTTAAGGCAAGGTTGTTGAGATCTGTAGCTCTAGAAACATGCTTCTGTGTATGAGCTCAAAGTATTAGTGGTTTATTTTCTTGTTCTAGACTGAACACAAAATCTCTGAGTAATTAATGCTCTTGTATTAACTTCATGGGGTTTTTGGAAGACAAGTTTTGACTGAGTATTTACCTATAGCTCTAACTCACCCAGAACCTCAAATACTGAATCCTTGCTTTTAAACTAGACTGAAATATGATTAGAACTCAGCCCATATCTAATACCTACTTCTAAATGGCAGTGGTAGCATTAGGTCAGTTCCCCCACTGGCACTCATGGCAGAACAAGAGGGATTATATACAATGCTTTTGCATAAATGCATAGTAGCAGATAATAGAAATTCAACACCTTCAAGAGATGACCTGACAAAGATGATCAGTATTTCTTTATTGCAGACTTGCATTGTGAGTTTGGGATTATTTTATTCCTACTTCTGTTGTGCAGTTCTAACAGTTCATTTAACCTAGTCATGACTTGATTTATGTCTCTGTACAATGAATGCAAAATTGAACCAAACTTCACAAAGATGTTAATAGACTTAATGCTAGATGGGAGTTGTGGTTTTTACCCATTTTTCCCTCAAGAGTTTGGCACTGCCACTAGGCAGGAATAGTGTTTTCTCCTTTACAAAGGACTAAGCCCTCTGTGGTAATCCAAGGATAGAGAGAAAGACAATTTCATCTCTGTTCAACTGGTCTCTTGTGTAATACTGTGAAGATTAGAAACTCATTTTTCTATGCATTAGTAAGAAAATATTAAGATTTCATTGCTGAAGAGCAGTGAGGAAGGGCAAGTGCGTCTGTTGATGTTGCTGTCAAATTTCAGCACATTAAAAGTTTAAGAACTTGATGTCGTGCAGCAAAGATTTTTAAGAATCTGATATTCCAAATCTCTATCCAGCATCAATTGCAGCAGAAACTCTCTGAATAATTTGCATAGCAACTGTTGCTAAGAAAAAAACCTGCAGCCTAAACCAAATTTCTGATAAATTCAAATCCTATCAGCATTTCCAGCAGCTGGAGAAGACTAAATATACATAGTTCAAATGGCTGGCTTCCTCCAGCAATGGTATTTTTAGATGTTTCAAAGAAAAATAATGATTCAGAACACACAAATATTCTTGCTAAATATAAGCTTGGGGGGAGGGGGAATGGCCATATCAAGGCAGCAGAGCCTCTGGGTTTCAGATGTGTTATCTGACCATGGGCATAATTCATGTCTGAAATCGGATGCACCTGCTCAAGCCAAGTGACTGATGCTCAGAGGAAGCTTCTGCTTCCCCCAGGCCCAAGCACCCTTCAGACTGAGGTGAAATGGATGT
Source organism: Orthonyx spaldingii (assembly GCA_013397795.1). Taxonomy (NCBI): domain Eukaryota; kingdom Metazoa; phylum Chordata; class Aves; order Passeriformes; family Orthonychidae; genus Orthonyx; species Orthonyx spaldingii. Next base: position 326,569 of record VZTJ01001623.1, on the reverse strand, counting down.
TTCACAAAAGCCTCTGAATCAAAACCTAAACTGTTCCAAATTTATAGAGCTTCCCTTGTTAAGAAGTGATCCTAAGTCACAACGGGAGACAGTAGAGAACCTCAGTTTGGTCCCCACACACCACTTCTAGCTGAGTTTTGTTCACAAGTCCTTGATGTAGTAGTGTTCATCTCCCTAAAGATTTCCTCTGGTGGAATGTTTTTGGGAAAATGTGCCACTGTACCATCCAAAATGAAGAAATGAAAGGTTAAAGCAAAGTAGGTGAACTACTTCCCTTAGGAAAAGGGAAAAAAACATCACCCTGTAAATGAACATGGAATGCCATGCATTGATAAAATCATGTTGACTCAAAGAGAAGATGAGAGTGATGTGGCCTATCAACAACATGATTGAGTGGGTACAGACCAAATAAATCTGAAATGATCATTATTTCAGCCAAAACCCTTAAGTCTTTGGCTTCTTGCTGTAACAAACCTATCCTAGACAAGGTCTAGGATTACCTGTACACAGGACTGGGTAAGTGGATAACTGGATTGCCCAGCAGAAGGAACTAAATATCTGCACAGCAAAAATAAGGATGTTCATATTTTGTTCTCTGAAACAAACTCCTGTCAAGCAGACTCCTTCATCTGCTGCTAAAGGAAAGACACATTCTTTTGTTACTATCAGTTTCAACTATGCTGTTTGCAGAAAACTGTCAGAAAGAAATGACTGTAGTTTTTTTTTTTCTAAGAGCAAATAATAATCTCTCCTTCTAAATGCGTGAAATTATCTCTCTGCATAAAGTTAAATCTACGTATATGTCTATTTGTGTGACTGACTTTGCCAGTAACAGATTCATGTGGCCAAAAATTTTCAAATTAATTGTGTAGTTCTTTGGAAGTTATGGTTTCAGTATTTAATTTCCTTCTAATGGAAAAAAAAAAAAAACAAAACCACCAAAAAAAACCCCACAAGCACGTTTTATTAGCTGTTTTACTTATAAAGTTCTTGGGCTCTGTCTAGAACATTACTAAGCCAAGCATGCTGACCATACCTGCTAACCAAACACAAACTGCTTCAGGTCTTATCTGCCCTATGGCCCATCTATTGTGTCCCGTTTTCATGCGAAGTGGGCATAATGCTTTCAGTAGCACTGCAGGAAGCTGCAGCCAAGACTCCATTTTCAGGTCACTGATAAAAGAGTATAATGCACTCTGCTCAAGGTATCTTTTCAACATACATTCAATCAGAATGTGTTTTTCTCTGAAAGTAGCTGAGTCAATAGTCTGCAAGACCTCAGAGGCTTTATGAAGTATCCAAATCTTGAAAATTTACTCAGTGACCTTTCTGTAGTTTACCTTCAAATGTTGTAGTTCCTATTCAAATTGTCTTTTGGCTAAATTTTCTCTAGTCGATCCTTTTCAAGTTGAACTGTCTTCTTCCATTAAAAATGACAAAAAAGGCGTCACTTTCTGTGGAAAAAAAAAGAAGAAAGGAGTTCTTTTCTTTGAGATATTGCTGCAAAAGTCAGAAGCAGCATATGTGTTATTAGTCCCCTTTCCAGTGCCACTTTAAATACCGCAGCAGTTGAATGACATTTGCTTGGCTGGATCAAGTGGCCTGTGCTTGACCTGCAGCACACAACACCCATTAAGCTGCTGTTTAGCAGATCATGGCAAGAACTGACGCGAGTCCCTCCCAGCCACCCCTCCAGTCCCTTGTACTGAGCGAGCAGGCACACAATGGAAATGAAGGTTCAGGTTCTCCTGAGATGATGGGGAAAGACCAGTGCTTTTAGATTCGCTGTGGATCACATGTCCTGTTCTGCTGAGATACAGCCAGGGCTCTCCAGCATTAGCTCGCTTCTGCTATGTACCCAGCAGTTCTCAAAGGCAGTGCTTGTGTGCTGGGAAGAGCTGGTGTTTGGATTTATCACACTTGTTACATAAACTCACACCTGCTGGCACATGCTGTCAGCCAGCACAGAACACTTCTTCAAAAATTTCTATGCCCGTAAAGAATAAGAAGAGGGTTTTTTGCCTTTTAAAGACAGTTCCATGTCCTACATGGGCCTGATGATTCTGTGGCATTGTCAGTCTTAGAAAAATGAAGTCACTTAAGAATATTTCTTTTCTACCTTTTCCAGCCAATTAGCACAAGATGGTCTCTCTTAATATCAAGATCAGAGGAACAGCCTAGAATAGCCTAGGCTCTGTCCTTCCACTGGGAAGGGGAGATCTCACAGTCAAATAGGTTTGACACTTGGGAGTTGGACAATGTTCAAACAGTCCAGAAAGCAGCAAAGGCAACAAGCACAGGGAAAGAACAACACAGCGGAAAAAGCGAAAATAAGTCCAAGGGAAACAGACTGGTGCATCTCTGCATGGCCCTGTAGGTCTGTCAGCAGCCTGACTATGGCTAAGCCCCCTGTCCTCCCATTATCAGAGCCTCTGCTTTCTGAGAAGAACTTCAGGTTTCCCCTCCAATTTCTGTCCTCTGCATTTCTGAGTGAAATGCTCATCCCCTTCCCTGAAGACAGCTAACATTTGTTTTGTAGATGAAATGACTGTATATCTGGAAAATCTCATGGGATATAAGTTGGGTATATAAGTAAGTCTGACGTCAGAGATTCTATACTCGCTTGGTGCTCTGCATGTCTGTGCCATGTGTAAATCCTTCTTTGAAGGGGTTGGGCTAAGCCTGCCCTTGGGCCTGGGCTGTGTGGGCCTGCCAGGGACTCTGCATTCCCCTCCAGTCCAAGGACTGGGAATGACCCACCTGGTTTTTGACTCCATTTATTTTGGGGGTTAGGATTTTTCCTTTTGTTTCTTTCTCTCATGGAATTTTGTCCCATCTGTTGCTAAGAAACAATAACTACCGATACTTAAGAGAACAAAAGATGTGGCTGGGAAGAAGAGGAGGGGGAAGGGTGCAGCTGGCTACTCTCTTTACCTGAGGGGTTTTCTCTTTGGAAGGGCAAAGATCCCCTGAGATTTTGGCCAGGTGGTGAGGGGCTGGGCTTGGCTCCTCTCTCTCCCTCTGTCACTGTGGCATCAGAGGGGAGACAGGCTGTGGTCGGTCGCTGTGTGGAGAATTCACCACCACTGTGAGGCTCCGTCTCCTGCTGCCTTCTCCTACCGTGAGTGAGTCTCTGCTCGGAAAAGCGGCCGTTGCGCTGGGACCTTATTAACACCCTACCTCACTAAAAGAAGACCCTCACCATCTACCTGGGTGCCTCAGGAGAAACCCCAGAGCCCCGAGCCCCTCCGAAGGAGCCCCTCCCAGCTGTGTTTGGGAGCCCAGCTGCCAAGCCCCGCTGCTTCTCTGCCACTGCTCCGGGTTTTTCACCAGACTGTAGCCCCACACCCCTGCCTGACGGGACACCCCCGTGGGCTCCTGCTACAGCTGCGGGGTTTGTGATACATTTAATTTACTACTCTGGGATGCTGCCGTCCCAACCGCCGCTCCGAGGCTCCTGTGCAGCCTGTTTCCGCCCCCCAGCCCACACGCCATCACCGCGTGAGGGAGGCGCGGGGGAACCATCGCACCCGCCCTGCCCGGCCGCGAGCCGCCAGCGCCCCTGCCGGCCGTGACTGGAACTGCACCGCGGGGGAACGCGCCTGCAGCCCAGAGGGGGCTGCTTCTGTTTGCTCTTGCTGCCGTTGTTGGTGTTTGTTTACCTTGTTATACACACACGTACTAGTAACGGACTGTTATTCCTTTTCCCATACTTTTGCCTGAAAGGCCCTTCATTTCAAAGTTATAATAGTTTGGAGGGAAGGGGGTCATTTTAAAATACTTTTTTTTCCATTTCAAGGGAGGTTCCCACCTATCTTGGCAGACACCTGTCTTTCAAACCAAGACAACTTTTCTCTGATCTCACAGCTGTATTTCTGGTAATCACAGAATCATACAGTGGTTTGTAATATTTTCATAACAGCAGCATGCTAACATTGGAGAGAATAGCGGCAAAAGAATAAATAGAAAAACAAGAACATTTTGGCCATCAATTGGAATATTCTACATCTCTAAGTTCTTGAACAGACTATTATTTAAATACCATTTTCCAGCAAACAAGAGCTGCTCTTGAGTTCTTTTTGAAGAAGCAGATAGCACTGTATGAAAATAGGAGTATAGCTGTAGACTGCCATTAGATAATCTTTTTCCTGCCTTAAGGATATTTATGTCCCTTTTTGAAGCAGAGTTTGGAATGCTTAACCTAAGTGCAAAACTTTTTTTTTTTTCCTTTCTCAGTGTGTTTTGAATGAATGCTTTCCAAAAAGCCAGTCTGGAATCTAGGCATTTAGTGAAAATCCTGAACCTCCTGGTGAGTTCTCAAGTACAAGCTATATATGCATGTGCAGTGACATAACATATAGGACTGAAGCATTTATGATACTTTCTGAAAATATTTCTGGAGCTTAGTTTCCATTAGTAACCAAGACTTTAGTACATCAAAATACCATTTACTCCCAACACGAAATGGGATTGTGCATCTGCTCTCTCTTTCTTGCCTTTCCTATTGGAGAAGTCAAGTTTGTCGCTATAGGATGCAAGATGGGACATAAGCTGAATGGATCCATTTGGGAATGTTGTCAGCTGCTGCCATCGCTAGGAGCTGGGAGCAACTCAGCTTTTTCTTGGCCACAGACTCCTCTTTCACTGTTCTCACTGGAGCAGCCCTGGGCCTGATGCCTTAAGTCAGCAGTCGGGGAGGGCAGAGCAGCAAAGACAGCCTAGGCTCCGGTCCTGACCCCCACGGCCAAAGTGGTAACTAAGGGTTAGGGCTGTGAGCCAAGTTTATTTTTTCCTTTCAGTTGTCTTTGAGGGTAATAAGGCATTATTCCTTGAATGCTCAAGTTTTTGTGCTGATGGATGAAATGTATTTCTGCCTTATTTTTTTGTGTTCATTCATTAATGAATATAATAATAAAAATATTCAGCTTTTTATAAAGGTCATAATTTTATCCTGAACAATAGATATTCTTACAGAAAATGATAGCATGTGTATTACTCTAAAATACAGTGCAATATTAACAAGGAGGACTGACAATAGCTTAATACTGTTCTCTTAATATATGTTAACATTATTCTGGATGTTTAAAGGAAAAAATCCTACTCTTTCTCCCATAATAAGGATTTCTTTATTTTTATTACACCCATCTGGAAAACATTGGGGAAGCTGAAATATAACTAATAACCTATTAAGATCTCAGCATGGCATTTCCTGGGTATTCAAAATGCCAGTGTTTGCTAAAAGGAATATTTTAATATTCTGCAATGCAAGCAAGGTCATAATGTCATGCAAATTAACTTCCAGATTGGAGAGGTCTCCCATTCACACATTCGTTATGCTCCATTTTCATGGATGCTGATGACATCAAAGCTTTTAGTTAAACCCAATGTTTTATTGCAATAGCTATGCATTGAAATGATCAGTAGGTAATATACCCCCCTAATCACATTGCTTACTGGCACATCAGCGAAATATGTTCCTTAATACGAATTTGAAGGCTTATGCTTATTGAAATTAATGGTGAAACTTTTGTTGGCTTGATAGTCCGCAAGACATTTTCAATTGTAGGTGTTTGTGTTGGTTTGGCACAGCCTGGTTTTTGGTAGCAGGGGGGTCACAGAGGTGGCTTCAGTGAGAAGCTGCTGGAAGCTTCCACCATGTCTGTCAGAGCCAAGCCCTGATGCCTCTGAAGATGGACATGCTGCTGGCCAAGGCTGGGACACTTAGAGAGGTTGGTAACGCCTCTGTGATGACAGATTTAAAAAGTAAATCAAAAGAAAGAGCACAGTTTTTTCTATCCAGAGAAGAGGAGGAGGTGAGAACATGTGAGGGAAACAACAATGGAGACACCAAGGTCAGTGGAGAAGGAGGGGCAGGAGGTGCTCCAGGCACTGGAGCTGAGATTGCTCTGCAGGCCCTGGTGAGGACCATGGTGAAGCAGCTGTGCCCCTGCAGCCCACGGGGTCCACGGGGGATGCAGAGATCCACCCTCAGCCCCTGGGGGAGGTGCCCACGCCAGAGCAGTTTTGGGAGGACTGTGTGCCTGTGGGAGGGACTCACATTGCAGCAGCTTTGGCGGGACTGTTGCTCATGGGATTTGGAGCTACGCTGGAGAAGTTCACAGAGAACTGTCTCCCTTTGGAGGGACCCCGCGGTCTCACAGGGAAAGGGACTCCTCTCCCTGCACATTGGAAGGAAGCCTCTGGTGACAAACTGACCAAACCCCCACGCCCTGTCCACTCCACTGTCAGTGGGAAGGAGGGAGTCACTGGGGAAAGAAAGATGTTTTTAAGGGCTTATTTTACTTCTCATTATCCTCCTCTGACTCTGTTAGTAATAAATCACTTTGTACCTTTAAGTCTGAGCCTGTGTTGCCCTTGGAGTGCTTTCTCCTGATCCTTAACTCATGAACCCTTCATTAATTTTTTTCTCTGCTCTGCCCAGCTACAGCAGGGGAGGGTGAGAGAGTGACTTTTGTGGGTGCCTTCCGTTTGGCCAGTGTCAAACCACAACAATGTTATATTGAAATATCTTCTGAAATGAAACAATACAGCATTGTTGTAATGTTGAGCAATAAAGCAGAAAATGTCTTCAATAATGAATTTTGTTAATCAAAGCTGCAGGGAAAAGAACTGAATATGAAATAAATTATGGATGCTTTTTTTCCCCTTTTTTTATTTTCCTAATGCCACATATGACAGTGACTTTAAGAATAGGAGAATAGTAGCTGTTGTTGAGGGTTCTGTAGAGGCTTTAGTAAAGAACTGTGTGATTTCTCCATATCACCTGCTTGCCAGAAATCATGAAAATCATGCTGCTGCAATGAAGAGTAAATAAAACTTCATAAATACATGAGAGGCCAGTGAGTTTTGTGAATCTGTGTAGGTCTCCTATAAGTGAAGTTGGAAGTTGCTTAAAGAACAAATAAAAAATGGTGATAATTCTTGACTCAACGTAGAAATTTCTGCTTCAGAAAGTAATTTTAGACCATTCTTATCAATTGCTACCTGAACATGGTGGACTTGGTGTGTAGGGAAGTACTTTAAAAGGTGAGTCTATTATTTTAATAGTTCTTGCAATTGTGTGCTTCTCTATTCCCTGATTTCGACCCTGGCTCTGCCTGCTTTAAACACATTTGAATTCAGAAGAGATACTGTTAATTGCTAAAAGAAATGTCATTAGAACCCTTCTCATCAAAGAGCTTATGAAAGGTTAACTCTGGTTTAAGTGTTTGAAGGATGTCTGCACAAATGGACAAGTTTTATAGTTCAAGTTCTTTATCCAGAATAATTATTTCTGCTCTGTTTCCCCAAACCCTGGACTGACCACATACATTTCAATTGCTTTGGAAAATAATTATTCTTATGGGAAAGCATCCCACAGTATTCCAACATCAAATTAAAAAGTAAAACAAGATCAGATTTATGTGCTATACAGAAGCTGCTGTGTAATTAGTTTAAAAAAATTCTTTCAAGAAATACTCAAATGCTTTCAAAATATTAGAATACAATTCCTAAATTTTAGTGATCACATGCAAATATTGAACAGCTACATATATGTAGTTTTCTGCTTACTCTATTAAAATGTTGGAAATTTAGATCATTCTAATTTAGAGGTGTTGGAAGTATTTGTGTAGAACTGGGCAACAAAGCTGCTAATTTCATTAGAGAAAAAGTTTCAAAATGATGGATTTATTCCTTTCCAAGTCTTAGCACTTGTTCTGAAATTCTGTCTAGGACTGGACAATACCAGCTTTGGTAGATAAAGCATTATGAAGTGTGTATTGTACAGACCCAAATTGTCGCCTGATTTCACCACAAAGAGCAAGAACCATGTTCTTATGTAAAAAGAAACAGAACTTCTGAGCAAATCTTTGTCTGGTAACTTTTCATACAGCACCATTAAACAAACCCAAACGGTTTCTATTTTTGATGGTTTGCACAAACTGTTGGCTTTTTCTTAAGAAATAAAATATTCCTAGGAATTGTAAGTTAGGCCTAGTGTTGCACAAATGCTTTATTCCCTCTCTACTAGATGCAGGATGGTAACAAAAGTTTTAAGCAACTTTCTTTTTAAAAGTTGAAATGAATGTTTCTCATATCAAAGACATCACTAATTATTGTACTGAGGACCCAGTGGCAGGATATGAATTTTTTCAAGCTCCAATTACAAAAATCTTGCAAAATTTGGAGGCTAGAAAAATGGCCTCCTATTTTGTATAGAATGGAGCTATGAAAGCAGAAGACTTTATAACAGCAAAAGAGAAAAAATACCAAGAACACATAGAATTTAACTCAAGTTATAAGTTTGTAAATAAGATATAGTAAGTAAAAGAATGAAGAGAAGTACTGCATTGGTCCTCTCTGGTTTTCATACCAAATTACGGCAAGATTTCTCTTTCTTTGCCAGGTTCTTACCCACTGTTTTCTTGACACAGACTTTTATAGGGACAATTAGGGCATAAATACATCTACTCTGATGAAAACAGAAATTGTTACTCATGACACTCCTGTCTCTGTGTGGTTGAAAGCCTGGTGGGAAAAAAAAGCTTATAAATTGTTTATTTATGAAGTTTTGGCATAGAAAAAAAAAATTTTGAATACAGATGAAATAGATTTAGAAGAGATGACACTATTAATGAAATTTTGGCTGGGAGCTGCTGCTTGTGCCATGGCAGAAGCACCCATCCGCTCGTGGGTGCTGCAGCTGGGGGAGGTGGAGCTGGATCCCTTGTGCCACACAGGGACACCCACAGCATCCTCAAGGCACAGAGCCTTGCAGGGGAGGCTTCCTGGGGAGGCACAGTTACACCCCTCCTGTCAGGAGGGAAGCCAACTCCAAGGTAGCACTCTAGGAATCTCTTCATTGGAGCCCAACTCTTGATTATTTTGCAGGAGGGTGCTCTAGAATCTTCCTTCAGGTGCCTCATCTGCTCTGTGAATGAAATGCTTGATACCAGACTACCAACATTAAAACCCATTTGTGTTGGTAGATGGTGGAGATGAGGAGCTGCTGAGCTCCCTTCCTTCATTTCCAGCTCCAGCAAATCACCAAAATCCTTCCAGGTTTCTGCAAATTATTGAATTCTAGACACTCATTCCAAAGAGACTGTGATGGCTGAGGCTCACCAGAGCAGCCAGTCACAGGCTCTGAGAAGAGAAGGAGTTTCTAAAACTTCAATGTGACAAACAGAGCACACTGTTTACAGCAAGTACCACGAGTCTTTGGCTCCCAAACTGTCTCTACCAGTCTCTTTGCTCTTTTAGTTTCTAAAATCTGTCCCCTTCTGATATCCTTGTTCCTTCCAAAACTTAATCTAAGCAAGGCAGGTGACTCATTTTACACTTACAAGGAAATAAATTTTTGACATCGAACCTGGAATGTGTGTGCTGTGAATAGATCCCCAGCATGTATGCAATTGTATGGGAATTGTATTTAGTCAGCAGTCCTCAGGGAAGGTTCCTACAGTAGTGAGCACCAGGAAAACAATCAGCAGACCCTGGAACCTGCTGACAGGGCATTACTTCAGAGTCAGCTGGGCTGGGTGAGACATGAAAAGGTTAAATGAAAGTGGAAGGGTCAGGGGAGTTGCACTGCAGCCTGGTGCTCAGACTAGTGTATTATTGCAAGCCAGCATGAGAGGATGCATTTAACAGAGGGTTCAGAATATTTTGACTAGTGTGTTCTGGATAATGCAACTCAATTCCCCTTTCCCCAAGTCTTTTTTTTATTATCTGAATTGAATCCTAAGTGTTATATTCAGAGGCTCTTTGCCTTTACTTAGAATTCCTGAGAGGGAAGCATCTCTTGCCAGGCAATTTTCAACTCCTGCTGGAGCAGGCTGAGTTGTTTATCTGCTTTTTACTTTTCAAATGGTTAATGATAATGAACTGTAATTGAGAATTGCTTTGGGCTCATTAATATGCATGTTGTCATCCATTTATCTCTCTGTTTCCTTTGAAATCACCTTCTCAAGGGTTTGGAATGATGTTTGCTATTCATTTTTTTCTTCCTGCCTTCCTGTTAATATTCACAGGTTTTTATTTTTGTCCTTTTATAGAACTGCATTCTTCTAATTCTTTTTCTGTGTAAGTTTCGGATTCTCTCTTAATTTTTTTACTATTTCTGTGGACTTCTTGATTTCTAACCACTCTATTCTAGGTTTTTTTAATGTATTTCCAATATACAAATAAGAGTAGAAAACGCTTCCCAACCTAAAACATTCAGGTATAGCTTGCTTAGCCTCTTACTATTAATACATCTACTGTTGCTGTCTTTAGAAACTACTGAAAACAAGATGTCATTATTCTAACTTTTATTTTGTCTTGAGCAAAAACCTATTATGGAGCAAAAATATATCTGTTCGAGTGTTCTGGGGTTTGGCTTTCTTTTGTGTTTGAGCAAGAGTGCTTTGTTACTGCTCCATACAAATGAACTCCTGGAGCCTCCTTCTTACCCATTCCTGGTGTCTCTCTCCTTCTCAGCCTGTTGGAAAGCTGGGTTTACACTGAATGATTTCAGTGTAGCATGGACCTGCATTGCTCATGCTCAGAATCACCTCCCTGATTCTGTATGAATTAATGAGTGCTGTACACCTTTGAAAAACAGAACATTAGGTACTGCTGGAATGTTGCAGGGTGCAGATTGCTCACACTGCCTCCTCTAGCATCCCACCCCCACCTCCTTGTTTTACAAGGCAATGGTGCATCCCGAGGATCATCCCTTGGACCCACCCTGGGTTCATTTCTAAAGCTTCTTCATCTTCTCTACTTCCACAAATAGCAAATCTGCATTCTGAAGCAATGCTCAAAGAAAATGGGAAATGTGAGCTCAGCTCTGAAAGCCTCATTAGTGTATTTCAATCTGAGTGATCCCACATGAAAGAGTAAGAGGACTGTATCATTAGTACGAGAAACAAATTTTGTTCATGATCATTCACAGTTAAATGGAGAACTGAAAATAATAACAGATGAAAACTAATATGAAATTGTGTTTATTCTAGTTCTATTCATTCTAATTTTAGCCAGCCTTATGAGGGTACTTTTCAAACATCAGATTTGGAAGAGATATTCCCATCTTTAAGAAAGCCAACAAAATATACATAAAGCAACAACAAAACAATCCTGAATATCTGTAACTATTTTTATATTACATTGGTGCTTGTTCCCTGAAAGAAGGCTTTAGTTGTATGGTCTTAATGACAGCACTTCATTGTCAGCTCTCCTCCCTTGGCAACACATCTCCAAACATCAACAGTGAGAGCCTGAAAATCTGCTTCTGAGAGCTTTTGACAAGCACAACTCCAAAGATGGATTGGACTGTATATTCCCCTGATTTAAAAGGGGGGTCATTCAGAGATATTAATTCCTTATCTCATGATTCCCACCTCACTTTTCTTAACAGGGCTCTTTGCACTTTCTGTACACGTTCACATTGTTGAGGCTTCTGACCTGCTACCTATCACCAGGAGGCTGGCAGAAAGAGCTATGTGCTTTCCTTTTGTGTTTTATTTGCCCAAGTTTCCATCCTAAAGGTTCTCCTGTACTTGAGAACCTGCTTTTAAAAAATATTTATGTAAAATGGGTAAATTTAGGTAACCTATTACTGTGTGATACAGTATTTTATTCCATATGAGGGCTTTTAGGAATGACCAACTGGAAATTTTAGGATGCCATTCAGACAGTGAGTCTGACAGCAGTATGACAATTCAGAAGGCTTGCTAAGTCTTTGTTGTCACACCTTTCTACTTCATATTTTTATGAAGTATTTCAGAGTCCAAAACTGCAATAAGGGGTTCTTAATGTACTCTATTTTGGTGGAGAATATTCATGCTGTGAGTACCAAAACCAGCTGTTACAGGTTCTGCTTTGAGTACCTATTTGTGTACCTTACAATGTTGTCAGGCACAAGTCAAGTTGCTGAGCTGTGCAGAACACTTTGAAATGTCCATCCAGGTGTGTTTGTAGCCAATGATGGCCACAGGGCTGCTCTGGCACACCTCCAATGAAAATAAAACTACCATAGGTTTCTGAATTAATGGCATAGCTCTTCTGTGAAGTGTCTCAAAAACTAACCATGCCCCTTTTCATTGCTGTGACTTATAAAGGAAAAATTTCTATGTATCATGGAATCTAGCCTTTGGCTTCAAATATTTTCTTATGTCATTTCTTTGCTATTACACCGCTGTTGTGGTTTTTGCATCAACTTACTTGAAATCATACCTCTTATCATTAGTTTGGTTAGAGGCTGAGAATTGTACTGACTATTGTTTCGGGTATGTGATGCTGATTCCATGTGTGCCTTAGTAAGCAAAACTTCTAATTGTGCCAATTTACTCTGCTTTCCCAAATGGAAAATAAGCAGGAGAGTGCAATTGGATAATTAGAAAATATACATTTGTCTCTTCCCCCACTGGTCAGAAAGCAGCTTTGCCACCACGGCTCTTGCAGGTGGAAGAGCAGATATCCCACAGCTGACATCGCTGCTGCCCCTCAGCCAGCTGGCAGGAGAGGGCCATCATTGCCTCCCACTTGAGTTCACAGATGTCCCTTCCGAGACATCTTTACACAGAGAGGGATCAAACTGTGCCAAACCTGGCACTGCTGTTCTGTCCAACAGGGGAGTTGCATGTCTGTGAGCTTGTGTTGATGTGATGATAAAAAAGCCGCAAAACTGTGTCTGGGAAGTCACATGTAATGTGACAGAGACTCAGACAGGCAGATATATGGATTGTGATTTGTGTAACTCCCAGGGAGATGGTTTTTCACTCACAGAGCACAGAGAAGACAGTGTTAATGTCAGCTCTCATGTTCCTGCTGCCTGAGTGCTCCTTCTCAGCTTCCAGCAGCCTTGTGCAGGCCGATATTCCATAGGGATCATTTTCCTGCTGTTAAACTGCCTCAGTTAGACACCCTGTCCAGCTTTTAGGGTGGACAGGAAAGGAAGAACAAAAGATTTATAAAAAAAATTTCAGAAGAGGAGCAGACTTGGGAAGATTTCATCCAGTACAGGGCATAAAGCTTACCACAGCTAGCAAAATATGTTACCTTAAATTCAAATTAAAGCAGCCAGGTCATATACGTGAAATCTTGTTTTTGATAAATAATTCCTGTTTCTAGCAGTGCTGCTGTAAGGAGCTCAGCTGTGATCCCTTGAGGCAGGAGTGTGAGAGAGTCTTTGCTTTGGCTGAGGAGCTGGGACATCTCCCGCAGCAGTATCAAATACTTGCACTGCTCCAAGGTGGCACTTCTGGAGTTCCTCATGCCTCCTAAAAGAAATCTGCATTTATGTGGCTAGGAACAGAAAGCATTCTAAAAAAATATCCTTTCAACTACTACAGGGTGGAGGAATCCCAGAGCAAGTCATTTTCCTTTCTTTTATCCACTCCCGAGCTACTAAGCACTGCAATGATGTTTATCTAATAACTCCATTCTCCTTGAAGCATATTTTCTATTAATAGTAGTTATCTATGACTTATAATTTGTCTTGAATTCTCCTTACTAGTGCAGCACTTGAACTGATTATGTACTCCCACTATTAGAATAAAAAATGATGTGACTGCATTCTTAATAACAGCTGCATATAAGTGTGTGCATAAAAATATCATATCTTCTGAAAGTGAGAGGTGTTTCTACCCACAGTGAGGTGGATGAATGTTCACCAATTGCAGAATAAGTGGGATGAAGAGGCTCCTGACATTCCCTTTAATGAGATAAAATGTCTCCTGACATTGACTTGCATGATTTAGAATACTCAAATAATTCTTAGTGTATTTATGTATTGTGGAAACTCGGAGAACAGTGATGGATTGGTGCTTAATTGAGAATTTTTAGTGAAATAAACATGTAAGAAGGCACAGACCCTGACTGGAAGAGTTTACAGTGTGTGTAGAAGAGACAGAAATCATTACTGTGAGGAATTTCCAGATGTAAATTCCAGAGAAATCATTAACTTCTCAAGGTCATATGTGAGACTTCTGACTGCATCAGAAAAGAAATTTAAGTGTCCTCAATACTGTTTAGTGCATTTACTGGAAACGTCACTATCTAACTGGTATCCTTTAGGTAAGTGAAATTTGGGTCCACACTGCTATACCTGAGTCAGGACTGTGGCTGAGAAAATTGTGTGTTCTTCACTGCTTGGAATGTTGGAGCAAATCCACCTGTTGTCTAGGTGAGTGCTCCTTAAAATCAGAATTCAGCTTTTGCTGAATACACAAAAGAGGGTTGGACAATTCCAGCTGAAAGAAGCGCAGGTGGACTTGACTTTTCTGCAGAATGTTTTATTTTGCAATGGTACAACACTTGGAGTTCCTTGTATGGTTATTGTGAGTCTATAGGTAACTACAAAATGTGCCATGGAGAAGGGAACTTATGAATTCTCATTTCTTTTCTGTCTTGACTCATCTGACCTTGGAAAATTGCTTTGAGATCTGTAATTTTGAATGTCTTACGTCATTTGAGATCTACAGAAAACCTTAACCTAAATTATTAAGAAGTAGAATTTTCCAGTGCATAGGGTGCAACATTGATCTGGTGACCCTGCCATCTTTATTTTCTCATCAGTTAAAAAAAGCTAAAAAAAGAAAAAAACAAAACAAAACCCCAAACAAACAACAACAACAAAAAAACCCAAACAAAACCTCCACCACATCTGCATTCAGCTCACAGGAATTATGTAAAATTAAGTAGTTTATCTTGGAAAGTCTTCTGAAAAAATCTATTACTAAAAATAACTATGTTGTAAAACTGGACAAGACCAAAATAATGTGGACTTTTTGAAATGATTGCTCTAATTTTAAGCATTCTTTAAAGATATATATTAGGGGAAAGTGTCAGGCACTTTGGACTCAAATCTTTCAAGTTTTATGTTCAGAAAGCCCCTTGTTTCCAAAATGGATACTAATTTGCATTCCTTCATCTTATTTATAGCCATAATCAATGCCTTTTTTCCAAAGGACATTGCTTATTCTTATTCATTGCGGCTACAGGTGTGGCAGTGGTAGAAGAAAATTGTCAATATTTGGATGTGTTGCCTGGGTGAGGGATGAACAATCCGGGCTTATTTGAATATCAATAGGTGTAGAATTCCCATGGGAAGAGAATTCAGTGATGTTGAGCCCACCCAGCAAATTAAACAATAAACATGAATTTGCATTTAACTGTTTTGAACAGATGTTCATCAACAGAATGCAGTTTTTTTCTTATTTTAATCAAGAAGCTTAGGAGGAACTTTAGTTTATTGGCTTAGGGGGAAGCAGGGGGGTATGTAAATCCATACTAAGACTACAACCACTAAAAAGGTGGAGACCAAAAACCAGAGAACATTTCCATTTTATTTTGAAACAAGCAGCCAGTAGAATCTAAACTACAAACCAAACAATTACATTTTATTTTGTTATAGTAAATAATTCATAACTGAAGATGAACAAGTCCTGTGCCTGGTAACTGCTCCATTTGGTGTTACCTGTCATTACAATATGTTCAACTTACAGTTGTATTTAATACATGTTTAATCTTGCATGGAACACTGAATTCTCACTAATAGTCTCATCTTAAAAATGTTTAATACAAATGAAGGTTTTTAGAATTACATCATGAAAGCTGCATCAAGTGGAAGCAAATGAGATGATGAGAGATTGTAATTAATTAAAAGGAATTTGAAAACTTTCACAATTCTCTCTTGTACTTTTGGAAACAAGATGGTGAACTATACAGCTGGGGTCTTCAACAATTCCATATCGAGTTCTCGTGCTCTATGAACATAAGTGAAGGGGACTTGACATTGCTGGGAAATCCCCTATTTTAAGGGGATTTTAAGGACACCATGGAAGTGGACTATGTTACATTAGATGTAAAAATTTATTTATCAATGTATGAAATACATTTGCTTCTTCTAACCCTTGAAAATTTTGGTGCTTAAGTCTCAGAAGTGCTGAATGGAACCAGCAGAGAGGTGGCCTCCACTCACCCCTCAGGCTTTGCATGTCTTTGCTAGCAAGAGTAGTACTGAGCACCTTTAATAAGGCCACAAAGTGAAAATTTTTGTGAAAGATATGTTTATATATGAGTTTCCGTAATTATCTTCTCATATTAACAAGTACCTCTGTCAATTTCTCTATTTAGCAAAATGAGTGAAGCCCCCTGAGCTCTGTGTATAGTTTTCTGTTAATTAAAGCAGGGCTTTGATACCAGCTTTTAGCTGCTAGGAGGCAACTGCAAATTTTGCACAATTTTCAGGGAAGTAATGAGATGGAAGTGTAAGACCAACAAGCCTAGAGCAGGAATACTGTTCTCTTCAAAAAACCCTGTAAAGTTTAGTAACCTGAATTGCTTGAGAATTATTTTCACAAATAATGTTTCCTTGGCTTGGAAATTTTGAATACAGGTTGATTGTATAGAAATACTGTATTTTATATCCTTTTTTTTTGTCATTCCAAATAGCAGAACAATGCTGCCAAGGGGGTCTTCGTGGTTAGTTTAGGATTATCACAGAGTTCATTGCCTGCTCCATTCCTGCAGTGGTGGGGAATGCCACCCTACAGAAGCATTACATGAGATGGCAAAATAAGAGGCTGTGCTCTAATGCTGCTGATCAGAATTCCATGAATTTGGCCTGCTTGGGTTTGGTGGTTTTGATTTTTGATGGATTTGTTTCTTTGTTTTCATTTTGTGTATATGATGATGCCCTCATCCTCCCCCTGTTTTCTGCCTCCCCTTGGCCTTATACCTAAGTAAAACTTCAGAAATTACTGTGAAAATACTCTATTTTTATTGTCCTTATGCCCCCAAACTGGGATTGGAATGTCCCACTTGTAAGTTGTGCGTAAAGGTGAAGAAATAGAAGGTAGAAGATGATGGCTGCAGAAAATTAATTTTTTATTCGTTTATTAGCACTGGAGGGACGTTTTAAGTGTACCTAAACAGAAACAGGAAAAACATGTGTCCAATAAGTTTTGCAATTTAAGTTTCTTGACTATACCTATATCTACATTTAGAAAGTATCCCATCACCACAAAGGCTATATAGCAATTTAACAAGTTTAGAAGGAAAAGAAACTCCCTTTTTGATATAAATTAGACAGGTTTACTTGCTAGAACTGTTTGTGCTTAGTAATGAGTTGCAGGTTTAAGCTGCCATGGTACTAATATTATAACTAGCATAATAAACTCAGCTTGAAGAGCTGATAGCAGATAGGTGCTCTATTATCAGCAGAGAGCTGATAGATGAGACACAAAAGTGCTTTCCCTACAATGACAAATACATCTAAAGGATCAAGCAGTTGGGTTAACAGATGTGCAGAACGGATGCCAAGTAGATCAAAACAAGATATGAAAGACACTTTAAAGAAATGCTTCCTCAGACCTTCCTAGAAGTGACATTTGCAGCCAGATAGTTACCCAAAGCACTTTCTGAGCTGAACCACTTTGCTCATGGCAGTAGAAAATGACAACTCCATTTTGAAATTTCTCTAAATATTTCCAGAGAGAAAATACTGGTCGTAAAGAGACCAAGTGAAGTTAATGGGCGTTATTTAGACCCAGTTTATCTCAATCTGGTTTGATTGCAGACTGGGAGCTGAACTAGACTGAAAATCAGATGCTGTCTTAGTGCTGAACTTTTGCCTCATCAGTGCTTCATGATGTACTTGAATATGTTTTTATATCCTGCATCACATGACATACAACCACAGCAATAAAACAAGATAACCCTGGTATATTTAAAATTTACAAATATGATTCTGACAATCTTGTAAGAATCAGGCAGGGGGTTTTTTTCAGTAAAAGATTTTAGGCATTCAAGATTTTTCTCTGTTTTGACAAGCACCTCCCAGCTTTCTTCTCCTCTACCCATTCACCACAGATTAGTCTACACTTTTTACATAGATACTATTTAGAGAGTTTAATTGCAATTGTTAATCCGTCTGTTGCATGACAAGATGTTTTAGAGGCCTCTCAGCATATTTACTTGTTCTACTGTTCTGACTGAAGGCATTTAAATTCTATGTTTTCTGCATAATTATTTTGTCATGAGATTAATTAATCTGTGCATTCACCTGGTACATACATACAACTCTAGCATTATTCTATTACTTAAGTGCACCAACTCAATAAGATATTGACATGAAATGCTGTCTGGGTTCCAGCAAATCCTGGCATTTCAGTCAATAAACCAGCATTATGGGCACTTAATTACATACACTGAAACACCAGATGAACATATGTGTGTCTAAAACGTAAATAAAAGTTCAATAAATTATAGGGACATCATAAGCCTTTTAATCAAAACATTTAATAGTCAAAGGTAGCAATGAACTCTTGAAGAAACTGTTATGGAAAAGCAGCTTTGAGCCATTTGTAAAACATTTGTAAGACAGTGACAACATCAGCTTGATGGGAGACCTGTACAAGGTTATGTAACAGTGAATTAATATTGATTTACTATAAATATCTGTATTTGGATGCAATCATGAAGTGACTTTCACAGAGTGGTTTTTTCCTGTAAAGAGATATGCATTGGATGGACACTTGTTTGTAAGTGGCCTTATACTTTTTTATGAAAACTTGAAATACCTCCACTCTTTCAAGTTGCCTCTCTCCTATTTAGAACTCGCTGTGAGATGGAGTTCAAGTAAGGACTATAAGAATATGAAAATTGAGGGAGTGTGGTGCTCATGAAAACAGCTCACTGCCAGTATCAGAAGTGCCATTTTCTACAGTTTGTAGTAGCAGATAATTCATGTTTTAGCAGTTAAATTGTGATCGAGATTAAATATATGATGCTAATATTTTCCATATTTTATGTGTCATAAAAAATTAAGGGCTCATGTCACTCTACCTATGGAAAATAGTGCTGTATTTAAATAAATCCAAAGAGATAACCTGTCTTTTCCTAAGCCTTGCACTCTAAGGTGAGTATAAACCACTGTTTATGTGACAAATGTGTACTACTAAAACCACGTTAATAGCCTTGGATGTGAATTGGCATTAAATTAGTGGTAAGGTAATGAAAGGTCTGTTTGAGATCTCAAATTGCTGTTAACTTGGCTTGTCCCAGTATATGTGCCTTCATATTTTTGCAGAAACATACGTCTGTAGCACTTAGAATCAAATAAAAATGTGACTGAATTGTGTACCCAAAGAGGACCATGGGATTTAGGGTGATCCCTTGTCTACCCTTAGTTACATATATGGCATCATATTCTGGAATACTTTCTTTCTATCTTTTAAATAGCTGTCAGGAGATATGCTAGTCCTGCTTTCTTGTGGGAAGGCATTTACAAAAATCTAACCAGAGTACATTGTCCTTAAAATGAACATAGCACATTGGATTAAAAAATAATACACTCCCAAATTACTTGGTTTATAAAAATAAAAGGCACACTAAAACTACTTAGTGCATATTGTTTCACTATTTCTAGGTCTGGTGCAGCAGTAATAAATAAATATTCATGAATAATGCATTCAGCAGTTGACAAAAATGTCAGAACCAGTGATTTGTATTACTCAGCTACATGGACAAAGACTATAATATGAAAAAAGAGATGAAGTGGTTGTATAAAGCAAGTTTTGGATTTTGGCATTATGAAAGTCTTCATGTTTTGGAAGAAAATTCTTGAGTGCTATTTTAGATAATGAGAATGAGATTGTGGGAACCACACTTGACAGAAATGAGGAAGGAATGCTGAGACTGACTACCCTGGCCCTGAATGGATGATAGTAGGTGATGGTACAGCCTTGTCATAAAAGCCACAGCAATACCTATCCCATACACCTCAATGAGTTACAATGGAGTTTATTGTTCTTTTCATCATTTTTATTGGAATGAAGTAGAAAACAAACAAAACTAAAAACTGCTCTGAACTTGAGAAACCAAGGAATCTGTGAACCAGCTGGTTTCACAGGACTGGAACATTCCTGGACACCTTGTAAGACAAAAAAACCTTTCAGGCAGACTTAGCCAGGTAGTTTGATGACTGAAATAGCTGAGGCTGCTTAATCTCACAGTGTTGAGTCACAGTCCCAGCTTGTCCCAGCTAGCAGCAGCTTATCACCAATAATGAGGGTTTTTACTCCCTGCCAGGGAGTGTCTGGAACAGAAGACCTTTGCCTGTCTAAGTCAGGCTATAACAATTCTCTGGAATTAGGTCATAATTCCTCACTGTTGTGCATGACTCTCCACACCTCCTCCTCTTACACATAGGTTGAACAGATTCCATTGCTGGTGCATTCGTGGTGCTTTGTTCATTCAGTTTGTGTCCTTTTGGACATCTCTTGACACCCTTGACTGTATTTTCTCTCTGTATCTTGGCAAAGTCTGGGATGGCTGCCATGCCCCTCAGTCTGTGTGGGCTCTTCCTCTGGAGGCCACATGCATTTTTACACTGCAGTTGCTGCACTGGCTCTGCTGTGTGGGGATGGCAGCAGATGTTGAGGGTCCTGCCAATTTTCTTTGTTTCATCTTCAAATTTGCAGCAGGAACTGCTGTCTCAAATTAAAGGAGTTCCAACTCTCTAAATTTCTTCATGATGAAAGGCATGCCATCCCAGGAGTAGTATTCTGGATGTGTGTCCTGCATTTTATCACAAATTCTGCTGTGAAGTGATCTTTGTACCATCATTAGGAAAGAAATAACTTCCTTGAATGTCACTTTTTTACTTTCCCAACTCTCTTGCCTCTGGGAAGGATTACAGGTAACTAAATTTAGCCAGAAGCATTAAAATGAGCAAAAGAAACAATTTTGATAACTAATGTTTTGATTTTAATAAAATCACAACTTACACGAATGCTCTGATTTAATCTGTGCTGATCAAAATGTCACAGGGAGGGAAGGCAGGCTTATTTTTCTGTCCAGTTCTACATTTAAGCTTTCCAGTGCAAGAACCACTTGACTGCGTGTCTGCTCCTCAGCCTTTTTTTGCCTTTCCCCTACTGGAGAATCCATCCAGCAGCCTTTGTGCAATCCTGTCATGCAGATGCAAACAGCCTTGGCACAGGACAGGCTGCACTTCACAGAAGTAAAAACCTTACTCAGAATTCCTCCTGGACAGAAGGACCTGCATTTGTATTAAAAATGGCTTAAGAGGGAGTCACAAATCTGTGGTGTCACTCCTGGTGACACAGACTGGCCTAACCTATCCAGTTTTCATTAAACTGCCTAGAAAAGCATGCAGAATAAAATGAGAACTGACAGAGGAAAACTGTGCCCTGGCAATTTCTGAGGAAATTTTTTACTGTCTCTAGAATGAAATGTTTTTCTTTGAAAGCAATGTCAAGCTGACTTGAGTGCTCTCTGAGTACCTTTGTTGATGGTAATTTTCATGTGACATTTTGGCTTCCATGGACATGAAAAACACTTAGCAGCACGTGCTTGCACTGCACTCAAGTCCAAGTGTTATTACAGTTCTGCTGCTCCAGTGGTGTGAAGGAACTCCCTGTCCTTCAACACGATAAACAAACAGCTCTTTGCTTCATGTTTTCTCTGTAGTCATGCCAACACCTTTTCCATCTTCTCAGCCTTTGATAAAATGTTAGTGTGGCCAATAAGGAATATGGTTCAGATGGTTAATGTAAGTTTTAATTTGCCTGTAATGATCAGTGTTCCTTTTTGGAGACCATCACAGAAGGCATTTATTTGAATAATCTTAATGAGCAAACTCTCCTTTGCAGAAATATAGAATAACAAAATCCGGTTTTGCCTTCTCATTTTAGTACTAAAATCAGAACAATTTCCAATTACTCTTTTCCCATTAGCAACTCTAGAAATTATTTTTTCCTTGCAAGGGTGTCGTGGGAGATGTTTTGAGATTGCTGCACCTTCCAATGGAACTTGCAGGGAGAAAAAGTCTTAGCTTGCACATCACTGACCTGGATATTTTCCTGGTGATTTCAGAACATTAAGTGTTCGCTTATAAAATTCATGACTCCACAATCAGCCCGAAAAGAAATGATACCTTGTGAGCGAATAAATTACTTTCCAATTTTAAAATAAAGGCAGGCTGTTGGACTCATGTGGATCTTAACTTCTAGTGCAGCTGGAATTATAAGCTCGTTTCTTAGCTTCGTTTCTTCCTTATTGGTCCTGACTATAGCACATTTACCCAGTGGTTTTAATTTATTTCAAGCAAGCACAACAATACTCCTGTGACTGCTCTATAATGAGCTGTTAATGAACAGATCTCAAACACAGAAAGTGAATTTCTGATACAGAATTTTTGCATGCAGAAGAGAAGTACAAATAGGTCCACTCTATACAGAGCTTCTTATAAAGACATCTGTGGTGTTTGTGGCTTCTAAGTTCCTGCACTTGTGAGGGTTTTGTCCTCTATTTACTTACAAATCTCTTCATGCTGCCTTCATAGGGCACACAAACAGTGACTTGAGGTTTTTTGTTTTCATTCTTTATAAAAAGTACTATAATAGCCAATCTTAATATAGCATCTATGGATACATTTGCATTAATTCATGTAATTACTGAAAGTTGTAGCTCACTCTGCTTTGCTTTAGCTGGTCTTTTTTAAGGGATCTCAATGTAAATTGACTTATGTAAGTTTTTTTTGGTAATAGTTGGTCTATGTGAGTTTAAGTAATGCAGTACTATTACAACTGAATTATAAAATAGGCTTCAAACCTGGTATTTAAAATAGTTTATTATATATGTCACTGGTTATTTCCTTTCACTTTGGCCTTCCTCACTCTGCTTCACTAGAATTACTCCACTTTTATTGTGTTGGAAGTGCCATCAGAATAAAGCCCTTGAAGTAGTAAGGGCAAAGCTCACAGCTTCATCATATTGGTTTAAAAATCCACCTGACAAAAACTGTAGTTACTATTAAAACCATGAAGTCTGATTTATTTTTACTTTTGAATATATTTGAGTTGCAAGCAGACATCTCATACCAAACAATTAATGTTGGATTTTATGTGAAGACTGTACCAGAAAGGAAATAAACGTTTTTACTCATCTAAAATGAAAGGTGTGGGATGTGTGAACTATAACAAGTTTTAGCCCACGAGGAATTTATAAATTACTAAAACTTGAGAATGCACATTAATTACATTTATGGAAAGAACTTCAACTTTTTGTTCGCACAAAGATGTTCCTGCCTGATTTTAAAAAGGTTCAGTTCAGCGAATTTTGAATTTTGGATGAAGCATAGTAGCTTATTTCTGATCTTTTCTAGTCAGTCTCACCATCACTATCCAATCTTTCCAACAGACTTACCTGTGGAGCAGACAATTCATTAATATAACTTCCTCATGTGATTGCAAATGCTGTGCATCGACTTAAATAATAGTGGAGTCAGATCATTTAGTAGACATGAAGAGGATGAAAGGAAATTATTTAAACTTTAGTATTTTTCTTTTACTATGAATTGTTTCACATGCAGATAAAACCCGTGACTTTTTGTTGCTTAGATCCTACTTTTAAATCTCACATCCATTCCCCGTGTCTCAATTGGGAACACCACGACTCCACATAGTTTACATCAGGGCATGGAGTTTATAGCCCTTAGAAAAGTCAGCTTCTAACAGTTGGTATTTTATAGGGTTTTTTTAATGTACAGAAATAGCAGAAATAAATATTCCTTTATTAGTTTTATTTAGTTTTAAATTGTAAAATATTTTTATTTGCTCCATGAAAATGTTATTATAAACAAAGCAGGTATGAGGTGGGAGAAACACTTTTGCTGTAGTAATTAAATATGTAACTATAAATGGCCTAGAGGAGGTTTACTGGCTCCTTAAGGCATGTAAAGAATCTAGTACCTTAAAACTATTAGAGATTACTCTTATTTATGGAGAATAAAAGAGTCTAGTCATAACTGAGGTCAGATCGTGTTTTCATGAACTAATGACTCCTTTGAGAGCAAGCCAAGTGTGTTGTAAAGTGATTTAGTACAAATGCATGTTACATGGTTTATGAGATCTCTCAATGCCTTGTATTGTCTTACTTTTTATGGAATTACGTTCAATACATGGGTTAAGGGTTTTTTCCCTAACTGTGATGGGAAGATCACATATAATTTGGGTTTGAGCAGGAATAAGAGTTTGTTTGTTTGTTTTTAAGGACTCAATAGCTATTGAATTCTGTTTCCTGCTTTACAATTGTCGAGATGCTTTGGTTTATTTGGATTCCTTCATTTCTCTTGGTCAAACTTTCTGGTTTATGACTTCCATCTCAAAGCATGGCTGAGTTTCATTTTTGCTTTGTCACCAACTTCTACTTCGAATATACTTTGCTGACACTCGGTTGCTGTGGGTTGCATCAAACTGCTGCCTGGGAATGAGCTGCAGAGCTTTATTCTTTGTGCACAAGCACCGCTCCATTGCTGGCTGAGGGAGATTTTATTGAAGTAGTGATGCACAACACAACCGTTTACTTCTGAAGTCCCTACCCATTCTGACTGTGGATAAGGACTTTTTCCTTCACAGATTTCCCCATAAAGCCAGGTGACAGACATCATTTATGCAGAGAGTTGAAAGGCCTTGATTGATTACCAATTAAAGGAAAATCCTGCAAGAATGAATTCTTTAAAGAAAGCAGATGAGGAATGTTACTGTTGTCATGAACTGGAAGAGAAGCAAGAATTTCATGAACTAAGCAATGACAGTCACCTCTGAATTTTTTTTGCATAGAAGAGAAAGATCTTGAGTTTGTAACGTGACAGGTAGCATCAAAATATCAAAACACTGGACAGTACCCTTTATCAAGACTTTTATTTTCACATTTATGAGGTTTATGCAGCTCCTGCTGTAGCTGCTGAGGAGGACTACCCTTTGAATACAGGAGTGAATGATCTCAAGGCTGATCTAGTGTTCCACTGCATAGTTTCTATGTCTTAAAACTGCTGGGTTTTTATTTGGCTTAGAAATTATGGAAAAAAAAAAAATGTTGGGGAGATCCCAGATCACGAATAATACAGGTTTATATATAATTGAAGGTTCTAATGTACTATGACATAATGCTGCAATTGTGTTCTTAGCCTGTTTCTTGCACTTCTTGTCAAGCAGAATGCTAAAACTGAACGTAAGCTACACTTGGTCACTTTGTGTAGGCTAAATCCAGAGCATCCTTTCTACCAGGACGCATAGAAAGATAGGTTGGTGTTGAATAATGTGCACCAGAGTGCAAAAGTTCAAGGTAATTGCACACCTCCTCCCCACAGTGCCCTGTTTCACACACAGGAATTCCCATCATAGAGCAACTTTAGCTCCTGCTCTTCCTATTGCAGTACAGCCAACGTTCTGGAAGAAACCCATATCCCTTAATTTTCTTTCGATTTGTACTAAGGAAAGAAATATATATCGTTTATTATAGCATTATTTATTATTTATATTGTCTACAGAAATACATATGTATATATGCATACAGAAATATATACATATATATATATAAAACCTTTTTCTATTTATCTGTTCTTTTACTGTCTTGGTTGGTTGGTTAGTGTTTGACCGTAACCAGGATTGTTAAGAACTGACATTAATTGTAAGTAATTACATTTATTCTAAGATATAACTTGACATTATTAACATTATTGATTACACCTGTGTGTCTACAAAGCATGTAACAGGAAAAACACACATTCCCTTCCTACCATTCAAAAAGCTGAGGACAACCTGCCCTCCTCTGTCATATCCACACGAAATGCTCTTTGGAAAAAAGATAAGCAGTCTTTGTGTTCATGCTGAAATGTGTTGTTAAATACCAAGAGCTACTACAACACTTTTAAGATGCTGATACAGCTTCCTAATCAGGAGGTTACCACCATTTTATACATTGAAATACTACATTTCAAGGAAATAGTGATTATTTTGTAACTCTCTGCGTCTGCTGTAAAATTAATATTTAGACTTCTTTTAAGCACAGACCGGATACAAAATTTAGCTCCTTTAGTGTCACTTGTTTTACCACAGGTTTTAAACATTTTCATTTTGTGCATAAACCACTTTTAAATTACTCTGAAAACTCTTACAGATATTAATGTACTCAAAATAGAAATTAGTCAGTGAAGCAAGAATGAGTATCGTTACTCTGGAAAATAATTCCTGGGTCCCTACAGTATAATCTGCTTTTTTCAAAATAATATGTATTTACAAATTATAAAAAACTTGCCCATTATCCATAGTTTAATTTTTTCTTACAACAGTATATAAAGGCTGAAAATAGGACATTTTTTCACAATTTTAGTTTCAAAATGAAGAAAGAATTCAGTGCACTTACAAATAAATCCAAGTGTGCCAGCCTGCAGCCAGTCAGAAAAAGCAAATTGCAAATGGGACATCTCTGTGCAAACAATATTTATTATTGAGTCGAATCCTTAAATTGTTCCATTTAAGCCCTTCAGAGCTAGAGAACAGGGTGTACAAAAAGGATTTCCCATGATCACTCCAGCTACCCCACTAGTAAAAGCTCTTGAAATAGGAGGAGGAAAACAGCTGGAGCAAGGCCATCAAATAGTTAAGATGGTTACAGTACCAATAAGTGTTGATGACTTACTGGAATCAATTAGTCAGCCTGTAAGTACTTTCTCACAGGGATTAAGATGTTTGTGTAGACAAAGCAAAAAAACCTGAGTATCCTGAGCCTGTGCATTATTTCATGTTTCTAGTTAATTTTATTGTCCTAAATTAATTTCAGGATAGGATGGAATCCTTAATTTGTATTTGGTTTCAAATAAACTTCTTTGTGTGCTTCTGACTCCTCCCAATGTCCATTACACCTGCAATAATTTGGTCTTGGGTTTGTTTGATTAGGCATATGTTTCCTATTTACATTCTTGAGAAGGATCGTGGACATGAAGGCTGGATGAAGAAATTCTGTAACTGTGTTGAGAGTGGCAAAATATTATTACCTTTCAACTCTAAATGTGCTGACAGTACTTTGGCTCTAGAAAACATTTCTAGGACTTTGCTACAGGCAATTCAGTAGAATTAGCTGATAAAAAGCAGCTTGTTCCTTAACTGGTTATCAAGACCTGCTTCCAGGAAGTTCCCTGGAGCTGGAGGCTTGTATTCAGCCTGACAGGAAGCTGCATCTTTCTGTCTATTCAGCTTTAGACCTTGAAAACTCCCTGACATTTCAGTCCTGCATTTCTAGATCCTGCCGAGAAGTTGCTTGTTACTAGTCTGGTTGTACTTGCATGGTGACTTTCAACAAAGAAAGTTGCACTGTGGTAAATAATGAGCTGAAGTACACAAAAATTAGCTTTTATTTCCTTTTTTTCTTCTATTTCGTTCTTTAGAAATGTCATCTCAAAGATGAAAATGAAATTAACAATAATTAAGAACTAATCCCTTATCTTTTATGTGAATGCATTAGAACATGATGGAATTACAGCTTCTTTTCATAGGATTTCTTTCCTACATTATTTTGGGTCAATTTCAAGTGCTGGAAATCAGTACAACTCCTAAATGTTCAGTGAAACTATGCCAAGTTATACCATTTCAGAATCAGCTGAGTTTAGAAATCCTTATTCTGTTAAAAAAACCCAAACCCTTTTATTGATGTTTCATATTAATCTAAACATTTAATTGTTTACAAATGTTTTAGAACAAATGAATATTCTTTCCTTTGACAATTAAACAAAATAATTTAACAAGAACATTTGTAGTAGAATCACTGTAAGAAATCTTAAGAAAATATTAAGTTTGCAGCTCTTGATTTGTCCAGAGTTTGCATACAGGTGATGTCCAATATAAATATTCCCTGTTTGAAAATTGAGAGCACCTGTGGACAGACAAATCCTTTGAAGTCCCTTCCATCCTCTGCAACACTGAGTGATCTCCTTGAGATCTTGAGCTGTTCTTCAGTTGGACTGAGGGTCATTTCGAAAATGCATTGCAGAAGGTTCAAAAAACTGGAAGAGAAGTTTAGAGAGGAGTTTAAGCTGTGGGTTGTTAACTGTTAACAACAACTGAGTTAAACCACCAAACCCATGTGATTTCTAACTCTCTCAGCAGACTCAAGATACAAGTGCATTGCAAAGGAGAATCCTCTCAGAATCTGGCGCTCATTACCTGGATCGTCAAAGCTCACTTGTCAAGTATGTCAATGACAGTTCCTCCTGAACTTTACTTTTCAAATGTTTAAACTGAAACATGATGTAACAATATGCACTACAAGCTTTATGGGCTATCAAGGTACTAAATATTTTCCTGCTCTTGTTTCTTTCTCTGTTCTTATTTCTTCCCACTTGACATCATTAGCATCTTCAACCTATTATGTAACTTTTCTCCTGCCATCCTGCTATGTTCTCTGCATCCACATAATATCCAGGACTCAGCAACTTTGGTCCATTCAGTTACTTTGTACCCTCCCATGCTCCCAAACATAAAAGCTGGCCTCTGCTTCTTTTTCTGCATTTATTAGCAACATTTTAACATCATCTTCTTCTCTGGTTTGATTCACTCCATAATTCCATGTTTTATTACATGAGAAATGGTAAGATAATGTTACATATAAAAATTAAGATGGATAAAATTAGAAATAAGATGCATAAGAGGATGTTGCAGTGGCATATGCATTGTGAGTTACATGTAGAGATGTAGAAAAGTACTTGCAGCTCTTTAAAAGGAGACTCTTTGCATTCCAAATCAAGCAAATTTTAAAATAAACTGAGTGTGCAACTCACCTACCAAGGTCACCATCATAAATTAGTATTCAGCTCAAGGACTTAGCAAGATTTAAAACAGAAAACAAAGCCAAAATATGCTGTATGACAAAATAAAAAGCTAGAATAGATTTTTCTCATTTGTCAAAAAGGTTTGCTCTTCTTTCAAGAACTTTTGTATTTGGCTAATTTAGATAAATGTGTCTTGTTTGTTACTGTGTAGAGCATCTTGTGGATGGCAGATATTACTGTACCCTACAGAAGAACATGAACCTTAGAAATGTGCCTGTTCCATCCCCCATGCATAAATCTTCAAACCTTCCACCTAAATTAATTGACCTCACACAGAGAGGGAGTAAGTCCTCTTAGACTAACTGATGCTTCATTTTTGTCATAGTATAAATAGCACAGTGGTATCACTATAGTTAGCACCTGTCAGCATTAACTTACACAATCTTTTAGAGAAAGGGGAGCTTATCTCACAAGTATCTTACAGCATTTTCTGTTGTCTAAAAACTGGCATCTGTTATTTCATACATACTGCAGTCCTTTGGTTCTATTAGGTTCTACCAATATACAGTCTAACCAAATGCAGACAGAGAACTATGTTAGTTTAATTACTCTGCTTTGACCAATACAATTTTTGTCCTGAAATGCTCTTGCTAGTCCCCAGTGCAAACCCATTTCCACTGAAATATCTTATATATCAAGTGGCACGGTGGATGACTGCTACTGAATAAGAATGTCTTCCCACTTGTTCCAATGGAGAACTGAACTCTTTATTTAAATATTAAGACCAGAAGCTGAATGTTATTCCCATCTATGTATAAAATGCATTCAGTTGAATTACTTAATTTTAACCTGGATTTTTTAAAATTTTTTTTTTCTTCAGAGACTGATGCTCTTTTGATTTAAAATACAGAAAAATATTAATCTTGCAATGAAAGTTTGCTGCTAAGCTTCCTGGCTTGCAAGGCTTGACTTGATGCAGTCTGTATGGAAGCATAAATACAGAGTTCAGTCTAAGACACTTCTTCTGTCTGTCCAACCCTGGCTGCCTCTCCCTGTGAGGGTGGGGAGGCCCTGGCACAGGCTACCCAGAGAAGCTGTGGATGCCCCATCCCTGGAAGTTTTCAGGATCGGATTGGATTGGACTTGGAGCAACCTGGTCTAGTGGAAAGTGTCCCAGCCATGGGAAGGGTGTGGAATTCTATGATCTTCAAGCTCCCCTCCAATCCAAACCAGTCTATGATGGTAACATTCATATGTTTAAAGGTGTACGTTTTATTAAAAACATCTTCTTTATACAAACTTCCAAATCAAAACATTTCTGTGTAATTTATATACTCTTAGTTTACATGTATAGTAAGAGAAAAGGTGATTAACCTGAAGAGAAAGTTATTAAATGGAGGGGGAAGAAAAAGTTATCCAAGGAGCACTTTGGAAAGTACTCAGTCCCGAAGGTTCTCATAAATCTTACCAGATACAACACACAAAAATGACTTTTTCATTTCTGTAACATATGGCCCATTATTTAAACCATAAGAAAACTGCTTACTAGTGTACAGAATTAGTACCAAACAGCTTAGAATAGAGTTCCTCATTTCAGGAAACTCTGTGTCATTACATTAACAAGGCTGCTCATTCCAGCTGAGGCTCCAAACCCAGAATATGAAGTAAAAAAACTGTTCTTGCACTTCCTTCAAAGCCAAAGGATGCATCTGGCTAGAAAATAATGATAGGAGTTGAAAATGACCTTTGATTCCAGTGCTAATGACCTGCTTTTACAAACAGGTTCATGAAATGTCTTATTTATTGTCTGTGTACCTCCAAAGACAGTAGGTAGCTGACTGGTTCAAGCACATGAACTGGTGAATGATATTCTGCACTCCAGACCATACCAATAAAAATCCTAGAAAGCTGCACTACAAGAACTGGTGTACTGGAAAATTGTTCATTTCAATTACTTAATTAGATTTTTTCCTCTTCTTGTTTTTTAAACAAAAGCCACGTGAACTCAAAGAAGTAACTTAAAAAAGTTAATATACCTGAAATATTGCATAAAATGCACTTTTTAAATCGAATAAGCTGAATAATAATGTACCAACATTAAATCTATTGGGCCTGAGGGAGCCAAAGATTAACTGCCCTTGAAGCATGCTATGCCTTGTTCACCTAACTTTTGTATCTCCTCTCTTTGAAATACAAAGCTTACATATTTTTAACATATTTTTAAAGCAAAACCAATCTTGATTGTTGGAAGTAACAACTGGTGATACAACATTTGAATTAGAAACCTAGCAGGGTATATCACCATTATTATTAGTTATAACTGAGTACACAAATGGGGAAATGTAATTTAGGAAGAAGAGCTTGGTCAAAATTTACATAATTGTTTATATTCTTCATAATTCAAAACACCCCAGATATCAATACTGTTGTCTTTTCTAAATCTTGCTGCTAGATTTCTGTCATTCTGTAATGCTACTACAGAACATAATTTCTGAGCTTCTGA
The DNA here is from genome assembly GCA_013397795.1 of Orthonyx spaldingii. NCBI lineage: Eukaryota > Metazoa > Chordata > Aves > Passeriformes > Orthonychidae > Orthonyx > Orthonyx spaldingii. Next base: position 295,445 of record VZTJ01001623.1, on the reverse strand, counting down.
GCACGTTTGTGACCTTCCACAGCAGCATTTAAAAATATTTATAGTCAGCACTTAGTCCTAGACTTTGGAAGTATTTTAAAAGCCTGGTTCTAATGTTACTATTAATACACAAGGTTTAGTGTAAATATTTCATCATTACCAAGGGAAATGGCAACTATGTTCCAAATATTTCTAGATCCAAAATGTGAATGGTTGAATGAAACCACTGCAGTCTCGGCAAGCTACACAAGCTGAGGAGCTGGCCTCCAAACAGGAGCTGTAATGATCAGACACGAGCTTTTTCACTACCTCCCTTCTCTGACTAAGGTAAGTAATTTGCACACATAATCAATATTTTAACAGCAGGATCAGTAACTCTGGCACAAATGCTAAATTTAGCACTGGGCAGGGTTGGAGTGGCCAGGAGTTGGCAGCTGTGACCTCTTGAGAGAGACATCTGCAGGAACATTTGTAAGAGACAGTGTCTCCTACCTTCCTGCCCTCAGAATTCCATAGAAGCTGCTTGGCAGCACACTCCATCTCTGAGAGACAGCATTTTCCAGATGATATTAGTAGCAAAAATCAGCAAAATGAGAGGCTGGTAGAGCAGTAGCCTTCTAGCAGAGACAAGGTGCTACTTGCTCATCAGCACTGTCTCGTCTCCTTTGAAGTGCAACATCTCTTGGCTGCCCACGAGATTTCCCTCAGCCTGCATTACCTTTAATCTAGGAAATAAAGGTACAGCCTGATCCCTACTCAGCCTCTGTTTTTATTGATGTAGGGACTTGGTGCATTTGGTGCTATCTAAATACCATCATTATCTCTCTAGCTGTCCTAAATAAAACTAAATGTACCAACCATATTGACTGCAATGTACAGTGAGATCCGAAACTCTATGGCAACGAGGCAAATGAATTTATTTTTTTACCAAGGAAATAGGACACCATTAACTGTATTTAGGCAAAAAGGGGAAAAAAATAGACATTTAAACCATTAAAGACTTAAAGTTCAATGACTGATTACTGACTGATCATTCTAGACATGCTCAATTTGCAGGGCACATGTCTCTTCTGGACCTCATGGATATCTAAAGATGTAATCACTCTCTGCCTGATTCAAACAAACTTAAGCAAAGATTTTATCAGCTTTATCTGCATAAGACAGTACAGTTACATGAAAAAAACAGGAAAAATGTGTTGAAAGGTACAAAATTAGGGACTCTTGATTCACAAACTTTATACTGCAGTTATTAATCCTTTATACTAAATAACGAACTTTTTGGGGAGACTTACTGTACTAGCTCACTGAGTAAACCTTAGGGTATTAAAGTTCTTATCTCTTTCACTTCATTGCTTCAACAGATATTTCTACCATTCCTTACTGCAAGTTAAGAAATAGAAGATTTAAGATCAGGTGTTTTGCTGAGAATGACATCTTGTGTTGTCTTACAGAGCATATTCTGCTCAGTGCAGCATGGGTTAGAGAGAAGTGTTTACATTTCCCCTCCTCAAACAGCCTTTCTGCACTGTACTGAGTGCTACAGCTGATTTTTTTGAGAAAACATCATAGTATGCCTCAGAAAGGACTGATTAACTGAGTTGCAAAAGTAAATGTACAATTGAAATAATCCTGGCCAAGTAAACACGTTACATGTTATAAACAAGTATTCAGAAAATTTACTCACTTCCATAGTGTCTTTTGAAAGATAAACAACCCAGTACACCAGGTTGAATCCTGCAAATGCCACTGGAAAGAGGATCCTGGAATACTCGTCTATTTTACTTGCGCCTCCAACAGCTGGTGGTTGTGGTGGGGCTGGTGGGGGAACAGACAGTGGTTGACACTGGGATGCAGTATTTGATATTATGCTGGGTTCAGGAGATTGCTCTGCCTGAGAAACTATGGAGTTCACTCGCTTCTTCAGGTTAGAGTTGGAGTCAGAATGCTGTGAAAGAAAAAAGAAAAGGGAAGGAAAAAGGTGATATTTGGATACAGTCTTAGGTTTTGTGATCTTTAGACTTCTTTCCACCTTTTAAATTAACTTTCTGATTTTATTTTTGCTTCTCTGCTATAGTGCAATCTCAGAAAATCACAAAAATAATGCATCTATACAGAAGGATATATATGATTATGGCCTAAAGCTGTGTTATAAAGCCATGACAGAATATGTGCTTTTCATATTTTTAACATTGTGATAAGTGGAAGCTCCAAGAGAGAAAAAAAAAAGATGGCACTGAAAGGAAAAGAAGGTAATGGTGTACCTAAATTGCAGGAGATTGGTATGACTGGTTTGTGTAGATATGGATCAAGTTTAAACAAACCAGCACATACGGGCTGGCTCAGGTGCAGTCTTCCCTGGCTGAACCCACTGATGAGTTTAGCAAACACTGAATGGAGTCAAGCAGTCATGCAAGAACCAGGAAACTGCTGCACAAAAGGCAATGGACTAACTTTACAGCTGCTGAAGACATGAATGCTAAATTGTCCCCTTGTTTTTTCTAGGATAAAATTTCATTTTTAAACATATCTCGTAATTCCCACAGCACTTCCATGCATACAACTGACGACAAATACACTTAACTGTAATGGGACTGTTTTTATTTTCATTTATGGCAAAATGAAACTAAATTACTCCCATATTTTGTGCAGTATTCACAGTCAAGTCCAATTACTCTTCAGAAAGCTGTATGAAAACTCATGAAAACTCAGCCAGAACTCAGGGACCTGTAGAGCTTGCCTCTTAGTTACCAGGCTCACATGTATATTCCTTTTGTACATCTGTTTTATTTGGGGCGAAGTTGCCATTATTTTACTTTCACAAGAATACAAGAATAGAGTTCTTCCTTCCAGAAACGGCTTAGGAATAGGATCTACCACAGGTGCTAAGCCTGCTCTAATGGGTATCGATTACCCACTTTCACAGTAGTGTCAAACAGGAGGAAATATTCAAAACCCTTGCTGCTACTGCCATGTCCCAGGATGGCCATTAATGGATGCATGGCAGCAGCCGTAAGATTGACCTGATGGCCGAGAAAATACAAAAGGATGCCAAGAGTGACTTTGTTTGTTGTTTGGTTTGATATGAAGTATTGTAGTGTTCTGTCAATATGGATCTTAAGCCTAAAACTTTGTCCATAAAGCATTGCAAAACTCATTTCCCAGATTATTGATGAAAAATCTTGTGCACAAAATCACACAACGTACACAGATGTTCTTGGATTTGAATACAAAGCTTTTTTGGTCAGCAGAATGAGATGACCAAATGACTGAAGCAGATGAGGGAAGTCGTAGACAATGTAAATAACACCCAACATAACCACACATATATCCACAGTAAAACAGAAGACTAACACTGGAATGATTTTAAGGTAGAAAAATGCAGTTAGGCAATTTCCAAAGTCATTCTTTGGGAGTGATTTAATGGCAATCATTCACTTAAATGTAGCCTGCTGTCAGCATTTTTGGGATTTATCTTGCAGGATTTCTAAGCATGGGAACAGATTTTAGTCAATCAGATAAATGACTGAGTCGCTAAAAGGAAAGGAAGCATTTTCTGAAATAGACTGCCCACTCTTGTACTTGGGGCACAATTTCTAGATAACAGACCTAGCATGACTTGTGTCTCCTGGGTGACTTAATTAGTTGTAACAGGAATTATTCTTCCAGAAGTAATTGTTGCTGTCAAAGAATCAGAACAAGTGACATTTCTACAACAGGATGCCAATTTCTGTTCATGAATGAATGGACTGGTATCCAACTAAAATTAGGGGGAGATGGATTCCTCATAGCCAATTTTAGTCTAAACAAAAGGTGAAGAGAACATTATCTTACTTTAAAAGAAAAAAGGTACTTTTTCAGTAAGTATTTCTTTTACCTATTGCCCTCTTGTCTTCCCCTACAACCAATCACCACTTCCAATGTGCCCTCTATACATTATATGACTGGTATCGTGTTTTGAATGGGTATTAAACAGCCTTTCTGCTCTGTGCCTATCTGGAACACAGATGTTTGGTTTTATATTTTCCAGTAACATAGCAAGCAACAGACAGATTTAAATGGACGGTGAGCTACAGATGTGTCACAGATACAGAAAGAGGGTTATCCATGTCCACTCGCGCTAATCATAATAATAATCCCACTCTATAAATAGACTGGCTGGCTGAGCCTGCCTTCCTGCTTTCATTCAAGTTCTATTCCATTTTGCCTGCACAGCCCGCTTTGAACAGAACTATGCAAGTTGTTAGGTATCTTGTTTTTCAATTTATTGTGGAATAACTTGACCTTTTGTGGAGAATATGCGGTTCCTAAACATACAAGTGTTAAAGTGAATCTTAGCCCTTTTTATCTACAATATTCTGGTACAAGGTGGGTCAAATTCTGCTCTAGATTATTCAAGCATGAATCAGGAATTAGAGTGCTGAGGTGGTGGAGTTAATAGTAAGTAGAACAGATGTAGCATATGGTCTTTGGATGATGTTTGGTACTGAACATATTTAGAACCTGGAGGTAGTAAAATCTTTGTGATCATTTGAACAGGCACCTGAGGAGTGTAATCCTGGTTGTTATTTTACGTATATTTATTAAATCTCATTCCTAAAGAAGGAGGACTGCAAAAATAGGAGGATTAGCTCAATGTGATTTCATCTGAAGAAAAACCCTGAGTAGCTATTTACACTGTCTTTAACACTCCTGTGTCCCCATAACAGCAAACTCAGGGTCAAGTCTATTTTCTTGTAAATCACTACTCAGGATATGGAATTCAAGGTCCTAATTTATCTCAGATATCTAATGAGGATGTTTCTCAGTATGGGAGCTGCTTGTAGACCAGACTGCTGCCCAGAACTGAAACTCATATTTTTCATTGGATTTCACTGCTAAACCAAGAAGAGGAGGCAGTGAGGAGACCATATAATTTCTTATTGCAGTTGTTCTGAACAGCAGCTACAGTAATTTGTCTACTGTATCTAGATTTAACTTCTCCTTTTGACAAAGATTACCTACAATAACATCATGAAATGTTAACAAAACACAGAGAGAAAACGGAAATGAATAGCCTATTCTGCATAGCTCACAGAGCCAATCACTCAAGTAAGGACTGTTTTACAAGCTGCAAGAACAAGAAGCCTGAGGCACAGCACACTGTGTCGTAAGGAAATAATGGATTTTATTAAGTTACTGAACCTTGATTCAGAGGAGTACTCTTGCACTCATGTGGAATGTTAGTCCCATCAGGCAATTAAACTTGCCACTCTGTATGAGTAGGCAGTGACACAGAACAGATTGCCAGTTCATTGTTTAATGTGAGACACCATCACACTGGACTAGACAAGCACTGGGGTGTAGATGGCCTGTACGGTATAGTCTGCCTTCTTATTACGCTTTTGCAGCCAAGCTATCTCATCGCCTGGAAAACTCACAAAGCACTCTCATCTTGTCTATAAAGCTCTGCTCTCTCACAGCTCTCCTCAATATCACTAGAATTTGCTTATACTCAGACTATCTCAGGAAGCTTTCAGCAAATTTCTTGCCTTCCAGATCTAAATATATACAGCACATATAACCTTGGAGTAAACAGAATTCTTTGTCTGATTTTTCTGGTGGATGCTAACTGTGATTTATGAATGCACTTTGTTCTTATGCTTCTTTCCCTCAAGAGATTTCTGTAATTCATATTTGTAGGATTCTCTTCTCTGTTGCTTTGTACTGCAAATGCATATTCTCACTGTGAGTTTAGTTTATGCTCTAACAGTAACATGAGTATCTTATATATGCAAACCAGATACTGGCTAACTTTAAACAAATGAATATCTATCTGTATGTCCTTCCTTATCTCTCTTTTACTCACATCTCTTTTTCCTGCTGGCAATGCAGTAAAAAGAGGTTCATGAGAATAAACTCTAAAATTTTAGATAAAAATAATGTGTTACTTCTCCTTTTCTTCATAATTTATTTGGTTAAAGACACTGAACTTTCCTCACATTAAAACACACACACACAAACCAAGCTAGAATCAGAACTCAGTGTCTGTAGAAGGCAGAACACTTAATTAAAACAGGTAACATTTTTTGCCTCTGCTCATTAGTAGATACAGTTTGAGTAATTTCAACCATTCATATTACAGACATAACAGCACATGCTAATGACTTCTCTCCCAAAGGGGGAGTTAAATGTGGTTTAGCCCCTACATCCACCAGTGTGACCTGTAAAAATTCTCCTTAGCTATTGAACAATCTATATGCAGCATCTTCCAGCAAGAAAGTTCATTACAGTATGCAACATCATCTTTTGGCCACGTACTAAGGAACCTCATTCAATACAGTCCTTTGCAGTTTCAATATTAATCTCATGGCAGAGATTCATTATAAAACCTAATTTAGACACTTCTTTGCATGTCTCATCTGTGGGATCTGATTCAAAAAATGTCTATTGCAAATAGTATGTATTGTTTATAAATAGTGCCCGGCATAATCAAAAGCTGAATACAGTTTAGAAGTCATTTATAGCCCTAGCTTTAGGCATCTCTTTAGGAATTTTAGTTACCTTTGCTAGAAACACTGAGGAAAAACATGCAGACTTGTTCTTATCATGTTTCACCCTAGTGAAAGGGTTAAATCACTTTGGTTAAATTACTCACTTGGAGCATGGGAAAGCCATGTTCAAATTCTTTCTTAAGCTCCAGGAACTGAAACTCACTTCTCTCAGAACACAGCCTAAACGTCAGGTGATGGTGAATAAGGGGAGAGGCTGTTACCTTATTACTTTAAAGCTATTTTACTTTGCATGGAAAAAATCTAAAGATCTATAGAGGCACGAAGCATAACTGAAAAACCCCCCATGCTCATTGTATTAAAACTGCTGTCATATAAACCAGATAAGCAGTAAGGAGAGCAGAGACTGGAACCCTGGTCATTCTCTTTTCAATGGAAATGTGCTATGGCAGAGTTTCTTTCTAACGTTTATCTGTAGCATGCCAGAAAAAACCCATAATTGGCACAGAGTCTCTCTGCTGTCAAAATATGTTTTTACATTAAACATAAGTCATGTTTGACTCTTAAATCTATCAGTGTCTGTCCATGTGGTTTTTTCCTACAATTAAACACTTTATTTTGTTCTTGCTACCCTCCTGCAAAAAAAGTACTGGGATTAAGCTTCAATGTTCTCAGTCAAGACTTTAAAGCATGTACCTGCTTCTAGGATGATACAAAAAGGGTGGTTGATAATCCAGATAGGAGTGCTCTGTTACACCAGGATACTCATTAAACACACTCAATATATTCTGACATAATAGGAAACTAAATCCTGTTTACCAGTGACATACGGCTGCTCTGCAGTTGGCCAGGGTTGTTAAAGAAAATGAGAATCCTTTCCTGTCCAAGCCATGTTGTTTAGAAACACAAGGTTAGAGGGAGAAGGAAGCTCTCCCATAGGTATTTCACTGCTCTGTGCTGATTTCTGTTAAAACATGAGGTCTTTTAGAACATAACTGTAATCAAGCTGTTACAGGGTGGTAATCTTTTGTCTTTCACACGGAGCCTCTCACATGGAAAGGATGTCTTTTGATCCATGGGGTTACTCCCTGACCCTCCCACAAAGCATTACTGCAAATGGTGTGCTCCACACAGTATCACCAATTCCCTTCCCCTGCAATTTCCAGGATTGGGATCTCCCTAGGTAAAGAAAGCCATAAAGAGGAAACAATGTGATTGAGACACAAAATATACATTTGAAATGGATGTAAAAGCTAAATGCCATCATGGTTTTGTATATCTGTGTGTCAGATGTTTGGTTTTGACATGCTAAAAACAGCTTGGCCACCATATGAGTAAGAACAGGTTTGTGTCAGGGTCCAGAAGACTACTCAGCTTGTTGCCATCGCGTTCTGCAGTGCAACACCCATAATTTTGTATTTCACACAGGGATTGCCTGCAGCTGATGAAGAGAGCAAGCCAAATTCTGCTCTCAGTTAACTGAGGTAAATAGACAGGTTTTCCTGGAGCCAGCCCAGGCCTGCTGGGCTCCTGGCTCTCCACTGAGCACACAGGCACAGCCTCATCTCTCTTACTGAACCCACCACAGTTCAGTGGCTGCAGCATTTTCTCCTACTTTCATTCTACAGTAGAGCAGGATTTGGTCTTCTGACATATTTCTTTTCTGAGTGTTCAGGTATTTTGGCTACATGATAAAAACCTGTGTGAGAGAGTTTAGTTTATTTGAATGAATAAAAATTTTAAATAAAATCAACTAGACTTGGAGGGGAAAGGAGCCCGCTTGATAGTATTTTGAAATTGTTTTTGTTCAAGAAACATTTCATCTGGAATTAAAAAAAAAAAAGGAATGTATTCTGTAGATATGTTTATCTTGATTTTAGGTGCTCACTCAAGCAGGAAACGTTTCTAACTGGTTGTTTTGTAATTCAATTTTCATTTATACCAGACCTGTCTGCCTGGGCTTCTCTTATGCAGTACTGGATCTACCTGTCATATAAAAAGTACTAGTTCAGACATTCTAAGGTTATTCCCACCACGATGTTCTTTGTCCCCTCTTCAGGCAAGTTAAAATAACAGACCATTAAAAACATTTAGTCTGTGTGTTATTCTTAATGTTGCTGCTGGTAGCAGAGTTCCACTGGCAGTTGTATAGCCATAAAAATTCTCAAGTAAGTACATCTGACTTTTAGTTTTAGAAATGGACTCTCTGAAACTAAGTAAACCTTTAAGTCCTCATGTAAAAATATCAGCTGACTTTTAAAAATGCAAAAGACGGCATTTTTGACACAGTTTGCTACTCTTCCTCCTATACCTGTGCCTTCATAGACCTAAAATTCTAACAACTTTCATGCATTGAAAAATCATACATAAAATTATTACAATCACAAAATAGATGGAAAACTTTACTATGCCATCTAAAAGAGTAAAAAGAAATTAAAAAGAAAAAAAAATCATAGATTAAAAAAGAAAAGGTACCAAGTACAGGGTATGAGAGAAGAGAAAGATTTTTTTTAAATCAAATAAAGTAGACTGTTAAAAATAATGTATAAGACATAGGTTCTCTTAAGCTTTTTTTCCTAGTGACTTGGAAAACAGTATTTTAAGAAGACAGGCAGAGAAAATGAGGAGAAAACGCAAAAAGAAGAGCAGGAGAGGTAAAACAAATTATCAAAGACGTAAAGAATAAGAATTGGGCACTTTAACAACCAGAAAATAAAAAAAAAAAGAAAAATCCAGAAGGAAAAGAGTTGAAAGAATTTAGAGGCAAACAATCGCAAGAAGTTGGGGGATACAAGGCAACAAAGAGTAAATTGGGATCTCAGAAAGGACTTCCTAAATCTACATTAAGAAAGAAACTGAGTATTATGCTCTGTGCCTTATTTAAAAACAACTGCCCTAACACCAGCAATGTAGCTTTAGAAGCACAAGCCTCAGTGAGAATGGCAGTCCTGAGAAAATGGTCACACAGTCACACAATCAGCCTGTGTTAAATGCATTGTTAGTATTCAAATTAGACTCTTCAGGTCTGTTTCAGCTGAAATGGTATCATTGACTGCAGTACCTCTATCGGTGTGACAACATACAAATGTTCCTTCCCCCTTATCTCTACCACAGGAAAGAAAAAAAAAAAACCAAAAAACCGGAATGGAAAAAGCAAAGCTTCTTAAAATCTGTTATCCTGTAATCACTCTTTTTTCCCAGAATTCCTTTCTGGAAGGGAACCTTTTAAATCCAATAGCTAATTCTTCTAGAAGTCTTTTTGACTACATCATCTTGCCTTCAATTTTAAAAGTACCTTTCATTTTTATGATCTCTTTGGGTTTGCTCCTTCTATTACTGCAGAGATATGTTCTCACAGAGAACTGGTGCTAGGAGAAAAAAGCTGTGGATGTACAGGGCTTGAAAATTACTGTCTTGCTTTGAGCAAGATCAGGTCTATAGAATTTTGTGGACGCTGTGGGCTGTTGTAGAGACTGAGTTTCCTTTGGGATCTAAATGTTATGTATGCTGTCAGCTAGATGTAAATAATCTTCTTGAGCAAATGATTGCAGTGTGCTTCCTAGACATGCATTTTATTCCTAGATGCTTATTCTTTGCTGGTTTTCACTTGGAAAACCCAACAAGTTAATATTTACAAAATAGGAAGGAGTGTCTTCAGTTTGGCTTTTTGCTTGTTTATGGCTGAAAACCTTGGTAAGAAACTTGAGTCTTTTAACTTCTTTATCTTTTATTCATTTGTTCAACAGAAATTTTATATTTGGTGCTTAGCTTTGTCTGCTGTGAGTCAGAGACAATGTAAATCTGAAGGAGCCCTATCATCAAGAGCAAGTTCTTAGCTTATCTGGGCAGAAGCAGAAGATTATTTTTTGGAACAGTTGTTTTCCTGACACTGGGAATGTGAGGGGGGTGGCGGCAGTGGCTGTGAACGCACCAGCAGCACGTGCAGAGTCAGCCTAACTCTCAGTTTTCATATTGCTCAGCAGGGACTTCAGTGAAGTCCCTGTTTGTTTGAAAACAAAAGTAGTATTTTTTGGGTTGTTTTTTCTTTCTAGTAAACCTCCTTATGATTAACTCAAACTTGAATAAGGAAGTGTGAGAAGGACAGGTCCAAGCTGTTGTTCCTCTTCATCATATAGTGGCTATCAATATTTTCCTCATGCTATATAAAACCAGGTGAACTTTTTGATTTCTTTTTTCTGATAGCTTATCCTCCAAAAAAGAGTCAGCAAAACTTATCAATTATGAGTTTAATGGTTTGAAAGTACTTAAATGTTGTAACTTTAACTGCTATTTATCAGCAAATGTGGAAAAATGACTCTGCGGTGGGTAAGGTGTCACCTTGATATGGGTACCTCCTAGATTGACTTCCTTATTCAATTACAGATTCAGAGGTTTTGCAAAATGTCATTCAAATTCTATTATTCTTCTAAAAACAGAAATTGTGGTGGTAGTAAAACTGATCTTGAAACAGGAAGAAGACCACAGTGATAAATATATTTACTTATGTTGTGAGACAGTATTCACAATTTAGCATGAGATGTACAGAATAATATTTTCAAGCAATTCTGACACAGTTTTTTTGACACTAGAAAGACTTCCTGTCTTTCGCATGTACTAAAATCTATCCTTATGGTTTTTTTTCCCCCAAGCTTTCACCAGCACAGATTTTCATAAAAGTAACAGATGCCAAGTTTATGTAAAGGCTAATTATCCATCTTCCAGATGACCCACTTATGGTATGTACCCTTGTGATCCCATAATCATCTGGCCAATGCACATGTTCTTTCCATTGTACACTGTCCCACAAATTCTGCAGACTTACTGAGAACCACAGTTGCCTGAGCACGCTGCCTACAGCATTGCTCAAGAGAAGTATCATGGGTAGCAGTCTAATGGCTGTCCTTAAATATCTTGCCAAATAAACATCTCTCTACAAAATCATATTGCAAATTTAAATAAACACTATGAATAAATGAAGTGTTTTCATTTTCTGGAATCAGAACAATGTCTTTGATAAATAGACATGATCTGGTTACATAATCTGTTTCAGGTTAAGATCACTTTAATATTGTTTTGCATTCACTACTTCAGCTGCCTGTTCCTATATGATGCTTATTATCAGAAAAGCAAGCAATTACCGAGACAATCTCGTCCTCTGCCGGTACAGTTGCTGCTGATAGTGCTGCTGCCAGTGCTGCTGCCCTGGCTGCCTTCCTCATCGCTCTCTGAGTCTGGAGATTGGTGAAGTAGTTGACAGCTGCAAACTCAATAAGTGCAGAGAAGACAAAGGCAAAGCACACGGCTATGAACCAATCCATGGCGGTGGCATAGGACACCTTGGGCAGAGAATGACGAGCACTGATGCTTAAAGTGGTCATTGTGAGAACTGTAGTGATTCCTTGGAAACAAGAGAAAGAAATGGGGGCATTAGAACTTTCCTTCAGCCCTGCTGCTCTTAAATTCATATATATGAAAAAAAACAAAGCACAATACCCTTTATGGTTTTAGCTGTCATCCTACATGCCAGCTAACCAACAAGACTCCTAAGTATTTTGTATCCTTAACATAAGTATACTGGGTTCAGCATTTAAAAGCTCTGGAAAAAATTCCTTAATGCATTGAGCAGAAAGGTAAGAAAACAACATTCTGTGTGGTAAGAAAACAACATTCTAGGTGGTGCAGCTTCTTAAAACTGTGATAAACATGGCTATAACAAACTCCAGGCTCCAAATATGAAGAAGACTTTCCTTGGGGGGTTAGTAAGTAGAATGTTTGGCAGAAACCTGGATTCACATACTGTCATTCCCCAACAGTGATCCTCTCTTTCTCCTGTTGTTGTACAAGATACATCATGGCTTACAGAATCCTCACTAAATCAATCAAATTCTACATTAAAAACAGTTGGAGCCTGATCCAAACATTTCAAGTAATAAGACTTTGTTCCCCTGAGCTGTTGTCTTTAATCACTGGACACTTTTTTAAGATTCACTAACAGTATCTTGATTTGAAAGTGCTTGTAGTTACAGATAGGGAAAGATAGAAAAGCTACTTCTCTAGAGCTGTTTATCTATTTTCACAGAGCAAACCTGGTCATGTAGCTCATGGGCCCCATGGTGTTCTTCACATGAATTCATGAATTTATTCTTTCTATGTTGGAGTGTACAGCATTAATAATGTAGGAAATATACTTACTTCCTAACGCTGTCTGATACAAACAAAAAGGCAAGAACAAACTCAATCATTTGCATATAAGCCTCTGTGACTCATATTTACTATAATTATGCCTGCAAGAATGTAAAAACTGTAGGTATTTAAAGACAGTAAGGTGGAGAATATCCTTTTCTCCTATTTTCTGCAGTTGGGAAAGGTTAGGTGGAGAAGTAAAAGATGTTATAATGTCATATTGTGATGATCATGTTGTGTTGATGAAGCAATATGCTATGAGTGATGCTCGGAGGAAAGGATGCAGTGTCATAGCATACTGCAGCATCCAGACAGGGTGACATTATTTTCAGACTTTCTCTGCAACTTTTTCACATGATGTGGCTTGCCAGCTGTCTGAGGTTAACTATGTCCCAATGTCATTACTTCACATGTTTTAATGAAATACAAATAGGAGATGGTATAGAAATACGTAGGATCCCTACTTCTTCCAAATCTGCCAGACTCATTTTATAATATGAAGACAAGTATGCTGAAATATATTTCAATTTCAGAGGTCCAGAATGAACTTTTCAAAATGATGTGTGATTAGATTAGAATCTGTCCATGTGCTAGTTAGTAATAAAATTGACATATTCTGTGTCTGAATAAAAACTCACTGCAGCAGGAATTTAACTTAGGAATAGGTCTCCTATTCTATTACAGATATAGATAAGAATTCTCTGAGTGTGGAGTGAGTATTGATGAAATGCTCAGCACTGTGGAAAGCTACTTTATCAAACTGAATACCAAATTACAGTTGGTAAACTGTGCAACTGCTGATTGTTTACCCTTGTCTGTACACTTTGAACACTTCTTGGTGAGTTTTGAAGAATGTGTTACATAATGCAAACACTGAAAGCTGATAACTGGCATCCATTTTGGAGGTAAACAAAGTCCTTAACTTATTTTGTGCTGAGAAACTGGTTTAGGCACATCATTGTTCTTCTACTCTTAATGACGCTTCTCTGAAACTTAGTTTTGGAACTTACAAGTAAAAGTGAAAATTTATAATTCAAGTATTTGCAATATGATGCATTTTAAACCTTCTCCATTTTAAAACTTTTCTTTTGCACTGAAAAAGACTGGAAGTCTTTTTTTGTCATAAGGAATTTGCCCTCTTTTCCTTGGATTAAGGTATTCAGAATCCATGGGATTTTGAATGGGTCAGGACTACAAATTCAGACTGCACCTGGGAGAAAGGATTGAAATATTCTTTAAAAATGCTAACATCACTATTTTCCACAATACAGAAAAGTGCCTATTTTACTCTTTTCATAAAATATTTTCTCAAGTCCATGTTACTCCTAAGTACAACACCTAAAAGCTGTTATTCCAGTGTTTGGGATATTTATGTAATTATTACCAAATCAGCTACAGACTTATTTGCACATCTTTCAAGCACGTACAGTTACCTTCCATGCCCACTATGTTGCAAATGTTTTACTCAAAACGTAGAGGATGTAACTCTACAATCCAGAGATGCAACATGAAGCCAAACCAGGTACCATCATATCTGCCTCATATATACAGGCACCAGGAGACTCAAAGCTTTGAGAACATTAATTCAACCCACTGGAAAGAAAAAAAAGGCCCTGCCATGCAACATGGATATAGCTTTCTCATTTTAACTCCAATCTGTGCTAGGGACATTATTCATCTCACTGATCTTTATCCATCTAAAGCCCTTGTTAGTTGTTTGGACACCTTTGTAGGCAAGGGGAAAAGAGTGCTCCAGAATGAGTGTTAGATGAGGTATCTTATGTCAGATAGTATCTCCATTCCATGTGATTTTTTTTCTTTTAAAGCTTTAACTCATATTGGTTTCACAAGACAATAAATCCATAGGAAAACAATCCTCTTTTAAAAATGAAGAGGTTAACATTTACTCTGAAACTGTCCCTTCCTGCATACAAAAATACATTGAAAAGCATCACAAACAAGTCTGGCTAACCAAACATTCTGAGTCAAGAATTTTGACCCTCGTAGGCAAATTGACTATCATTTGGTTTCACTTTAGTATTTACTTTTGCTGACTGAAACCTACTAGCTGCCTCTCCTAATCCCCCCTGGATTACAGTACCTGATTGATACCATGGATTCAATACAGTGAATGAAATGAATGACAAAAGGAAAAACAAAAATACCAGCCACGGTTCTTGCTGGAACAGATTCCTTGTTGATCCAAAATACAACTTGAGACAGGACTACAGTCATGATGCATGGAATGTATGTCTGAATGAGATAGTAGCCTATTTTCCTTTGAAGATGGAAATAGAGCAGCTGGAGTGAATATTCACCTAAAATAAACAAAGAATGAAAGGAATGAAAGAATGAATGAATAAGTGAATGAATGAATTAATGAATGAATGACTGAATGAATGAATGAATGACAGATGTGATGCTGAGCTGTTCAAAGACCTTAATGCAGCATACCAAAAACTGTCCTGGCTGGAACAGACTCTTTGTTAATCCAGAAAGACACCTGAGAAAGAATGACTGTCATAATGCAAGGAGTGTATATCTGTATCATGAAGTAGCCCATCTTCCTTTGCAAGTGGAAATAAACTGTCATGATTACATATTCACCTGTGAAGAGACAAGTATGTCAGCATTGTTTTGGCAACATGTGAGTGAACATTATTATTGGCTTAAACCCAACATAATATGTTCTGATGAAATCACAGACTTTCTAGTGCATAATAAAAATAAGCTGCTTAAAAAAAGGTAAAGTGACCTTATGGAAACAGAGAATAATATTCATTTTATGCATTGTTTTTACTGGGGTGAGGAGGCAGTGGGAATTCTTAAGAATCTCATGAAAAATTCTGTGTTTGACGGGACTGTATTGAAAAGCTGTCATAAGAGAAAATAGAGTCTGTCCAAGGATTTTACTTTTTAAAATGGCAAAATATAACTAAACTAATTTCATTCTGTATGAAAAAGCCTCTGTAATTTATTATCAAGATGTTTCTTAATGCGAGTACTTTCCACACGGCTCCATCTTACCTGTGTTAGATTTAATTGTTTCACTAGATACAGTTTGTCCTATGAGGTCATACTGGAGAAGACTGGAAGACTCCTGTGGTACTTCTACTGAATGCAATGGTCCTTTTTTCCAAGTATAAATTATTTCACTTTTTGGATAAGCATCTGAGTAACAGAGGGGAAAATTACCATTACTAATTAAGTATTTTGTAAGCAATTGAAAACATAAGTAGAACAATTCCTTCTGTAGTTCAAATGTCTATAGAACATGCATCCTACTCCATTAAGTTCCTAACCTCATTAATGACAAAATGACAAAAAAAATAATCAGCAATAAGAGCATGGCTGAGGTGGGACCTGAGAGGAATTATCTTTTGTTTCTTAATTTGCTATAAAGCATACACACTGATTACCACAGTTCAACTAAGTATTTTCAAAACTGATTACGACAGGCTACATATTTTCAAAATTATAAGTAATACAGTAAATATAGCAGAGGTTTTATGACTTGTGTAAATACCAACTTTGACTACCAGAAGAAGTGTAAGAATAAACAATAAAACATACTTCAACAGTCACCCTTCAGTGAATAAATCCATGTCCGTATGAACAGTCTGAGTCTCAGAAAAAAAAGTAAAATTCTAGTATAAAAATACAATTAAAAATTTCAGCTATGTCACTAAGTAATATCTTAGGATATTCTGACCTTCCCACATACATGTAGACTAAATGGGATAGTTTAACAAACTGAAAGATACAGAAAAACTTACAGCTTCCAAATTTCAGTGGACAAGCATGTCCATCCATTGGGAAGTTCACTAACCGCATAGGGCAATCAGCATTAATGGTTAGTCTGGAATACATAGTAGATAATGAAAAAATATGGTATGGAGAAAAATGCTGATAGAATCAAAAATACAGGTCAACCAAAAGCAGAAGAACAAGATCTCACCTCATTGTGTAAAGAATAGTTCCATTCTGCATAATTCTGAAAAGTTTGTTAGGAGTTGTCATATTGTGAGCAATTGATTTTTTGCCATTTCTAAAAAATGTGTCTGGTGTCCAAATTTTGCTGACCATTAAGTTGTTCAATCTCAAAATTTCAGTTGGCCCACTAAACTTCAACCTCTCATCAGTCCACGTCTGACGAAAGAAGACATCCATTGTGTATTCCTATGGAAAATAAATAGGGGTTGATTTCTGTGAGGGGGTCAGCAAGTGGCTGTGTGGACAGTAACTCCATGAGACAACCTAACACACATGTCCAATGGGATTTCATTTACTGCTTGAGCACTCAATCCTCTTACCATTAAGTAGTTACTAAAAAGAGTCGTCCATGAAAACATATCCTATTTTCTTATTATTTGAAGAAGAGTTCCAAATCAATCAGTGAAGACATAATTTTGTATGAGTAAGGAAAAAAAAAACCAACCTTCATTGTCCTCTCAGAGATAATAATTTAATTCAAAGTGACTGAGGTCTAAGGAAGTACAAATTTCTACCTTTCAAAGTGCAAAACCAATCTATCAGTGTTTAATTGCCAGAAACAATAAGACACGCTTGGTGACGCTTCTGAAGCCTCCTTTGGATATTCACAAAGAAAGGACTGATCTGAGTCACATCACAGTAGGATTATGGTGTCAAGTTAATATCAATCTATGGGATTTTTTTGAAGAATTCTTAATAATATTTTCACAAGCATTCAGAAAGGAGCTCTCTGCAGAAGTTGCTTAGGAAACAGAGCTAAACCTGGCTGGGGGCAAATTTTGTAAGAATGCAAGGTTATGCCTTTTCTTAGATTGACTGATGAAGAGCAGTGGAAAAACTTTGGTAGTACTTGGAGCCCACGTTCCCTGCCTGCAAACTGGACGGCAGACTCAGGTGAGCAGGTAGCAGAGGAGTGCACGAGGGCAAAAACAGCAGCTCAAGTCAATCTCCAGAAAGAGAACAGCAATGCCATCCTCACTTCCATGACTTAACACGTTTGTGAGGCTGCTGCTGTAATTGCCAGCGTTCACCCAAGTGCACAGCTCCCTGAGTTTGGGGGTACCCAGCATGACCAGGGCCAGCTGCCTCAGCAATGGCACCATTCCCCCGCAGCTGCTCATTCGGTTGCCTCCTACCAGGCAGCTGCGCTGCTCACGGCTGCTCACCATCCTCTCCATGGGGTTAAAAAGGCATCTTTCACCTGTGGCCCGTGCCCTCACCTGAGGCTGTGCGCGGCCAGCCCCGGCTGGCGCTGCCGGGAAATAGCTGTATGCAGCTCCGGCCAAACTGCTCTGCTGGGCCCTGCAGATTGTCAAAGAGATTAAGCCTCGTAATCTGCTTTAATGACGGTCAACTCAGATGCCGCCGTAATGAATCCCGGGAAAAGAGAGCAGGGGCGGCGAGCGGGGCCCTTACCATCTCCACGTCGGACACCGGCCCGAAGCTGGTCACGTAGATGTCCGTCTTGACTTCGGTCACGGCGCCTGCGGGACACGGAGAGGGGCTGGGAGCGGAGCGGCACCGGGCTGCGGCACCCCCCGGTTCGAGGGCACCGGAGACGCCTCACGAGAGCCGGGGGCTGCGGGGCACGGGCAACTTTGCTGCTTTGCCGCCGCTTTTGGGGTTCCGCTGCCTCCCTCCTGCCGCGGGTGCGGGACGGGCCGCGCCTGCCCGCTCCTCGCCCGGAATTCCCCACCCGTCGGCTCCCCGAGAGGACGGGGCTTCCCCGCTACCTCCAAATCCCGGTCGGAGCCTGTTGTCATAGCCGTCCAACAACTTGTCGAGAATCCGAGTGATGTTTTCCGAGTAGAGGTCCGCCCCGTCGCCCTGGTCCCCCAGCGCCGTCCCCACGCTGCCGGGAGAGGCGAGGCCCCGTCAGTGCCCCGGCCCAGGGCATGCGGGGAGGGGAGAGCCCCTCGCCCGCTCCTCCGAGCTGCGGGGAGCCCTCGGGGGCCGGCGGGGTGGCGGGGTCTCACTCACCTGACAGCGACACACGCCCAGGCGAGCAGCAGAGCCATGCCGCAGGTGTGTGCGGGGACGTTCCGGTGCCCTCAGACCCGTCAGCTGGAGCCAGTGTCGGCGTTCATCCTCCCGCTGGGCCCCGGGGCTCGGCCGCGTGAGGCTGTGGGAGAGCCCGGCTGGCTCAGCCTCGGCCCCGCGGCCCTGGGCCGGCCTCTGCCCTGGGTGGGGACGAGCGGGGTGTCCGCGGCCGTGCGTGTCCCTTGGATTCGCCACCGCCGTTCAGCCTCATCTGACTGTTCCAGCGGGGAATTAGGGTTTGAAGGGACGGTGCGCGGTCGGAGAGCAAGCGACAATAATCGAATAAGGCATTAGGGGAGATTAAAAGGAAGAAATCCACTGCTAGTTTTGGCATGGAATTAGCAGGGACCCGTTAGGAAATCTGGAAAAGCGCTGGCATCTTGCTGATAGAGATTATGTTAGAAATGGCCTCAGCTTTTATTATGTTTATGGTTCACAGGGAGATTATTATGCAGCTTCTACATCATTA